>CALNXK010000069.1:57500-135000 GCA_942486035.1 Porites lobata
TGGCAAGACCTTAGGCTCGATTTCCGCCGTCTGCCCGTCCATTGGGGGCTCATTTTCCAGAACAGCGGCTCACAATCGAGCTTAACAAGACCTTGGCGCTCACAAAAACCTGCCAAGTAGGTGTCTGTGCCCTGTACACACTACTCCCCCCCCTCGGAGAAGGGGCCCCTTCTCTGATTTTTCCTGAGGGGAGGGGGGTCTGTACACAGGCACACCCCTACTGGGGCCTCACTCTGTCTACGATCTCGCGGAAGAACTGCTTGATGAAATAACCGAAAAAGCCATTTTTCACAACTGATCTCTTCGGCGATTTCATTGACATAATTATATTTGAAACTGGCACCTGTTGCATTACAATTCAATCAGATTGAAACCAAAACAAGATTATCGTTGGAATTCGAATGTTATACCCTAACAAAAACTAAAAGATACTCCCTTTTGCGTTTATTCACTGAAAAAGGAACTATTTTTCCCGTTTCATTCTGCTATTGATAAACGCTTTAAAGATCTTTGAATGAATTAAACTGAAATTTACTGCTAATTTAAGACAGAAAAAAGTGTGGGGCATTTTTTTTTTATCATTGTGCCACGTACAAAGACCTGCCTTCTCCTGATAAGCAAATATGCTTTTGACGTTAACGCTATTTTTAAGGCACCCAAAAAGAGTGCCCAAAAATCTTCGTGTGCTGACAAGAGGACTTACCTTGCAAGTGAACTCTTATTTTTATTATTATCAATAACTATCATTTAAAAAAAGATGATAATATTATAGAATTGATCGACACAACGCTATTGTTTTCTAATCGACCACCCCTCGTTAGGAATGCGTGACAGGCCACAGTAATTGAATTATTTTAAGCCACGCAAACATATATCATGATAGCTCATGATATATTATTCAGCTGCTTCTTCCGCGTTAAAAAACAAAAAAAACAGACCTTAAGGGGATTCTCAGTCATGGTTTGTGTTTTTCTGTGGAAAGGAGAGTTATTTTTCCCCTTAGAAATGTGAAATGTAAGGATTATATTTCCTGTCAATTTGATGAAACAACACATCTAAGGCTAATATGCATACGGAGAATGAAGTCACGCTCATCGTTGACAAGAAAAAGACCCAAGGAAAAGTGATTACTAAGTTTTCTCCACATGTTTTCAAACGTCCAACATTTAAAGGGTCTAATGACATTTAGTGATAACTAGAAACGTTAAAGCTGTGGAAATTAGTCGATCAGATGCGGACCCGTTACAATTCCAGCTTTGCTGTCAAAATGGCGAATTTTGGAACGTTATCGGAACTTTGCACGGCACGCAAAGGAGAGTGCCCACAAATTTTATTGCGTTAAGAAGTAGACTAGTCTTAGTACTTCTGATTTATCATAGACTTGAGTCTGGGTCAGGTGCCACTTTTGCGAAATTACCGTTTAGCTCTAGTTATTCAAATTACTTTTCCTGCTGAGCAAATTAAAGGTCATTTTTAAAAAATGATATCTCAGCCAACTTTCCACAGAATGCAACCATTAAACCTTGAAACTATTAATCAGAGTTAAAACTTTTGTGTGTAAAATAATCAGCTTATTCGGCTCTGTAAGGTAGGTTTGACAGAGCCCTAAAGTTTCAGCAAAATCGCACCACTTCCGACGGCAAACTGGCTAGTTTTAGGTGACCGAAGAAAATCTTCCTGTAAAATAGAGAAAAAATAGAGTTGGTCCAAATAAATGTGATATTTCTTCATATGATAGGATAGTTATCTTCCACTGAAAAAATCAGGGCAATCCGTGATAGACCGAAATTTGCCTTATCGGTTCTTACGCGGACAGCCTCTTAACTCCTTACCAAGCCAGGATTGTTGCACATAAAATATTCTGGTTCTGGTAGTTACACCAGTCTTATTGAGAGATACATGTCAAGCTTTTTTTTCTCTAAAAGGACGTCGGTTACATAGCATTAATGATAGCAATTTTTTTTAGGTGTAAGTGAGAAATTTGGGTTAAGCATTCCTTGTTTCTTGAGTTGTTTGAATTTGGAGCCCACGCAACAATTGTACTCAGATGTCCTGCTAGAAACAGCTTGGAAACTAAAATTTGATAGCATTTTGTTTTGAATGAGGGTCTGGGCACGATTTTCAATTGAACATGCCTAGCGAGCGTAAAAATTGCATTCAGTCTGAGGATTAATGAGAGAGGCGAAATTTTATATATTTAGCCGTGACAAAATTAAAGGGACCATTGGTACTTAGAAATAACATCTCATAGGCATGGAAAAAATGGGTTCATGCCCTCGCAGCCCAAAATTGACCAAGCTAAACTTAGGAGCCAGATCTCTCGCCCGGCTGATGATTCATTCCCGGTTTTTCCTCGTCCAGTTTGGCATGCTGGGCATGCTGATCGTGAAGCCAGTTGACTGATTTTGATGTTCGCTCCAGGCCCTGGTTGTTCAAACGTTGGATAGCGCTATCCATCGGATAAATAACTATATACAACGGATAAGCATTAGAAAAACAAATTGCGCTATCCACTGGATAGAGTTTTGTCCAGTGGATACCGCTATCCGCCTTTTGAACAACTCTGCCCAGCACTATATCATGACATTCGTATAATCGCCAAATATATCTTAGGGGAGCTTGAAGTTACGGGTTTCATGCCTGGCAATAAATGCAGATTTAACAAAAAAAAAAAGTTATGTTTGTCATAATGTATGTCACGGGATCGACTGGCAAAACTGAAGACAGATCGAAGTTCTTGACCAAGCTGGATTTATTTAAAAAGCACAACATAACACACAACAACACACTGACAACGTTATTCATGCAAAAAATGGAATACTTCACTTGCATTCAAAGATCAATTAATCCTATACCACTACTAATCATGCTATTACCTATACATATTTCAAACCGATAAAATTTCTGGGCCAGTTTTTAATTTGATCGCGGAAAAGCGTTTTAAGCAATGAGACAACAAATCTAGTATAAACGTATTTAGCTTATCCATAAGCGTTAAGGCCATCCTCTTTTTTTCCTCCGTTTAGCGTCGTCCGACCGACCCAAATTTTTGGCATTTTCAAAAAAAAAAAAAGTAACGACGTAGTTGAACCATTTTTCACTTGAAATAATTCTTATGACTTTTTTTTTAGCTTTCTTTTTTTTCAATCCGACCGACCGACCCAATATCAGAAAACGCATTCGACGCTAAACGAAAAAAAAAGGAGGATGGCCTAAGTTTTATCGCGTCGGAATGGTCGGTCAACAGCATTTAAAGACTGTGAGAATTAAGCTTACCAGGTCGTTCAAGTCAGTACGAGAGTATGACGTTAATACTGCAAAGGCGTTCTGATTTGGTGAATTTGGACTGCCTTCTCAGATACATTTTGCTTAGATTTTCAGTGCCCTACTTGTCGGGCTATGCGAATCTCGCAAAACTGTTTTACTCCTTGCTGCCGATAGTCCTTGCAGTAACGTCATCTGCTTCATCCGAAGATACCCCGAGCACGCATAGATACAAGGCGAAATCGGCCGAATTTCCTCCGAAGTGTTTTCGGATCACGTCATGAATCTATTTTGTTGTAGCGTGGCAGTTGTGGCGTCAAGATGTCGTCATGTCTTTTCGCATTTGTCTTTTTTTTTTCTGCGATGCCTTGTTGAGATGTTGGTGAATGCTGAACAAGAAATGGATTCTGCGAGAGACTGTAAGTACAAATTTAGTATTGAGAAAACCTGAATATCGAACAAATCCCGTGAATTATCGTTTTGGCATTCAGTTTATCTTACTGCTGAGCATACTTCAAACTCTCAGGCATTAGTGGTTGTCAACTCGTTTACTTCAGATATATTGTTTCTGTTTGTCCGTCTTCTAGTCTTCTTCTGCTGTTAAGAAGACCACAGAAAACTTCAAAAATATAGAAAACAACGCTAAAAAAGTCAGACCTAGTTTTATAACTAGAGCATAATTTGTTTTTCGCAGCTTCGGTCATATTTTTTTGTACTGATAAGCTTACTTTGCGAACTGGAGATGATCTCAATTTTGCTGCATAGTTTGCCTGTTGTTTGAAAGACAATCATACTTATATTACAATCCCTTTTGGAGACAAAATAAAATATCCGTAACTCAAATACCAAAATCAGATTTAGATTTCACTTTCAAAAAAATGAACATGCTGCAGAGATGTCAATGCAAGGTTGTAAACAACTCAATATAAAGCTTTAAGGTGATTCCCTAGTAAAGGAACCTAACATAGATTGTAGATGAAACTTGGTACACTGATGTAACAAGTCAAGAAGATGATAAAAAAGTAATAAAAAGTGGGGGTCACCGTGCTCGTTTTGACGTCACAATGCTGAGAAATACGGCTATTTAGGACCCTTTTACAAAAACCGCGGGCAGCCCAAAACTAGACAAAAGGGAGAGATTTTTTCGATGATGCATGTGGTATCGCACGGAATTTGACTTTAATGTATTGTTTATCCACTTACGTACCAGAAAATGCCTTTTAATGCCCTTGTTTTTACTTTACGCTCCAAAGTAGAATTAAATTGGACACGCGCTATTCGACCCCTGATAGCTCAATCCGTACAATTTAGTAAAATTGCCAAAAAACTGAACGTAGATTTGTGCCAATTTTTTTCTCATGGAAAGGAAGCACTGTCCTTATTAAAATCATGAAATAAAAAATGGGGGTCACCGTACTCGTTTTTGCAGTAGAACTGCAGAAAGTGCCCACCAAATGCATTTTCTCCGATTTTTGAGAGAGGACTGGGGCGAGTTTCAAAATAGAATGTGTGTGAAAGGGGGAAGAAAGTATTAAAAAATCCGCTTTTACAGAATTTACATCGAGATATCGCATTTAGGACACAATTTGATAAAGAACGCGTTTAAATGAAAATCAAAGTGAGAAAGCATAAGTTAAACATCCACGATCGAGGTTCTCCGTAAGGAAGTCGAACTCAGCAACACGCGTACTGCTTACGTTATGCACTTTCCCAACACATTGAGTCTCACCTCAGCAAGAAACAACAGCAAGCAAAAATTCCAATAGCGTTTCTCTTCAGTCAACTCCATTTTAATAATGTTACTTCACATGCTCTTTTTTACGGCGGCCATCTTGTTATGCGAGTAAGAGATGCGCAGTGCAAAACTAGGGAAGCACCTTAAAAGCAGTCTGTGAATATGCGTTTAGGTCCAGAAAACTATTTTTTCTTTTTGACGCCTCATCCAAGCAAAGACTTATGCCCTACATTACTTGTTTACGAGTGTGCTACAAAATACTCTACTACAGCAAGCCTCTGACGGGCGATTCTGACAAATTTCTGACAAGCTTTACTTTAATAAGCTGAAATAAGAATTTCTTGCAAACAACCTGGCTGGGTCCGATTTTTGAATTACAAAATGTTCACGTTTGCCGGCTCTACTTTTAATGAACATGGTTTTTAAAATGATTTTGTGCTATTTTGACCCAAAAATTATGATTTGGTTATAAAGCTTTTAAAACCGACCAAAACTAAGTTAATAAACATATTCAATGTAAAAAAAATAATAATAAATAAGATTTAGTCTCTTTTTTAACTTTGCTTTGTGGCAGGGCTCAAAGTTTAAATTTGAGTTTGGGAGCACTTGTGCTACAAGATGTAAATTTCTACGCGCACTGCCGAAGTTTTAGTCGCACAGCCGAAAATTTTAGGAGCACAGCTTATAATGTTGGGAGCATCTATTTCAAAAGAAAAAGTAAAAAGCTCAACAGTGCCACGTTTATTTGTCATCTTCAGTTCGTTACTTTTACTTCAGTCCTGTGGTTGATAAAACACAGCCGATTTGCTACGCAGTAATACCGTGGTGATTTTTAATACTAATTTCTCTTTTTGACAGTACAGTTGTGACTAAAGAAAACTTACTGACAACAAAACTGACAACAACGAGTGTGTCGAACGAGAATGAGAATTAATCTTTAATGAATTTGTTGAATGCGTAATGACTTACATGTAACTGGGATATGACTTAAAAACTTTCTTAACTGGAAAAAAAGGCTCTTAATCCGCACTGTTTTTGTTTTGATTGACCATAAAACTGAACGTTCGACATGATCGTCCATTGCACAAAAAGCACGTGTTCCGTTCGTAGCATATACTTGCATGTGTCAGCGGCGTTTATTACAAAACAGAAGAGTCTGGGACGGAGTAAAACATCGAAACGAAAATAATCATTCGAGTTCGTGGAATCCATTGGGAGAAAAGACCAATTAAACAAACACCGTCTTTCTAGTTCGAGTACGTAAGTATAGTAGGAAGCAAGTCAGTCGCACTGTGCTTTGGGTTTTATGGCGCACAGGTGCGATTACACATGACTTTTTAGGCGCACAACCAAAAATCCAGTCGCATATGCGACCAGTTAGTCGTTAACTTTGAGCCCACAGTGGGCCAAAAAAATTAAGTTTACCTTTACGCAAAAACAAATGCAACAACGAGGCTTTTATTCGACATATTTTCTGAGAATTTTATCTGTCGTGATTAATTTAATGTCACTAGCATTGTTTTCGTATGGGAATTTTCTTAATTACATGAGCTTTTAATTTAATAATTTTGATACTATGCCCGGTGCAGACGCCGAACTTTTCATGGGCTGAACCTAATTAGAATTAAGGCCGACCCAAATTATTTAGACCGGCTGAATTGATTCAGACGCTGAACTAAGCTCAGAATGCGAAAAATGCTCATTTCGGCCAAACTGCTTACAAAATACGTTATAATAATTTATGCATTAGGTTCGGTACATGAAAAGTTCGGCGTCTGAATCAAAGCCGTTCCAAAGTCGCTCCAAAGGCGAAATTCCCGACCGGATTAGGCGAAAAGAACGGCTCAGGCGTTCCTAAGTGATTCATGTATTTAATTCAATGTATTAGGTTCGGATCATGAAAAGTTCGGCGTCTGAACCGGGGCTAAGCTTATTTTATACACTTCCCATTTGATAGTTTCACCTTTTGACACACCGACTGAGAAACAAAATCTCTCGCTCTCGTTAAATCCTATTTTAACGTTTATAGCCTATTTGTTAGAACTCAAGGTAACATGTAAAACGATGAAAGAGGACAGGCTTTAACCTTTAGTAGTAATTTATTTTTTCTTCACAAACCCTAATCAGTTGACGCACCATGAGAGAATATCGTCACAAAGATGCAAAACCTTTTCACTGAGTTTCCTTTACATATTCCAGGTTTATATGGGTCTACACCTTACCTGCAAAAGTATGAAACTACTGTTCAGGTGTCAGTCAAGCTCGGAATAATCTTGACTTGCAAAACCGAATGCAAAGGTTTATTTCGCAGTAGAAAAGCGTGTAAACATCATCGAACAACGCTACGTGAATTGGCTAAAGTGAAACCACGTTTCTTTCACTTAATTTACCATCCACACTCTTGTGAAATTAACCTCAGACAATTAGTTGCGACCTTTAACAGACTCCCAGTATGAAAATATGTTAAGAGAAGCTGAGCTCCACATATTCTTTTTTTTTCTTTACATTGCCCTTGAATGTAGTAACATTCCATTTCTTTTTTGTTACAGATAACATCCACAAATGACAAAGAGGAGATAATTTCTTTCCTAGAGAGCAATAGGCCATTTGCACTGAGGTCATGTGATACCGTTTTTATGAAAATGAAAGTTATATGATTTTGCCTTCTAAAAACGATTAGCTATAGTGGGTCATATCTTAAACAAAATGATAGTGATTTGGTTTTTCAAACCCGCACCATTTTCTTAGAGATCTTTAAACTTTTCTGCTGACTTTTCCTTCAACCCACAATCTAAAATCCTCTAAATCGCTAACCCTAACCCTAGCCCTAAAACCTAGCCCAGGGGGTTCAGAACCTACCGCTTCCCGTACCCTCCTCTCCCGCCTTTCGTACCTTCATATCCCGACTCCCGCCCTTAATTAATTAATGGAATAATTAATGAATTAATTAGTCATGACAAAAGATCGCAATTTTAATTTCTTTCCCGCATTTCGCCAACTTAGAACTCCCGCGCCCCTCTTTCCCCCCTCCTCCTTATCACTAGTGCTCTCTAAGGGCAAAACCTCATCAAGTCTATTTTAGCGCTTTAAGTTTCAAAAACCTTTATAAATCTAATCAGTGAAAATCAAATTTAAAATATCTTTCAGTTTTAGCTAATTCGACGTTGTTTCCCTGAATCGCTTTCGCCTTCACTTTTCTTAAAGGCCGTTCAGACATGTTCTCAGACTCCTTTCTTTTCCTTTTCTACCAACCACAGGTATAAAGCTACGCGGATCCTTGTGATAAGCAAGGTAAGCTGCCATTAAAAAAATTATTATTAACACAATTTATATAGCAACCAGAAAATGTTGCTTTCTCTTTCTCATTATGAAGCATCAAAGTTGTCCTATGTTTTATGGCATTAGTTAGCTCAAATTATTCAAATTGTTGTTTCCTAATTCGGATTCATGTGTAATCACGTGTTATGCTTCTTTCAATAGCAGTAGCCACATGCAGCATTAGACCGCGTATTTTTTTCCATTGGCATCAATGATAGTAAATTGCTATCACCATGTGACCATTAAGTTCCCGTATCACTCTACATGTTTTGAGATGTATACCGTTACTTGAGGTTTCACATGGTGAAGACAGAATTATCGCAATTTTTTTATTGGCATCGATGATCGTAAGTGATCGCTTATTGTAGTGGAAGTGGTTTCGTCTGGAATACATGCAGTTGGTTTCGTCTCAAGTTTTTGTTTTATATATGCTTATTACAAGTCGTTTTTCAGTTTTTCATCTGCTTGTTACCACGCAAAGGTATGTGTACAGTGTTATTTCAAATGCTAGTATTCAGTTAGTCTTGGTATTTTAACAATCTGAAGTGATTGATTCGCTCTCCCAGGCCAGGACAGCTACTGGATGAGCCTGGGTATAATATTAAGAATTAGTATAGGTAATAGCATGATTTGCAGTGATATTTGGCATAAATACCACGAATGATAATTCAATATTTTTATACGTGATTTCACGAGCCATTTAGGCGAGTGAAATTTGAGACAACTTTGAAATATCACCAGTGGTATTTATGCCAAATATCATGTACAAATCATGCTATTATTTGTTTATACTACTACCCGCAAAAGGTTTGTAATTTTATATGTAGGTATTTCAAATTAAGCTGAAATACCACTGCTCTAAGGCAATCTAATTGCAAAAATTTCTCCTGTAGAAGTATAAGTATTAAAATAAACAACTGAAGAGTGTTTTTCGCGAGCTCTTATATAGCAATTTAAGAATTAGACAGCTTATTCATTCTTAAACAGCCTTTTAAGAGCGACCGTCTGTAAGTATCGACCAAAATCGACTTTTTGTGGCACAAGTTCAAAATTCGAATTTCGCTCATTTTTGGTTCATTGACAACCCTTAATGAGTAATGAAATGTGCTGTTGTTAGTTTTCCCAAATAACGTGTTCTTTTGTCAAAATTCGAGAAAAACAATTTTGCCCCGTTCGGAGCTGAAAATCCACATCCGGTAAAGCGAAATTTTACACAAATTTCATTGACTCGTATTTTGTATTCTGAAGGATTTTAGAAGCGAACAATGACGAACAAATAAACATACGTGCGTATACCAAGAACATATCTGGAAACTGTTTATTTCACCTTCTTACGTCATCTTACATCAGGTGACCAATACGACCCAAAATACCACATTTCTTCCTTCCTATACATTTTTCGTAACAATCAACGCAACTTACAAGGAAAAACTATAAATCTAATCTGTCTGGACGTTTGATCACCCGTCCTGAAGGAGTAACCACTTGGCATGGTCTGGACTCAGAGTGACTAGGCATGACAGGTTTGGTAACTACTTGGTCTGGACTGCGAAGTCCACAGTTGTCACCGCTCTCTACGTTACTATCATAATCAACAACAGGTACAGCAATAACACTAGACTTACGAGAAATCTCATTGTCTACTTCAGACTGAATTCGTAACCTTGTTTCGGGAACGACAGGTTCCCTCTGAAAATCTAAGGGTGAATTATACTCTACCATTTCTGGTGCGACGATTTCCTTATGGGCACTCATGCCTCTGGCATCACCAGGAATCAATTGGTTAGCATGCACATCAGGTCTCTGAATGCAAAATATAGGCCGGATCGTTACAGACGTGACAAAAGTGTCAAATTTGGCACAGAGTTTCCTTAGCACCTGCCGATTAATACTGGAGGGGGTGCCCGTTACAAATGGTCCTAATTACAGATAAAGGGGGGGTTAACTTTCACCTATAGTAGCAGATTGGGTGCCCTGTGGTGAGTACTCTTATTGTTTGATTTGGCTAAAAAACATTTGTTTCAAATGTTTAAGTTTTTAAATTGGTAATGTTTAGTTGTTGTTACACTAATCAAAATAGTTTTACATGTACAAAATACTGACTACTGCCCAGTCTCCACGCGGTAAGTTTGGCCATGCTCATTGTGTGGCTATCATTGTCACTGCTAAGACTTGCCAGTGACAATATCATTACATATCAATTTAAACAGATCACAAAGCCAGCTTTCAAAGATGTCATACAATAACATAAAACCCAAATGTATCACATCCTAAACAACAGAATGGTTAAATTTTGACATGCCACATGAACGACCTCATGAACCGTAACTGACAACGCGCCCATTTTGTAATTGTGCAGCTAAGATTAGATTATAATTTACTTCGTCGGTAACCCTGTCCTTGAGATAATGATTAAAACATGTCAACCTCGTCCTCAGGGGGAAAAGGAGGAGCATAAGTAAACTCCCCTTTGAGAAAAAACCCCTCCTATTATCATGATCATTATGATTAGCATCATCACTTTTATTATCAAAAGCAAGAGTGGCACAGTTGGTTAGTGCGCAGCCTTCGGTGCACGAGGTCCCGAGTTCGATCCTCGTAGTCAACACAAACGTATTTCAACTTCTCTCCTTTCTGTGTAGCTTTGACTGGCTTTAAATACCCTTAAAACGGAGCATAAATGGAGAGAGGGGGTAAAAGGATCGCACCGTCGACCTCAAGTTAATCAGTTATTATTACTGTCACGAGTTATTGACGTAAAATATGGTCGCTTTACTTTTTTCTACCTTTTTATTAAGCCCTGGGGACGAGGTTGTAAGGCATGCCTCTCCAGGAATTTTTATCACTCTTTATTTTTTGCACATTTGCATTTTAAAAGAAGTGTATGAGGTCCCTGAATGCCTTGACACCTGTAATTAGCTCATTCACTTCAGAGTAGGAGCCCTCGCACCAGAGTGTTAATGGTAGGTCTATACGATCTTTCAAAAAAAGGAAGGTCGTCGCGTGCGTTACAATTTACAAACAAACTAACCTCAGAAGAGCTGAAAGTTACAGGAACAAGGCCTCTTTTAGCCAACCAATGATGCATCATTTATGAAAATGAATGTAATTTGTTTGATGCAATTAGGCGAATACCCCGTGGTTACGAAATCTTACGATCATGAATTCCTCAAGAGCAATTCAGTTACCAACTTTTCACAAAATAATGCTGTGGAAAATTACAGAAAATACCAAAAAAAGCAAGGGTCAACAATAATTATGGCCTGGTCCCTTATAATAATGGAGTGGTCATGATAAAGAAGCCCACCAGCCCCAACTTTGACCACTCAAACAGATTTCTGACAGATTACATATCGCAAAACTTTGCATTCACTTATGCCTATGTTGCCACACCAGGAGCCTAGAAATCGGCTCCTGGTCACACTTTGTTTTTATTGCTGAATATCATTCTAAAGACCTTTACGAAATATTTTGTTAGTAGGGGTGTTTTGAACATGATTGACATTTAGAGATGGTGACAAAAAGAACACAAATAAAGTTAGAAAACGAGACGCATGAAACAACCGCAATCTAATATTCGTCGTTACACCGATATAATGGCTCCTTTGGTTGCTATGCTGACGTTTTTGAAGATGGAAGTAGTATCACAGCTAGTCCCGGGTTTGGTATACCGTTTATTACCAGTTTCACGGTTCCTGAGACTTAGGGCCTGTTAACATAAAGGTGGGGGACCCCAGGTAGGTGAGGTAACCTGCTTAGCTGGGGTAAAAAAATAACCCTCCTTTACATGCAATCTTACAACCCCGCCATCCTGGTGTGCACTTTCTCAAGATTATTGAATGGTCGCTAAGCAAGTAAACAAGAAAAATGCTGGCAAACCACGTCTAAGCTCACTTGCTGCTCTTGCTGCAACCTTCAGTGTTGTGGCTTTCTATTGTTACCTTTAACAGTTATGTGAAGCCACCCGGCGCCAAAGTGAATTTTGCGCGAATTTGATGTATCACGAATCCGACCCCGACTAGCCTGGGTTACCTCACCTTGAAACGTTGACATGGCAAAATTTGACCTAAGCTGAGAGGGTTACCCGGTGTGGCAGACCGGGCTACCCGCCTTGAAGGGTCACCCCACCTATCATGTAAACGTGATCAAATTAAAATGAGAGATTATATGGACAGGCGGGTTACCCCACCTAAGTGGGTTACCATGCCTACCTGGGGTCCCCCTCGTCCATGTAAACAGGCCCTAAAAGTTAGCCCGGCCCCCTTTGGCCCCCAATTTTTAACATTACTCCTTTTGGCCACAAAAATATTCCAGCTTTCACAAATGTATCGTTTTATATGGAAGAAAGGGTCATAAAAACTTTTCGTGATCTTCAAAGACTGCCAATCGTTGTAGTTTGACGTACGAGACAATGTCGCTTTACCGGAAGTGGATTTTCAGCTGGGAACGGTCAAAATTAATAATTATTCTCGAATTTTAACAAAAGAACGCGTCAGTTGAGGAAAGTAACATTAAGGGTTATCGATGAGCCAAAAATGAGCGAAATCAAATTTTCAACTTGTGCCGACCGTGGGTCGATATTTACAGAAAGCCGCTCTTAAGAAGTATCGCAAATAAATTGCCCAAAAGCAGTTCATTAAAATATTTTGTTTACTATCAAAAAATTGCAGTCGATTTGAAGTGATTACAAATGCTATTCAGTTCAACACTGAGTTCAAATAGCTTCAAATTAAGTGTGTCAGTATGAAGTGAAGTGAAACTGCTGATTAAAACTGCCTCTTTGAAAATTGTACAATTTGTTCAATGTTACCAACAACGATTTGTTTTATCCTCCCTTTGCTTTCGATTTGACAACAACGGTTGAGGAACAGATTTCTGGGTCACAGACTGAATCTAACGTCGGTTAATGACGTTTGCAAAGCAGACCCGAAATCCCCCTTCATGTAGAGTTTTGCTTTATTGTGGATTTTAGAAAGAATTTTTCGATCCTCCTTTTAAAAATAAGAATTCATTATTTGTTTCGCTATTCCGCTGGCTTGGTATATACTAAAACAGCTATTCACCTCAGTGCGGGTGGAACTGGAGGATATTTACCCATTAACTATATAACAATTATTCGCCCACCAAGCCAAGAAATGTCGCTCCTCTAAATTTTAGGGCAAGAATTAAGAACAACTTTAGTCATAACGTTTTTCTGCTAGACAACTTTAAATGAGCAAAAATATTATTAAAGGAGATTTCGTGAGCAGCTGTACAATAAGTGGCATAAGGAATAAATTTCGTTAAAAGCGCATTAAAATATAGTAAGAAGCGAAATAAAAAAGCACATGAAGATTGTAACACGGCGGCGAAATTTGAACTTCGAACCTCAGCTAAGGCCCAACCGATAGGTCACGTGTCCAGACACCATATTCGTATGCAATGAGTCCACGCGCGAATCCCACGCACGCAAATAGGGTAGCTATAGATTTGGACAAAATTTTATAGTCACTTCCCGGATAATTACACAAATTATTCAAGATCCTAATTTCAAGCAAATTCAATAACGAATATGTTAATCAGCAGTGGCTTTTAAATTTAAATGACCGCATGTAATCAGTGTCTCTACAGATTTAATTTGATTTTCATCTTGCAGACTTCATTTGTGAAGTCATGACACAACTACTGGAAAAAGGTCCTGGGCTCGGGGAAGGTAATAGCGGAGCTCTGGCGCGCGAAGCGCGCCTGCGGAGCACCATGGGTAAGTAAATCTACCCATCCCAGAAAATTTGATAATCACGTGACCGTACACCGCCCGTCCGTCGGCACCACAGGGCAACCAATGTTCAATCTCACACTTTCTAGCTAGTTTGGGAGCACAGGAAGACTGATATTGCCCACACATTGTACATCAATGTTGTGATCAATTGACAGCTGTCAAAATAGGGTATCCGCTGATCAGTATCACCTGACCATATCGCGGGCTCAGGTGTCGACCCATCGTTGTCGAGCATCTTTTTGAAGTTATCCGCTGACAAGTTACTAGTTTTCAAATGATCGCAGGCTCAAGTTTAATTTTTTTTAATTCATATGAAATATGTTGTGTTTTATATGTGCCGCACAATTAAAATTTTGATTTCAAACTGACCTCGGAAGCTAGAATTCAGCCAGTTTTTACTGGCAGGGAAGACATGCTAGTTGCTTTTGACTTTTCTCACCAAGGTCACGCGCTGGTCACGCTCTACGTCCAATTTTTATGCTCTGATTGGTCAAAATTTGACAGGTGAGTTCATGCGGAAAATTTATGCAGCATCTTGAAACTTGTTTACTTTGGGAGCTGAAGCTGACAGAGTTTTGTGTCAGCTTGTGATGTTTTTAACTGTCTTTTTCCACTGGATGTACAAAATGAAATTCTGCTGCTATCAAGAAGCTTCAAGAGTCTTCTGTTATTCACAGCTAGTTTGTTTATTGGGGTTTTGGTTGCGAAATACGTCGCTTGTCAAAGTCGGAAATCTGATTTCGGATGGCATCGTTTTCGTTTTTCACCTTGCTTGATGCGTCAGAGGGTTGAAAAGTCTGAAGCGATTCTGGCCTTAGTTGATAGTTTTCAGTGCAGCTCGACTGGTAAGCCTGAGTAATTATTGAATTTGGTGTTTGTTTTTTATATCTAATTTAATGAAGTCGGGCGCAGTTTATGCGGCTATTTAGTTTATGCACGTTTGTAAGATTTCAGAAGATTTGAGACAATGATCTGACCGAGTATCAGGTTTGATTATAAGCTTATAGAACTTTAAAAAGCCTTTAGACATTTTCTCACCGCAAACAGAAAGAAAACGTTTCAAAGAATATTTAGCTATAATTCTGGCTGTAAAAGAAAGCTTTGAGCAATTTTCTTGCCTCGAGTTCATCTTTGAAAAAAGCAAACACCAGGAAGCCGGCTTAAAACATAAACAAGGATTTTAAGAGACACTTTAATACTTGTCTTTGTAAATGAAAATTGTTGTCTCTGTATATGTTTCACCGAATTATTTTCCTTTTATTGGTTGTTAGTGGTCTCTTTTTGTAATTTTAATCGCTGTGCCGTTTGTTTTCAGTCGCTCGTGAACATCGCTTGCAGGAGTACTCAAAATGCCGCGCGTATCAAACGAAGAAAATTACACATCGTTATAAAACCATTAAACAAAAAATAAACATAATAAATTCTTTATCACGTTGAAGCGTATAACTCTAGTAATCTTGATTTAAACAGTCGACTTTGGCGCTTGTCAAAAGTGAGAACCGGCTAGCCGTATATGCAGGTGATTTTGGATTTTTTTTTAGTAAAAGCACTCGCGTGCTTCGATCGTCCTGAATCTTGAGTGAGTCCGGGGAGTGAGTGCAATTTGTATTGCAAAATTGTGAAATACTGCATTCTGTCCGAGGTCTGTATAGTAAAAACAGCGCCTCATGGTACTGTTTCACCTCAGATGTGATGTATAAAAAGTATAAAAGGTTGGTTTACACGTCCCCAGACTTGCTGGCAAGATTTTGTAAAGTAAATTATAAACTTGTCGAACACAAAAAATTCGGCCTGATTTGTTTTTCAAGAATTTGTTTTCCAGGCCTAATCTACTGTGATCAAGAGCCATTATGGCTCTTAAATGTGATCGAAGATGATTGCTATTCTTTGGGTGTACGTATATAAAGGCTATCAACTCGATCTAAGATTAAGTTCACTCTTAGCTTGGACTGTTTGCAAATTATTTTTCTCTAAAATAACTTAGCCTTTCCCTCAAAAGTCACATGAATGTGCTCTAAAAAGTTAACTGATTTGTGGAATACAATTGCAAGTTTATTGTTCGATTTAAATTATAAATTCGAGTTAATAGGAGCTTCGCTTTTAGCCCTGGCTAAATCTATTTATTAACAACGTAAGATAAGGCACAAAAAAAAACTAGTAGTCTCTAAGGTCCGTGCACGGTTCGGCCAACCCTTTTTTTAAATTTTCTGTTCCATGTTGAGCAAACAGAAAGATATGAAATTGACATCTTTTTCGATTAATTCGTTTATAATGTTACAAGTGTCTAAATTGCTTTTGCTTTAAAAGCACCGTTTTTATTGAAATTTTATAATATGACGGCGCCAAATAATTTTTGCACTTAAAAATAATGGTAAAATCTCCAAAAATTGCCAAAATTCCAGAAGTCCTTGTTTCTTTTCTTGAATCCGTAAATCTTATCTCTCCATAACAAAAATTACTCAATATCTTCTTTTTACTGTTTTATGCTATCTTTTTCCAAAAAAAGATCAACAAAATTTGACTTCCGTTTTATCGTTTTTTGTTTTTTCGAAGGAAGATACACAAAAAACGAAAAACGAAATTCGACTTCCGTTTTATCGTTTTTCCATTTATGTACAAACAAACACAAAAAAAGGAAAAACGAAAAATGACCTCCGTTTCATCGTTTTTCCTTTTATGTACGAGAAAACAAAAAACGGAAAAACAAAAATCGACTTCCGTTTTATCTTTTTTCGTTTTTTGTACCAACAAACACAAAAAACGGAAAAACGACAAATGACTTCCGTTTTATCGTTTTTCCTTTTATGTACGAGAAAACACAAAAACGGAAAAACAAAAATCGACTTCCGTTTTATCTTTTTCTTTTTATCTACAGACAAACACATAAAACGGAAAAACAAAAATCGACTTCCCTTTTATCGTTTCTTGGTTTTTCAAAGAACAGACACAAAAAACGGGAAAACGTAAGCCGACTTCCATTTTAACGTGTTTCGTTTTATTAACGACCAAACACCAAAAACGGTAAAATGATAATTGACTTCCCTTTTCGTTGCCACTTAGGGCAGCCGACTATGTTGGTGCGCATGCGTTACTTGAAACGAATGCCACTCTTACCGGCTCAGAATCCGCGATAGGTCGGTTCCGTAGGACGGGCTGATCCGTCAGTGAGAGATCGACAGGCCTCCTGGCAACCACCCGCTATAAGGCTAGCCCAATCGATATTGAAACGCAAATTTCCTTCCGTAGATAAGCCTCTCCGAATATAAGCCCCTCCAAAAATAAGCCCCTCAAAAAGGGCCTTTGAAAAATATAAGCTCCCGGGCTTATTTTCGGAATTTTACAGTATGCTACGATATTACACACTACCTGAATCTAATATTATGAAGGGGAGCTACAATCACCTCAGTAATCGCAGGTGTAACCACATTATGAATATCAACATAACGCCGTATGCCATTCGTAGCACAAAATCGCCTGACACTCCTTTCAGATAGTCCATTCACTGCTGGATGCTGTTGTCTTGGAATATCAGCTACTTCTTTTGTGTTTTGCCTTGCTCTTCAACAAGCTCCTTCACGTAGCGAGCAGTAACTACGTTTTCCATCCCCGCCATTTTTGAAGGACCCGCGAAAAAAGACGCATACCAGGATTATAAAAACTGCTGACCAACAACACCTAGACGAGTTTCCGAATTGAACCACCAACCCCCACTCAAACCCCTCCCCCCACCCCTCCTGGACCCCTCTCTGTCCCAGCTCTTTGTTCACTTAAACAGCCAGAGAAAACGAAAAAAAAATAGAAACGAAAAATTAGGTTAGGTCCGTGCACGGTTCGGCCAACCCTTTTTTTAAATTTTCTGTTCCATGTTGAGCAAACAGAAAGATATGAAATTGACATCTTTTTCGATTAATTCGTTTATAATGTTACAAGTGTCTAAATTACTTTTGCTTTAAAAACACCTTTTTATTGAAATTTTATAATATGACGGCGCCAAAGAATATTTGCACTTAAAAATAATGGTAAAATCTCCAAAAATTGCCAAAATTCCAGAAGTCCTTGTTTCTTTTCTTGAGTCCATAAATCTTATCCCGCCAAACCAAAACTTACTCAACATCTTCTTTTTTTTGTTTTATGCTATCTTTTTCCAAAAAAAGATAAACGAAATTTGACTTTCGTTTTATCGTTTTTTGTTTCTTCGAAAAAAGAAACAGAAAAAAACGAAAAACGAAATTCGGCTTCCCTTTTATCGTTTTTTCTTTTATGTACAAACAAACACAAAAAACGAAAAAACAAAAAATGACTTCCGTTTTATCGTTTTTCCTTTTATGTACGAGAAAACACAAAAAAGAAAAAACAAAAATCGGCTTCCGTTTTATCGTTTTTCCTTTTATCTACAAAGAAACACATAAAACGGAAAAACGGAAATCGACTTCCCTTTTATCGTTTCTTGGTTTTTGAAAGAACAGACACAAAAAACGGAAAACGTAAGCCGACTTCCATTTTAACTTTTTTCGTTTTATGAAAGACCAAACACCAAAAACGGTAAAATGATAATTGACTTTCGTTTTCGCTGCCACTTAGGGCAGCCGACTATGTAGCTGCGCATGCGTTACGTGAAACGAATGCTCTTACCGGCCCAGAGTCCGCGGTAGGTCTGTTCCGTAGGAGGGGCTGATCCGTCAGTGAGAAAAGGACAGGCCTCCTAGCAACCACCCGCTGACCAAAAAGCCCGAAGATTCTGCAAACGAGATTTTTGCGGTTCTGACTTATTAACAGTCTTGGCGCGTTATTCGCGGTGCAAGATCAAATTTTTTTTTTCAGCGAAGGAAAGAGCGGAATTATATAGCGAAGATTTGTGGACAGTCGAGGCGGTTCTATTATTGGTAAGTGTAATAATTCAATTCAGCCGTCAATTTACGTTTTGAAGTGTTCTTTGGTAGAAGAATTTCTGACTTAATATTTTCAGATTTGCTACGTGGTGAACTTTTTCGTTGTTTGATCTTTTTCTTTCAGTCAGTCATGGACGACAGAACTTTTGTCCTTTGGCGGGGACAACAAAGAATTAATTTTAATGAAGACGACTTAACAGCAGAGCGTATTTCAGCAGTGTTTAGAGTGAGTATAGCATCTCTCTTCAACTAAGTTTACCTTTAACATTTCTTCATGGAAAAGTATCGAGTTTATTCCCACGGCCGCAAAAATGTGGTCGAGGTGGGTGTGGGGGTGGAGAGAGACTGGCAACAGGGTTTAATGATTTCTTTTCTTTTTTTGACATTTTTGCCTTAAAAAAAAAAATTAAAACTATTTACACGATTTACGTTGATCTTATTTCTCAAAGCCTAGAAAATTTGGCTAAGACTTTCGCACTTTTTTTTGGTTGAATTCTCCTCCTCTTTTCTTAGAGATGCCGAAAGTTGAATCATGCGTGAAATGGCCACTCAGAACTTTGATTGAACCAGCGTGTGAACAGACCACGGGAAAATTTCCTATACCTGTCGGCGAACCCAAACACAAAAAATAATAGTCATAATAAAAATGTATCATCTTAAAAGCGATAGTTTCCTGCTTCTTTGCATTATATATGAAAGTGGAAGCAGTCTCTGTCAGTTAAAATCTTTACGTGAAAATGATTCTCCCCAAATTTACTGCGTAGGCGAGGTAGAAAAATCACGTGCTAGGCAACCACAAAAAATGCAAGCGACTTTTGCTGGCTGGGTGTGGGTTTGTTTTTATGTCACAGATTTGATATCCAGACCTTGCGATTTCATTTGATTATTTTATATAAAATGAACACGAAATTTGCTAACAGTTTGTCGCATTTAGAACTGGAAAATTCAGACTGACGAATCTTTAAATGATCCCCCACCAAAAAAAACGAAAATTTGTGGGCAGTACTGCAGTAGCTAGAAAAATCACGTGCTAGGCAACCTCACAAAATTCAGACAACCTTTCCTGATGGAGGGCAAGTATGTTTTTATGTGACAAATTTGTTTTTCAGGCAGTATCTGCACTCATGCGTTTTTAGTTTTTGTCTTGCCTTAACGCTAAAACCGTCCAAATGGAGGTTACTTTTCGACAACGATCTTGAAAATGGAGTTTTAAAAAAAGGCTAGCCTGCGTAGCAAGCGTTTTCCCTCGAGTTATTGCGCGAAATTTGGAGCGAGAGCATTGTCAACGAGCTCGCGCGGAAACGCTTGCTACGCAGACTAAAGGCCCGTTTACACGACCGAAAATATTGGAACGGCCCGGATAAAAAGCCGAACGGCTCCGACAAAATTCGACGTGTAAACGGTACTTGACCCGTTCCAGTTGTATCCGTTCCGTTCCTAAAAAGGTCCATAGGCGGCTATGGACCCCTTTCGGAACGGAACCGATAAAAAACGGTTCCGTACCCACATTTTTGTTTTCTTTTCAACGTGTAAACGCTCGCCCTTTTTTCGGTACCGTTCTGTTACGTTTTTTATGAGCCCGTGGTGCTCCACGTCAGTTGTTTAGCGTACGTCACATGCGTGTTAGAAGAAGAAACTGGAAAGTATTCTTCGACACTCGGAAGCTAGCATGCCACTGATCGTCAGAGTAAGTGCTGTATGTAAGATCAAACCTAGCGCTTGTTCTTGGAATTTGCCAGAAGCCCCTTTCGACTGTAAAGTGCGATACAAGGGCTGTTAATAGGAGAACCGTAAGCCTTGTTTTTCTCCTAATTCGGTACATTTTTTCAGAAGAACTTCTTTGACGAATCGCACGCGCTGTCAAACGTGAATTTCGTGTTCTCTTCTTCAGAAGAAACCAGAAAAGTGCTTGTAAACCTGCATCCATGAATGTCGGAGATTAAGCGCATATGAACAACTAATCGAAGCAGTTTTATTTAATTATCGCGGGCTCTATCGTTACCGGTCTCGAAGAAAACAACGTGTAAACAGTCTAGTACCCGTTCCAAGGGGCTCTCAAGTACCGTGTCTTTCTCTGTCGGGCACATTACAGAATTTGTACGTGTAAACAGGAGATTTCGTCTGGAACCGGTACTTGTTTCTAACCGAGCCGTTCCTTCTCTTTTAACGTGTAAACGGGCCTTAAATAAAGCAGGTGTTTCGTGCGTTTTTCATTGGGTGCGTTCACACTTCACAAAATGGTGCTTTGTCCACACTCTGGGTACCCAAGTTGTTTTTCGTCCACTTTGCTCCGTCAGCAAACGACATTTTTGCAAAAGGAGTGTAGCAAGAAGTTATGGGTCAACGGAATCATCAACGCAAAACACGTGCACACAGGGACCCGGTTCCCACTTTAGTACCCGAGTACAAGGTCTCGACCTTTTATTTTGTTGCGCGTTAGTTCAACGCAACCAAAAATGAACTTGGTCATTACATGACAACCGAGCCATCCTGCTAAACGGATTCAGCCCGCTGCGTGTAATCAGTACCTTTGCTTTTATTTTGGCGTGAACCAGAGTGAACGTGGCAGACATGCTCGAATCACTATTAAAAAAGAATGCCATTTAGATTTGCTATAATATGGAGTCTTTTAATAGACTGAAAGTCCATCTTCGGATTTTAGCAAGGCGGGGGTTGAAGGTATAGTAGAATTGTGAAAATAACAGGTTACTACTGTGTTTAATTTTTGTAGTATTAAGGGCTGCGATGTTACGTTCACGAGGTAGCGGTTACTTACAGAGGTAGACCGCTTATATCTGTTTTGTAAAAACGGTCGACACGTCCTGTTATATTGTTATTTTATTAGGTTGAAAGAAGTGGTCTTTATTTACAAGACGATTTTAGTCGAGTAGCGAGATTCCCCAACGGTTTGGGTAACTTTGAAACGACATTGTGGCTCGATAGAACGTCGCTTGAAGTCAAGGGCACAGATATGGGAGCTGCAGACAACACTGCACTACTACCATCACCGCAAGATTTTGGCATAGCCAGCACCAGCAGCACTAGTGTGCCACCAGGAGCCTATAACGTAAATGATCCGCCATCCAACAGGAGTCAGTCTGCTCATCGAAATCCCTCTTTCTCATCAGGCTCAACCAGACCTTTTAGATCATCGGGAGAGATTCGCAGAAAAGTTTTCCTCGCAGAATTTGACCTTGATAGCATGACTCCTGCCCCGACGGCCAGTGCCTACTTAAAACTAAAGCCTGAACAATGCACGGTGACAGATGTTGCTCAAATTTCGAAAGAGTACCTCAATATTGAAGAGGATTTAATAATGTTGGACACCAATGGCTTTGAGATTCTGGACAATCCGGGGACTCGCGGTAAGTTAACTGCCCGTTACAGACACTTGCATGGGCGTACGTATCAAACGTGCTCCACGTTGAATTATCATTATTATTCACAAACTGAAAGCTTTATTATTAAATAAGTTTCTTTTAAATTTGGCGAGGCGTTATCTCAGTTTCGTTCGATACTATGGAGGTGAATCAGTACTTGCTGCTTCTCACTATGGTACGTGGGCATCGTTGATTGGCTGTTTTATCGACTCGCAAAAACCATATGCTTGTCGTTGTAGTGCATAATTGTTAATGAGATGTTTAATTCATACTCACCTGGCGCCATCCATCTCTTAGAAAAAAAAACACCCTTGGAATAAACGAATAACTTGAATGTCTGATTCTTTCTCCTTTCATTAATCAAGGTTCAGAATTCTGGGGCAAAGGTACGATGAAAGTATATGCATGCCGAGAAATAGAGTACGAGAGAGTAAAATTGAAGCGTTCCAAGATTGCACGCAGGCAAGGAAAGGGGAAAAGAGGACTTGCCGTGGACAGCAGGCCATCACTTGCTGATCACAATAACACAAGCCTCATACTCGACAAACTGGACGACATAGAAGAGTCCATCCAGCGAAACACGAAGTGCTGTAAGAGGCTGCACGATCTAGACAGCGCTCTGACGGCCACGTTTAAATGCACTATATGCCTAAATGTCATGCCTCCCAATGGCATTGTGTTTGCTGGATGCTGTGACCGTCTTGTAGCATGCGTTGAATGCGCAGAAGAGTGGTATCGAAACAGTAGTTCCTGCCCCCATTGCCGAGATGAAGATAGTGTAAATAAAAGAAAGCGGGCCCGTGGCTTTGAGAGCCTGGTTAATTTGATTGAAAATTAAAAGCGCATTTGAATCGTCTTAAAGTTTCTAGAGACTTCCTTCACAGATTGACTTTGTTGATGTTGTTGTTGCGTTTATCAGTTTCATATTCAGCTATCGGGTGATGGTGGTGCGGGTCGGAGAGACACCGTCTTGGTAGGGAGTAGTACTAGCATTCTAGCATAAAATCGTGTGTTTGACAGTTATTGTTTAACCTTTTAATAACTAATTCTGAAGTACAATGAACTTTTGTTGTTGATGATGTTGTTGACGTCGATTTCCTCAAATTAGTAACTAGAAGATATGCTACTCTTTAAATTTGAACGGTGAAAAAAAAAACTTTGTTCAACGCTAAGGTCAAAGATTTTCAGTTTATAATTTATAGATCACGTCTATATCCATTATTCGGACCTCTATTCAATTCTTTATTCAAACGAACTTTCAAAAAGTATTGAAGAAACGATCTATAACTTCAAGCGCGAGCGAGATAATGTGTGAGCCTCAAAAAGTACAGTACAGCATCTTGGAAAGGGTTATAGTTCGTATTGGCAATTTCATTAAACAATACTTTGAAACTCGGAAAGTATTTTGTGAACTCTCTTTCTCTAGCATCTGCTTTTGAAATATTGGCCGCCAAAGGATCCCTTCCAAAGAAGTGTTCTTGAGTCAGATCTCCGCGAAACATCTGCACAGCTAATTCGACTGTTGGTACTGCATTGCCGTCAACTGGAGCGGCCTTGTTGTTAGTAGATCGTCGTTGTAGTGGAACACCTTTACCTGCACAATTTTAAAGTAAGTTGGTGTCAGTTACAGATCTGAGCGACTATTCTTCTGGACTAAACTGTCGAGATACATAAATTAGCTATGCGCTTTAAGGGAAGTCTCTGCGGTTAGAGATCTATAGACAATCGCATTCACGTTTCTATTCTACTTTTTGAAAAAATAGTATGACTAATCCGGAAGGGTTATCCTTAATTCATTTTAGGGAGAATTCCCCACGCGGGTTATAAAAATGTCCCGTGTATCAATGGGTTTTCCCTTGGCAACTCACTTGCCAACCGATTGAAATAGTCGAACGACTTACAGCAATAGCTGAGCCATACGCGAACGTGCGTTTCATCCAATGGAACACTACATATTTTAGTCCGTTTAATATTCCTATTTTTTTTATTGCTATATATTTTTTTTAACACTAGGACTCCTTACCTGGAATGGGGTGTGAATTCCATGAGTTGACCACGTAGCTCAGTCCTACTTCCACTACTTTCTTCGCCACCCAAGAGACACAGAACTTTGTTACTTCATCCTCTATATCAATGACACCATCGTTTTCCATTTGAACGAGTGCTCTCTTTATAGGATAGTTTGTGCGACAGTTAACCTCTACCCAGAGCCGTTCCACAGCATGGTTCTTTAATTCAGAAATATAAAAGCAGAACAAATACTTATCAGCTTATCAATACTAGACTCGCCAAAGACTCCTGGGGACCAGAGCACGAGGATCAGGAGGCTCTGAAGTCCTAGATTTTAGGGCTTCCGGTCATTTCTGATTTTTTACAACGTTTCTAATAGCGTTCGCTTGCTCCTGCCGAAGTGCCAATGACTGTTAATTTAGGTGATTCAAAGCTTTTAAAAGAGAATCCTGTAACTTACTTTTGAATCGGAAATAACCGGAAGTCCTAAAATCTAGGACTTCAAATGCTGGGTCACAGACCCTCCTGGTCTTCGTGCTGAGGCCCTCAGGAGGGTCTGGGGACGAGAATGCAGAATCAGTTGCCGTTTAAGTATGGAAAGAGGGATGCATGGCGGAGGACTTGCAGCCTGAAGCTATTGTTGACGACGTGCTAGCACTGAAAGCGTCAGGTTTTCAACCTGCTCTTAAGGAGTTATATCTTCTTTAACACCTTATTTCAGAAAACCCGCGAAAATTTGGTTTTTCAGGTCCACGCCGACCGATCACTATAGAAAATAACCGGTTCATTTCTCCTTCCCTCTATATTACCACGTACCTGCTTTGACTGTGTTTGTATGTATGGCTGTCTAGATGTATTATTTCGTAACTCCTTTAAGTGATCCTGAACGGTCAGCACTAGATAAAATTCTCTCCCATGGTCCACTCTCACTTGGTCAAACAAACCATGACGTAGTATGGTTTCCCTAGTAATAGAACAAGTGGATGACGAGTATCATTAAATTGTACCTTTTAATTCAAGTGAGAAGTTTTGAGAGTTTTTTATACCTGAAAAATGTGCACGGCAAATAATATATATTTCATGTCGGAGCTAACCTGAACACATCCCTGTAGATGGTGATATTATTTTTCAATGGCATTACCGATGTAGCAGTTATAAAGGAGCTATAGCCATCTACTGCTATAACCTCTGTCACGCCATAACGAATAAGCTTTTCGTTTTGATCAAGATGGAGCTTGTGTCCAAAGTATTCGGCATAGTATGGAACAGGGTTTAAGTGGCGGGTAATGGATGTCTGTCGTTCATGGTGCTGGCGTGGATTAACGCGTTTAAGTGCCTGCCCCACTCTGTTTACTCCTAGTCGCAAGCCTGTGGAATACTTGATGTGGCCAGTCATCATCTTCCTACCGTATGTAGCACCAACCTTTCAGAAATATAAGGAATTTTGCCTTTATTAGGAAATCGCCGCTAGGAAATGAAATATTTGGGTGTGGATGATGAGGCTCTTAAATTAGATATGAATTAATATAACCACTTAAATGAAATTGACAAACGCGTGCATTTCACGTACAATAACGTGTCTCCTCCCCCCGGAGGGGAACTCCTTTATTCGGCCTAAAGGGCATGTGCCGCTGGACAGGGCATAGTTTTCGTGATATTGATTCTTATAATGGGTATACAATTTCACTTTTCTAGGTCCTGAACAGGGTGTCTTTCTGAACCGGAGGCCTTGAACAGGGGATGATTGCTGGCATTGTGCAGTCAATGGATGGCAACAACATATTTTCTTAAGAAATCTAGTCCTATCATGTTATTTTTTCACAAATAAAAATACTAATTCTGTAGACGTATAGAAATAAATAATCTTAAGGGTTATGAAAATGGTCTCTTGTATTAAACAGAGTATCGGAATGGATGGTTGTTGTCGTAAATAGGGTTTGAAAGCCTCAGCGGCACACCCCTACCGAAACTTCCGATAAGTGCCCCCCCTGGGTTTCCTACGCACTGGCAAGCATTGAAGTTTGAGTCGTCACTCAACACTTCTCTCTGTTTAATAAAATATATAATTCGGGAAAGAGAGTAACCCGTTGGCCCTAATGACGGCTGCAGACGGAAGACTAATAAGACAATTTGCAACTGGCAGAGGTATGCTACGATATTACCACTAGCTGAATCTAATATTATAAAGGGAAGCTACAATCACCTCAGCAATCGCAGATGTAACCACATTGTGAACATCAACACCAGTCACACGAGAATCATAACGCCGTATGCCATTCGTAGCACAAAATCGCCTGACACTCCTCTCAGATAGTCCATTCACTCCCGGATGCTGTTGTCTTAAAATATCAGCTACTTCTTTTTGTGTTTTGCCTTGCTCTTCAACAAGCTCCTTCACGTAGCGGGAAGTAACTACGTTTTCCATCCCCGCCATTTTTGAAGGACCCGCGAAAATAGACGCATACCACGGTTATAAAAACTGCTGACCAACAACACCTAGACGAGTTTCCGAAAGGAACCACCAACCCCCACTCAAACCCCTCCCCCCCCTCCTCGACCCCTCTCTGTCTCTGCTCTTGGTTCACTTAAACAGCCAGAGAAAACGAAAAAACTATAAACAAAAAATTAGGTTATATCCAGTTCTTTCTTTCATTGATTAGTCGTACTTACAACGAAAAACGATAGAACGGAAGTCAGTTTCCGTTTGTATGTTTTTGTGTGTTTTAGTACATAAAAGGAAAAACGATAAAAAGGAAGTCATTTGTCGTTTTTCCGTTTTTTTTTGCGTTTGTTCGTACCAAAAACGAACAAAGATAAAACGGAAGTCGATTTTTGTTTTTCCTTTTTGTGTTTTCTCGTACATAAAAGGAAAAACGATAAAACGGAAGTCATTTTTGTTTTTCCGTTTTTTGTGTTTGTTTGAACATAAAAAGGAAAACGATAAAAGGAAAGTCGAATTTCGTTTTTCGTTTTTTGTATTTTTTTTTTTCGAAAATACAAAAACGATAAAACGGAAGTCAAATTTTGTTTATCTTTTTTTTTTGAAAAGGATAGCATAAAACAGTAAAAAGAAGATGTTGAGTAATTTTTGTTATGGAGGGATAAGATTTATGGATTCAAGAAAAGAAACAAGGACTTCTGGAATTTTGGCAATTTTTGGAGATTTTACCATTATTTTTAAGTGCAAAAATTCTTTGGCGCCGTCATATTATAAAATTTCAATAAAAAGGTGTTTTTAAAGCAAAAACAATTTCGACACTTGTAACATTATAAAAGAATTAATCGAAAAAGATGTCAATTTCATATCTTTCTGTTTGCTCAACATGGAACAGAAAATTTAAAAAAAGGGTTGGCCGAACCGTGCACGGACCCTCTAATAGAAAATGCGTTCGTTATGTTATGAGAATCCGACTGTATGTGATTTAACACAACAGAGATTTTTGACTTTATGCAAGAGGGAATGGCTGTTACACACAAAATAATAAAATATAAAACTTTAATAATAAAAAATATTATTCATAACAACAGTGACTCTTTCATTTCAGAATGAACTCTTGTCATAATCCAGTTAAGCAATTCCTCACGACTTTTGTGCTTGATAGCCATTTAAATGTGTTATGACATTAATTTGTTCACTCGGGTCTTTTATAGCATCTATCCTATATTTTTTATCCTCGCATATACAGTAAATGCTCAGTAAACACTCTTTCGATTCTAATGGTTGTTGAAGTATACTATGAATCCTCGCGCAGGTTAAAATAAATTGAAGCTTTAAGAATTAATTATTGCTTTAATTTACTTTTTAGGAGAAGAAACAGGACTCCCCTCTTCCCCAGGAGCTATAAGTGAGTGGATGTGCAGAAGTTATCAGGAGACAGACAAATCCTGTTACGTTGCCAAAGACAGCCTTTTTAGCGATGCCGTCGCCTACTTTAAAGTTCAGGATAACACAGTCGAGAAGAGACATTTTTTCGAAACACTAGGTCGCTATGTCTTTGGAAAACGCCCAAACTTCATGTCAATCAATCTTAAATCGAAGAAACAAATAAGAGGACTGAAAAAAAGGGAAAAATCACAAACAGCAGACAATGCTACGACGGAGTTAAAAAGGATCGGGACAGATGCACAGAAGGACGAACCCGGAAAAACAGAATAGATCTGAAGGCACCAGGAATGACAGATAAACAGAAAGAAGGAAGCAGGGAAGATGATAGGAAATTGAAACAAACTTGCGAAAACGCGTTGCAAATAACATGAGAAGAGATGGAACGTAACAAAAAGGATAAACCAGAACTGGAAAAACAGAGAAGTGAACAGCCAGAGGAACAGAATGCAACGGAAATCATGAAAAGTGAAGAGATGGGCGGAAGCAGGGAAAATAAAAAAGAACAGAAAGAACAAACTTGTGAAAACTCAATGGAACAAAATGAAGCAAAAATGAAAAGTAAAGAAAAGAACGGTGGCAAAGAAGATGAAATAGAACTGAAAGGACAAATTTGTGAAAAACTGCATGGAACAGAATGAAGCAGAAGTGAAAAGCGTAGAAAAGAGCGGTGGCAGGGACGATGACATAGAACTAAAAGCTCAAGTTTGTGAAAACTCAGTGGAACAGAATGAAGCAGAAATAAAAAACGAAGAGAAGAGCGGTGACAGGGAAGATGAAATAGCACTGAAAGCACAAATTTGTGAAAACTCGATGGAATTGAATGAAGCAGAAATAAAAAAGTGAAGAGAGGAGCGGAGACAAGGCACAGCAAATTCGAGGTTGTAAATTAACACCAAGGGAGATATACATTAACACTGAATGAGAGTTATCATAACACTTGCCGAGTGTTTCTTAAAAGATACACCAATTCAGTGTATGAAAACACTAAAATGGTGTAATCAAGAAATGTGGCACACGTTGGCGGTGTAAAGTTACACTACGTCTGTGTTTCAGAAATCTTGCAAGAACTTAACACAACTGGTGTGTTATTTTACACCAAATCGTGTATCACTCCCACACTAACACGGAGTTTAATCTGAAATTATCAATTGCATATTCCAGGTCAGAAATGTTTAAACTAACCACCCTGCTCACGTGAATAGACCGAATAGGTATATTACTTTTCATAAAATATGAGATGCGTGGCAGTGCTCCAGCAATGAAAGTAGTTCTACTTCTTGGTGCTAAAACTTATGTGAATCCTTTATTAAGGATGATGTAATTTCCTCTTCTTCAAAAATTGACTGATCTAATAATGACAATTATCCTCACGTACTTTATTACAGGCAGAGAACCCTAAAAAAAAAAAAAAAAAAAAAAACATACACACACAAACACCGTGACACGAGCATCTACTACCAGGGCCCCACGTGCTTTCCGTGACTAATTGAAAGCACGTGCTTTCAGTGTTTATACGCCGGAAAGGTGAAAACAAAGATAATTGTGCAAAATTAAAATATTCTAAAAAGACGGCATTTGTCTTATAAGCCAGTTAACCTTCGAAACATCACGAAAACATCGCATTTGCTTTACACCAATCATTTTTATATTTGTATGCCGCGTGAGGCTCACGAAAGTGATCTTGTAAGTTTTATTGAAACGCGTCTATCAACGTCGGCAAGCGAAACAACATCGGAATGTTTTGTGTGCGGATACGACCAATCACAACTCAGTCCTAAAACACGGTTTCATTTATCCCTTTGATTGCATTATGAACATTCCTTTCAAGACGGTACTTATCAAGTAATGTTTTGTCCAATCAGAGAAAAGCGGAAAGGTTTTGTGTCTTGTTCAACGTTGCGTGCTGTTCATATACTCACGCACACCAAAGCAGTAGCTGTCCATTTCACCGTCTGTAGATTCTGCACTTGCCTGCGTGCAGACGTCTCCTATTTCCTTTGTTGCACGCGGAAAAGGGACGTCTGCGTAACGCCGTCGCTAATCGTGTTCCAGCGTCCCGCTGGCAGGGTATTCTATTTCGCATAAATTGTGAAATAATATCCGGTTAGAAATATAAAGAGTTGACAGGCCAAACAAAACATCATAAGCTCCTGATACGGGCGAAACGTGACCTTGAGAGTCTGCTTGAACAGAGGTTTTTCTTCTTTTCTCTCTCGCGCGAAGATTAGGGAGTTTAAGATACAAAGACTACGGACTACGAACTACGGCTGGACGAGCGTTGTCCTTTGTTTGTAGCACTGGGTTGAGTCATGCAAATATAGAACGTTAAGATTGCACTACAGACAGTAGACTACGAGAGAAGAGGCGGAGAGGGAAACAACACGCAAAACTTTTCTTGTTTTCATCACAGTTCACAAAAATGCAAGTCAGTTTTGCATGTGATCTTATCTTTAGAACAATGAACAAATTCTTCCATACTTGAAGGAAGCAATTACGTCGGGTGAAATTGGTGAACAAAGTTTTGGTTACGCAGGTTATATTTTTTTCCCCATGAATACTTATGTCAAATACTAAAGAAATAGACAGAAATAGTAATAGCTCATTTATTAGATTTAGAAGATGGACTTCTCCGACTACTGATCTGATGTAGTTTGAAGTATTGAAATGCCGAGTTTCGATTGTGTCGAAGATGTTTACATCGTTTTCATTCAGCAAAAGCGATACAAAAACTCGCATAAACGAAGGTTACACAAGTAGAAAGACAAAATAATCAGTTCGAACAAACATTGAAACTTTTCAAGTGCGAAGAGAAAGTAAATTACCTGCATGATTTCTCTTCTCCTCGGCCGTCAATCTGAATTCTAAGCTTAACTAGATAAAAATGTAGTCACAACAGTGGATTAAAAGCGTAAATCTGAGCAGAAATTAGACACAACTTACATATTTCGCTTCCCTCTCGCTTAAAGCAGGTGAATTGAAAACTTTTTTACGAAAAGACGAGATTCTTGAATTACCGAAACGGCAAAATACGACCAAAATGTTCTGCGTAGTCCCGACTACGCGAAACAGCTCAACAACTCACCGTAGCCGCTGGACTACGTGGGAAAAATTAACAGTCACGTGGTTTTGATCATGCGCAGTAGCATGTTTAACCGTAGCCGTAGTCCGTAGTCGCCGTATCTTAAACTCCCTATTATTAGCACTACACAGTGCATGTAGCATTCTAACCTTTGACTGAGTAAATCTCATTTAAGTGTTCCATTTAGAGGTCATGAAGCAGGTTTGTTATATGCATACTGAGTAATCATTTCCTGTGGTTTATGCTTCTGTGGATGTTCCCGATAGGATTTGATTTCAGATGCAGTTGTAAAGTGTTTAAATTTTCTTGACCTCTGTTTGTTACGGCTAAATAAAGATTTTAGTTTCTTTGGCTGGCTTTCTCCGAAATGCCTGCCTGGTGAGAAGTCCACGCCGCTTTTGTAGTTTTCTCAGACACTGTTTACAAATATGATGTGATGTGTCATACACAGTAAATTGTAAAGAAATAATTTCCTCGTACACGTTAAATTTTCCGCGTCCCCGCACGAGATTTCGATCGCTCTGCTTTTCGATCGACGAAAAACACAGCACACAATCGCACATGTTTTGATTTGTTTTGGTTAGAAAACCCCGCTTACATAAATCATTTAAATCACCGCATACATTATCAACAACAACAACAACAATTTATTAAGGTATTTCCATATCTATACATGGCATTACCTATCTAATATTTATGAATAAAGTACAAATATATCATTTATAAATATATAGCAAAATAAAAAGATTATATTCTTTTCTGAAATAACATATCATGTCTGTAACGCATACATTCAAAAACAAAAGCAGCAATTGACCTACAAACAGAGGGATCTATACTATTAAAGAGAAATAAAAGTTTTGAAGTCACATCTAAGTCCTTGAAAAGTGTATATCTATCAGATATTTCACTGAAGAATTTTAAACGTAAATTGTCATAAAGTTTGCAGAAGAATAGAAAATGAAGTTCATTTTCAACTTCATTTGTCTGACATAGATAACATATTCTTAAATTTTCGGGAGTTTTAGGTACTGTGTGTCTGCCTGTTTCAATATGTAATCGATGATTTCCTAGTCGAAATTTATTGAGTGCTGTTTTGTGAAGTGGGTTTTTAATCATATTTAAGAATTCTGCTTTTTTATTATCGTTCTTAAAGGTAGTATAAAAATTCAATTTTCTATTTGTTTTAAGGAGGGTAAGTTGATGCTCAGTTAGAGCATTATTGATGTTTTACTTGATGTAAGAGGTGAAGACTTTTTCGTTGTTTTCATTCAATGTTATGGCGGTTGCGTTGTACTTGCTACATATAGTTTTTATTTTCTGCATCAAACCTGGCTGGTTGTTATGGGCCATTTCCTGGGAGAGTTGTAGACATTGTTTTGCTATGTTTTTATCTGGCATATTTTGTAAATGAATCCAAAATTTAATAATTGAGGTATCTATAGTTAATTTCAGCGGTAATCTACCGAGTTCATTTCTAGCAGCGACGTTTGGACATTGTTTATTTACGCCTAAGGACTGTTTGCAAAAATATATATGCGTTTTTTCAATTATGTCTTTTTCCCAGGCGTTAAAATCATCTTTAGTATATATGCCCCAGATTTCAGATCCATATAAAAGAATGGGGAGGAAAAGCGAATTAATGAGTTTATTGGTTATGTCAATTGGTAGTTTCAAGAAATCAAGGTAGCGTCGTATCGCAAAAAACGATCGTCGTGTTTTTTCTTTTAAGTTTATTTTACACACATTGAAGTTCCCATTTGTAGCTAAATTGATTCCGAGGTATGTATAATTGTTAACAATTTCTATTTTGTCATTGTTTATCTGAAAACAATATTTGTTAAGGACTGATTTTCTACATTTCTTTTGAAAAATCAGAACTTTAGTTTTCTTTGAATTAACAGATGGCAACCATTTGTTACAATATTCAGCGAGCACAGAAAGCGCTTTTTGAAGTCCTTCGGCTGAATGGGAAATTAGAACAAGATCATCTGCATAAAATAAACAGTTCAGATGAGTTCCATTTGGTAAAATAATAGGGTCTGTGTCTTGTCGGTCAAGTAAAACAGGGATTTCATTTAGATATAGGTTGAAAAGCATAGGAGAAAGGATACAACCTTGTCTAACCCCTTTGCAATAGTTAAAGAATTCCGTTCGTTGACAATCGGAAAACTTTATGGAGCATTTAGTTTTTGAATAAAGGTGCTTTATTAAATCATAAAATTTTCCCCCAATGTTGTACCGAAGGAGTTTATAGAATAAGCCATCATGCCAAACCGAATCAAAAGCCTTTTTGAAGTCAATAAAGCAGGTATATAATTTTCCTTTTGTAGTTTGATTGACGTATTTATCGATTAGTGTTCTTAAGGTAAATATGTGATCAGTTGTACGATGATTCGGTAAAAAACCTATTTGAGCTTCATGCAATATGTCTTGATCGATTACAAAATTTTTCAGTCTGGTATTAAGTACTGAAGTGAAAAGCTTTCCGAGACAACTATTTATACATATACCTCTATAATTTCCCGGGTCTTGCTTGTTTCCAGATTTATAAATAGGGGTTATTATTCCTTCGCACCAAGAGCTAGGGTAAAAACCACTTTGGAATATAAGGTTAAATAATTTTTGGAGTGCGGTTTTCAAGAATTGTACGCCGGCTTTCAACATTTCATTACGGATTTTGTCAGGTCCCGGAGCTTTCCTTGACTTAAGTGATTTGACCGTAGTTTCTATTTCATTAATTGAAATAGGGCTATCTAAGTAGTTGTGAATGTTTTTCGTTTCTTCTAAACTGGAAATGTCTTCCTTTAAGGAAACAGGATCTGTATAAAAAAGAAGGGGGTCTGAAACCGAATGTAAGCGTTTAAAATGGCTAAATAGACTGTCAGCTGGAATATCGTTTTTGTTAGAGGGGGAGCGTTGTTTTTCTTTTAAAGATTTGAGGTAAGTCCAGAATTTCTGACTGTCTTTGTTTTGTATGAGGTCCTCAACTTGAGAATCTAGTAATTTTGCTTTTTTGTGTTTAACCAATTTCTTAACGTTTTTACGCATGCTGTGATAGTCGTGTCTGAGACTTTCATCATAAGGTTTTTTATGTTTCTTGTTAGATAGTCCCCTTAAAAGGGCACAGTCCTTATCAAACCATAATTTATGCTTTTTTGGTTTCTTTTGTGTACAAGCTAATCTGAGAGAACAGGCGCATATATCATTTAAAATGTTTGTAAAATGTTCCGTAGCAGAATCAATGCCTTCACTGTCCATGGCAAAATTAGTATTTTCAAATAGATTTAATCGTGAGAGGAATTTATCTTGTTTTAAGATATTAAGAAAGTGTTCTCTTGAAGTTTCATTCCAGATGAATTGTTTAGGAAGATCAAATGCTTTTGCTTGCGGAGGAGTATTTGTTTGAGGGGAAATTGATGGGGAAATATTCAGCCAACAGATAAGTTGAGAGTGATCCGAGAAAATTGTTGGTTCTTTAACAATAAAATTTTCTGTCAAGCTTAATATTTCATGACTAACAACGAAGTAGTCTACGGTGCTGATTCCTTTTGGAGAATGATAAGTAATGTTACCAAAGGAGTCCCCTGTCGTCCTCCCATTTACGATTCGTAAGTCACATGACTTGCAAATGTCTAGTAATGATTTACCGTGTTCATTTATATGGGTATCGTAATTTCTCCTTTTTCTTAGGTTGCGCTTAGGAAAGAGGTTATCGCCGGGTATATGATTATTTTGATCAATGTCAACGAAATGTAGAGCAGAGCCTGTTCTAGCATTGAAATCACCTGTCAACATAATAAAGCCGTCTGCACTATAATAAGCAATGTCGTTTTCGAGATCATCAAAAATGTCAGGGTTAAAATAGGGCGAGTCCCGAGGGGGCACGTAAATGGCACATAAAAATATATCCTGATCTATAGCAAAATAGTTTTTATCAATTTTGCACCACAAAAAATTAGTATGATATGAGATTAATTGAATGCCTTTCTTGAAAGTAGTTCTAAAACCAAGAGCAATTCCACCTGAAGATCTGCCATTTTTCTTTCGATGATGTTTTTTACTGGGGTTTGTGAAAAATTCATAACCCGGCAAAGAAATTTCATCTGACCTCCAAGTTTCAGTCAATACAATTATATCACAATGATTGAAAAAACGTAAAAAATCACTATTTGATAATTTGTTACCCATAAAGAAATTTTCGGATAAACCATTCACATTCCAACTAGTTATAGATAAAACGCTAGATCTAAGAGAGGACATATTCTATAACTACCACTCAACTAAGGAATAGCAGTAAAAAAACAACTCAAATGAAGTATCAGATTATCAGACCACATTCGATAACAACCAATCAGCGTTAAGTCAAACAATGCGCACTGTGTGTCAGCCTATCACAGCGTGTTCCCAAGATCTTGGGAACCCAGCAGGACGCTGGAACACGATTAGCGACGGCGTTACGCAGACGTCCCTTTTCCGCGTGCAACAAAGGAAATAGGAGACGTCTGCACGCAGGCAAATTCTGCACGGAAGAGTTAAATTATTTAGTCTGTCTGTTTTAAGGGTAAAACCTGGCTTGCTTCACTTATTTTTATTTGCGAAGATGTTCAAGAGTGGATGAAGAAGGAGGGGTATTCAGGCAATTGCCGATCATTTTTATGGTAAGGTAATAGCCTGTCCTAACTAAATAATATGTTCTGCTTTTAAAAGAAAAAACCCTCATATACTGTGACACGAACCTACAATTCGTAAAACGGTGTTCTGATACATCTTTCTTTTGATTCCCCATCTAACAAAAGTTCCCAACTGAAAATGCACTTTTGGCGCGAAATAACGGAACACGTTGACGTTTTCACTTTGCATTATATTAATTAAGGCCTGAAAGTTTAGCTTTAAAAACTTTAATTTTCCTTTCTTAACTCTTTACTTTTTAACTTCCAAAGCTGAACAGGTTCGGTTGTGCATGAATGAGGAGACCCTGAAGACCCTCGTGCCCCCTGCTGGCGTTCTCGCTAATCTTCTTCACAAGGTACGAAAACTTGACTTGATAAAAGCGCTGAAGTTCGGATAATTCACGAAGTGTCTACCGAGGCGCGACCTGTACAAGAAGCCGTTAATGCTGAAACAGTTGGCGAGGCATCTAGCGCCCCAACAGTTGATAAAAAGAGGTGAAAACCTATTTACACTTCCAAAGGGCCAGTGACTGTCACAAACATCATTTCATTTTATATGAAAACGGCTAGGGGAGTAGAAGGGGAGGGATTTGCAAATTTTGTCCATGTGGTCCTATATTGTAAGTTTTTTTCCTGCAATCCGGTCAATTATGGAAAATCCAAACTATAACAAAAGAGACAATATTATATATAGGGAATTTACTAGCAATCAGAAGCTTGCAACATAGGCAAGTTAATACTGACATATTTCTTAGGTAGGGTGGGTGGGGAATTAGGTTCTGTGGAAGAAAGAAGACTCAATTACAATGCATTAGTCAACCTATACGGAGCGCTTAGGAGAGAATCCTGGGAACGAGGTTTTGGATTAGTAAGCAAATTCTAAACACATCATTACCTATTTCATGTTACACCTACACAATTTGCCAATGTGTGCTGTCCATATACAATGTAAAAGAACGTATAAACATTTTCAATCATTCACAAGAGATACCTGTAATGAAAAATATTATTTTCAGCCATCCTATTTATTTTACCAATGATACTTCAATACTGTCTTTTTCGATAAAAGTGCCTGAGACCAAAAACTGTAAAGTTCTGTTCAGTGATACAATAATCGAGGCTGCAAAAAGTATTATTAAAATATGTCTGTAAGGTTCTCAATTGTATATATTCCCAAACAACTTACCTTTATCTTTCAATTCATCATGTTGTGGGTTTCCATAGCTATGTAAAGTTGGATTTTCCGCTTTTAACTAGCTCCAAAGTTGAGAGGCCAGTCCGCTCATTACTTGGAACATGATGAATTGATAGCTGGTAATAATTATAGTTATCTAAAATTATCAGAAAAACTTGAGAAGGATAGAAAAACAAAAAAGAAAGAAAGGACGGAAGAAAGACTAAGAAAAAGGAAATACACTCATAGTAATACTTCCACCCCCTTTGAACAAATTTTTATTATTTGCGGCATTTTTTTTTTAGTTGGAAAAGATCTGATGAGGCAAAAAGGCGTCAGAGACGAGCTCGAAATAAACGAAGAAGGCTTGAAATAAAACAAATAAAGAAAAACGCTCATGAAGAGTTAGTTCAACAAAAAAAAGAAAAGACAGACAACCGAAGAAAAACTGTCTTCTGTCAAAAAAAAATCAAGAGAAGTTTCACCAACTGCGGCGTCAGACAGAACGTGAAAAAGAAAGATTGCTTCATTTGCAGATGAAAAATAAAACAAAGTCAATCAATTCTTCAGATAGTGCTGTGGCAGTAACAAACTCATTCCTAGAGATTCCACGGGAACAGAGAGTACATGTGAATATGGACAGTGATTCCAAAAACTAAATAACCCTTTGGGGTGGAAAGTTTGGAAAAGTTACACTGGACTTGCCTTTTATCGAGAAATGCCTGTTGCAGTGAAACAATTCAGTGAAGGAGTCTCGCAAACAGAAGTTGAGCATGAGGCAAACATTATTTCCTCATTTAATCAGGCTAAACCTTTCATGCTTGTAATACAATCCTAATTCGTTTTTCGGCAGGAATCATTCAACCGATTTCTATGATGTTTTTGACAGTTTTTGTAAAAATTCGGTTTTAAACATAAGCTGATATCTCAAACAGTGTTAAACCTACACAAAAATAAACAACATTTTCTTAAATTTGCACTATTCTTTATTAAGGATGCCAAAAATGAAAAACGCGATTCCAAAACATACCCAACGTGCATATAAATAGGTTCGGGCCATCTGAAGAATTGGATGAACATACAAAACTTTCCATCTCAATATTTATTGACTTTTATTATGCTGCAGTTGAGAAAACACATTTATTGAAAGTGTTCTTTTGCCTCTTTTTTCCTCTTTATAGAATGGTGTTGATGCAAAGTTGCCGAGAACAGCAAGGAGGGAATGACGCCCTTCATCATCTGTGAGGGGCAACTGCAAGCCCCAGATGATACATACCTGAGTGGGGAAAGGAATCTCCCTCTAAAGGTTAATGGAGGACATACCAGCGCCTTGCTCACTCTAATATATGTTGTGTGTAATATAGAATATCCGGAAGAATGCAGACACTCATATTCATTTGTCCAAGAGAGAAGTTTTGAATGGACAATGTTAAACTATACCGACTAAGGTATTACAGCTCATGAATGAACTGAATCAGTTCTAAGCTCGTAATTAAAGCAAACTAAAATTAAATATGTACGACTTGTTGTGTAATCTGCCTTTCACATCAATAGCTAAGCCTAACGACGACAACGACGGTGGCAAAAACGTCTCTTAAAAAGTAGATCCACGTTGTTTCAAATTTCATCTCTCCGGCTTCTGTAGTTCTGTAAAGGACTATATTAATATTTGAATTTTTAAAAAAAGGCTGCATGAGAAAATCGTTCTCTCATGCAGTGTGCTCTCATCCTCCGCAAAACTGGTGAAATTAGGTAGTTAAATGTCGTAGTTGTGCAACAACGGCAAGAAAATAAGCAAAAATGTGTGATGCACGTGCAAAGATGTTTTTTTGCTAATATAAATCTATTGCTTTTTTCGTAACATTTTCGTCGCCTCCATTGTCGTATTAACCTCCCTAAAAAGTCTTAGAAAAGAAAGACCTACGGTGTACAGCCCTCTTAGTTTTTAACACTTGTCTTAATTCATGCTGTTTTACTGAATTCTGAAGAGAACAAAGTTTTTATTACTATCAGGGTAAAGCAATTAAATGGGAGTAAATTTACAGGTTGTTGTCGTAGCTGTTACTTTGTCTACTTTTAAGACTTCTTCATGAGTTACAAATAGTGTTGGCTCAGCACTCAAACGGTGTGTTATAACACGATTGGAAGTGTTGATCTACACTAATACAGTGTAAAATTCCCAGTAGTGTAAATTTACCTCACTTTGGTGTGCACACACCTGCAATGGGTTTTACACATATTCAGTGTCATCATTACCCTTTTTTAGTGTAAGAAAAACACCAGAACAGTGTAAAGGAGACATATTTTTGGTGTATTTTAACACCAAAATTGGTTTACGTTAACCCAATTTTGGTGTTACTAAACACCAATATAGAGAAAATATACACCAGGTCAGTGTTGCTGTAACACTGCAAAGGTGTTTTTAAACGCATTCAGGATCGTATGTAGGTCATATTTACACCATTTTGGTGTAAATATACACGACAGTAGTGTTAACTGAACACCTATTTGGTGTTCACACAGCTGCAAAAATTTACACTTTTTTGGTGTTATCATAACACCTCGATTTTGCTGTGTTCCAAAACAAAATAGAACTTAGAAGCCAAATTTGTGAAAACTCCATGGAACAGAATGAACCAGAAATGAAAGGTGAGGAGAAGAGTAGTGGCAGGGAAGATGAAATAGAACTGAAAGCACAAATTTGTGAAAACTCAATGGAACAGAATGAAGTAGAAGTGAAAAGCGTAGAAAAGAGCGGTGGTAGGGAAGATGACATAGAACTAAAAGATCAAGTTTGTGAAAACTCAGTGGAACAGAATGAAGCAGAAATGAAAAGTGAAGAGAAGAGTAGTGGCAGGGAAGATGAAATAGAACTGAAAGCACAAATTTGTGAAAACTCGATGGAATTGAATGAAGCAGAAATGAAAAGTGAAGAGAAGAGCGGTGACAGGGAAGACAAAATAGAACTGAGAAGCCAAATTTGTGAAAACTCCATTGAACAGAATGAACCAAAAATGAAAGGTGAAGAGAAGAGTAGTGGCAGGGAAGATGAAATAGAACTGAAAGCACAAATTTGTGAAAACTCGATGGAACAAACTGAAGTAGAAATGAAAAGTGTAGAAAAGAGCGGTGGTAGGGAAGATGACATAGAACTAAAAGATCAAGTTTGTGAAAACTCAGTGGAACAGAATGAAGCAGAAATGAAAAGTGAAGAGAAGAGCGGTGACAGGGAAGATGAAATAGAACTGAGAAGCCAAATTTGTGAAAACTCGATGAAACAGAATGAACCAGAAATGAAAAGTGAAGAGAAGAGTACTGGCAGGGAAGATGAAATAGAACTGAAAGCACAAATTTGTGAAAACTCGATGGAACAAACTGAAGTAGAAATGAAAAGTGTAGAAAAGAGTAGTGGCAGGGAAGATGACATAGAACTAAAAGCTCAAATTTGTGAAAACTCCATGGAACAGAATGAACCAGAAATGAAACGTGAAGAGAAGAGTAGTGGCAGGGAAGATGAAATAGAACTGAAAGCACAAATTTGTGAAAACTCAATGGAACAAACTGAAGCAGAAATGAAAAGTGAAGAGAAGAGCGGAAACTCAATGGAACAAAATGTGGCAGAAAGGAACTGTGAAGAGGGGGATTATAGCTTGAGAGATGAAACAGAATGGGTTGATACGTATGAATCAAATGGTGCAGATGTTGAAAACACCTATGGGACCATGAATGCTACTGAAATTTACTGTGATGACAGCAGGGACCCTGAAGATATCAAGAACATCCTAAAACAACCCTAGACTATTGCCAGTTCTAGGGATATGTTTTGCAACAAGGCACTGCCGACTAGCAGAATATGGAACAATGCAAATATCAGAGATCTATCACCTCAGGAGTTCCAGTGTCAGAACTTTGAACAGTATTTGTTTTTTTCCGTTCCCAAACCACTGCCGCGTGTGAATAGTGAAAAACGAATGATGATATACAAGTCCTCAGCCCCTACAATAAGTCAAATAACGAACTGCCTGAGAGCATTTTTAATCAAGGCCTTCCCACCAATCGCAGTATGCTGTGCTGCCGCGAAAGATTTTAATAGCTTAACGTTTTCTGGTGATGTCCTGCCACAGTTCAGTAGTACATGTCACAACTCTGTGAGGAGTAGAAACCGATTCTCAATACAGTGTGTGGTGTGCCCTCCGTACCAAGATAAATGTACCAGACAAGGCGTGTTTTCGAAATTATCGTGTAGTGGAGATCTAGATGGAATCTCTCAGACCATAGTACATCATAAATCCCAGCTGCACCAATCAGCGTTAGCTTACTTCAGTGGCTCTTCCGCAACTGTTACAACAGCACAATCAAGCCTCAGTGGCAAAGAAACACGCCAGAAAACGATTTTCCAGGCCCTGAAAGTGGATGAACCCAATACTAAGGTTACAAATTGTCTTGGCTTCTTTGAAAACCAAGAAATAGTAGAATCCCTCAAAGACAGTGCAGGCATAAGACGTATGACAGCCAAGAGCTTGTTTATTCGAAAAAGAAGCGAGGGAAAATTCCAGTGCTTTTCCCAAGCTGGACATGAAAAGTGTGTCAACTGGGCGGAATGGAAAGAAAGGCATCCTGAGGAAGCGGAACAGTTGAGGAACAGCAGATCAAGTAGGGCAGCATATATAACATTTAACAAAAATGTTTATCTGGATGGGAAAAGCATTTTCATCAATGCAGCAATCAAGAGCCTAGATCCTCTATGTTTAGGTAAACCAAGTGGAAATATCAACCATCCTTTCACTTGTGATAACTGCTACAAACTCAGGCATTACCTGATCGATCTGCAAAAAAAGAGGTCTCAAGCAGAACTGAAAGTGGAGGAAGAAGGAAGAGTTGGAAAAAGAGGTTTTCGCTTAGATTACGCAACGCAGACAGCGGTAAAGGAAAAACTGAATCTTCTTACCTCGCAGAAAAAAAAGTTGGAGAAAACGATCGTAAAGATAAATCCAAAACGAGACGCGCTCAGCTGGGAGGAAATGCTACATAACAGCTGTAAGCATGATTATCAAGAAAAGTTAATTGTCGACCTTCTTGCACTGTTTGGAGAGGACATAGACACAAAGAAACCAATACAAGTCACAGTTATAACCAACCTTGTTGGAAAATTAAAAGGAAATGTCAACCACAAGTACGTTCCACTTATAAAGATGATTGCCAAATTGCACAAAACAAGACTTGGAGAGACAAACTTCGATTTAATGAGTGTGAGTATGTTAGTTCTGTTCAGAATTTTACCCAATCGCATATTAAGCTGACGTTGCACATCCTTAATTTAAGTCCCTGATGGATATAATCGAAACAAATTTATTTGGTAGGGAAACCCGTCTCAGTTATCACTACTTCATTGCGTCTATACCCGTCGCTGAACCGTTAATGCCAGCTTTTACCTGACATTTGATTGTGAATGAATTAATTAACAATTTTAAAGAGAAGAGCTCAAACGTGTTTTCTGAACCAAAACGAACACTCCACGTGGAGTGGTACGGGTTTCGTCTTAAAAGATGTACAAATTTGCAGAATTTGCATGAAACAGTCATATATTATTCTTTTTGTTCTTCTTTTTTCAGTGTCTTTGGCCTTCCATGTACCACTACCTGTGACAATTACATGCTAAAAAAAAAACTCCAGCCAGGCTTTAACGTTGATATTATACAACAAGCAGCTTCTCTCTACGATGGTGCACCAGTGATCGAAGCTAGTGACGAAGCACGGGCACTTCGGTACATTTCTTTTATCTTTTTTTTTTTACGGTGTTTTGAATAGCTTGATCATATAATGGGATCTCTAGGTTTAAAAACCTTAACAGGGTGAAACGTGATTATGATTTTCATCACGTACTGGATTAGATAACAATCATCGATCAATATAAAGTATGGGCTTAAATTGCATTGTCTCATTCAATGAGTAACTATGCTAATGTATCTCTATGCAGGGATGGTAAAATTTAACCCAAGGATCAATGGCTTTGCCTTGTTTTTTCCCTGCTGTTCTCCCGAATTTGTTCATATCAAGGGGTTTGAAACACAGAGCGTGACGAAGTCACAAAATAATGACGTCTTGACGTTGACGTCTTGCACCTTTGTGCGCAAATGACTCCCCATTTTTAGGGCAAAAGCAATATGCTTAAGTAGTAAATGCAATTATATATTTTGTTATCTAAGAAGGTGTACATGTATCTCTCCCTAGTATGAAGCAATACTACTAGTAATAGTTGACACTACAGCTGCCCCCGTTCTGTATATTGTCGGTTAATAGTATTGTTGCTCGTTGTGTAGCTCTTTGAAATATACCGATTCATAATGAAGATTTTCACACATATTTCATACAATAGGTGAGATAAATACAGGAAACGCAAGGTTCCATGCACAGTTTCGGCTCGATTTACACAGCTTTGATCAAAACATTCTCAGTTTCGAGAATAGTTTATTCTAAACCATAAGAAAAGATTTAATTAGAAGTTTAATTTTTTGCTATTTCTATTTCACTTTTTACATTTAGTTTAATTTATTTGCCGGAAAGTAAGCATTCTAGCCATATTTTAAACTTTATAGCGGAAGGACATCTGTGAGCAGGGAATAAGTCAGCACAGAATTTGATGGTCGGCGAATTTCTGTAATCGTTCATCGTTCTGCTACTGATAAGCTAGCCGTTGAATCATTCACTCTTGTTGCTTGTTTGGGGCCGAGTCTGATTCTGGTCAAAGAAAGAGAAAGAGTGTCTGTCAAGGTTTCCAATCAAAGATTTGTGAACTCATGTCTGGCAAACTCACTTAGTGTTAAAATATACACTGTTATACGCACCTCATAACTTCATCTGCGCTTGACGAGTGTCTTTTGGTCCACAACTTTCCTAACAACTGCTCCACAGAATGTCACTGATCACACGTAACGCAAAAGAGTATCGAAGTATGACTGCACAATTAATGTCACAAAATCTACCTGTTGTAAGCGGTCCCTTTGGGATTTTTTGTGTTTTACGTCATCCTAACCATTTCGTACTTGCGGGCGCAAACAATAGAAACGTCATCATTACCTACCGATTCCTCGCGGCCCCTGTTCAAGCAAATGAAGATTTTTTCTATATTGACTGTATGACTGTATATTTCAACTGTAAGTACTTTCCTTAATATGCGCCCGAGTTACTAGAGTGCCTCCTCGGGATTTCGCCTTCTGGGCGAAATCCCTTCAAAAAAAATAATGCTTCAGTTTTTGGGCAGGTTTTTGCTTCATTTGCCCTCTGTGGCCATCATTATTTGCAAAGAGCTAGAGAGGGAGGGGTTGTAAAAAGGACAAAAATGCTTGAAAAATGCCGACTAAGGTACCAGTTGCATAAACCAACATAGATTAAGTGTAAATTTTCTGCAGTTGTTTCCAGTATTTCTAGGGAATTTCTCGTGCTGAGATATCGTGTAAAAGATATCCTTCTGTGTTGAAAGAGAATTGTTGCATAAAATCCTCACTTAATCTTTTTTCGGTGCAAATTTTAAAAGTTTTTTTATGCAAGCCGGCCCTGGGCCCAGATTTACGAAGGTGTCCTTATCTAAGATTTCTGCGCAAGTGTTGTTTCAACAACAACAACAGTCTTGTTGTTGATAAGGATGTTTTTTAGTCAGTGATACATGGGGCTAATGTATTGGCAATGGAATGGCAATAAGTGGCATACGCGCAGTGATATAAACATGCATTGAAATTTTTCAGTCAGTGAGACAGGCACCTTAAGCTTGGAATTTATTGTGACCAGTAACCAGAAGGTCATAGGTTCTACTCCTGCCAGGAAAACTCAGATTTTGTTTTTCCCAGCCTCCTGCATGTTCACTGACATAAAAACACGCTGGGCTGAAAGTTCACTATCACATTTATATCAAAGTCTATTGTTGTGGGGCAATACTCCAGTTACACCTTGAGTTAGCTTAGGATAGGTTCGTAAATTCAGGATCAGGGTTTTTTTAGATTCTACCCAGCAATTTTTAAGATATTTAGTTCGACCTAGACATTCTCCTGCATATATTTTACAGGAAAAAACTTGTGGAAGTGTACTCGTGCCATTGTTAGTTGTACCTAGTTGTTCTTTGTTGTTGATTTTTTTAAATGGCATGATCGTAAAAAAAATTCTTCAATGTGACGATAAGATCTTCATAATGAAAATATCCCATAGGGGAGATGGGGAGGGGAAGTAGGTAGACTGTGTAAAGCAAATATGATTAGTTGTAGATTATGTGATCCCCAGGGTATTAAGCTTTTGACCCAACTGCATTCCGCAATATTATTGTGGATGTCAGGAATAGGCCATTTTCACAATCAATGACAACATTTGTTTTCACTGCAGTTGTCAGAATCATCTTTATTCCGCTTTTATTGTTTGATCTTAGATATAAGCAATAATAGACCCAATGTGCAGAAGAACGTAAGTCCCTTATTTTAAAGCGTTCTGGTAGCTAATCAGTTATAGTCTAAATAACTCATCGTGTAAATGTACTCTTTTAGGATTCTTCAACCAAAGTATGTAACATTGACCATCATCTGCTTGGGACGGGATTTACAAACTCATCCTAGATTAAGATGCATCTATGTTTGTTAAGGAGGGGGGCGCTGGGGACTATAAGAAACCGAAAAACCGCCCAAAAATTCACCTAAAACGGAAAAACGCTGTAGATGTCCATTGAAACCGAAAACCGAATGCAAAACCAAAAATTTACACGCCCCAATTTCCAAAACCCTACTGGTCGTTAATAGATCTGATACGTTGGTGACATTTTAAGTTCGTATCGTCTAGTCTCTTCTCATAATTTAGGAAAATTCACAAAGATGGAGGAGTCCTTCATTAAATCGCAGTAGAGAACTTTGGTAGAAAAGCTATCCTATAGCCAGGCAAACCAACATCGAAAATCCAGAACTCCCTATTGAAGTTTTGAGAACTTAGACGTGAATCACATTCGATTGAAACTTGCAAAAAACAGCCAACCGTGACCTAGCACGACCTGGATTGACTGTGAAATAATCTAATATGTGACTGTACAGCTTAAGGGGCACAGTTTCAGTGTCACTTTTTTTTTTTGGTCGTTAACGGGAACTCACTTTGACTTTTACTGTGGTACGATAAAAGTACGTGACTAACGTTTTACGATTATGAAAACTCACCGCCCTCACGCTCTCAATAACGTCATGGCACGCAGACGGAAAGACGAAGAAACCGGAAACCGAATAGCATGAATACGAAAACCGAAAACCACATCTGACACCAAATCCGAAATACCGCTTGTGTTTTCCGCTAAAAACCGAAAACCAAGTGCCAAAAAATTGGAAAACCGTAAACCGCAACAGATAGCAAAACCGAAAAACCGACCGAAAAAAAGGCCAAAACCGGAAAACCGAAAATCCCAACGCCCCCCTCGTTGAGGGAAATATTCGGGGATATGTCCTATTCTAAAAGGTCGTAAGGAATCCGGCCCTGGAGATAGAAATGTTAGGGGCTAATATGAGTAATGTCAGTAACTGGATGATGTTGATGACCAAAGATGACTGTAGGAAAATTAGGTTTCCTTTTGTATTACATCAGTAAAACGAAAAATAACTAATGCCAAAGAATACAACTCGTGATAAGACTTACAATTGTTTGGTTCTTCTGTTTCTTTAGTTATCTGTAGTCTGTTCCATTACATACAGAAGAACTCAATTTTGGAGGTCCTTATTACATTTTTTTTAATCTCATAGTTTTTGTTCGTGTTCATATTGACCGCGACTCTCTTTCTCTTTTTCTGCGTTCTTTTTGTTTTGTTTTGTTTCCTTTTTCTGGCTAGTGTGCATACATGTAATTATTGCATAAATTATGCAATAATTGGGCAAGCCGCCACTATGCAATAGTGGGTCAAGGTGTTATAAGTACTTCATACAGTATGGATTATGACGTAGTGGGTTATACTTTTAGCCTGAATTTCAGACGATTACTTTGGGTCGTTTTTACTCCCTCAGTAACGTCTGAATCGACTGGCCGTTAATGCGACTCGAAGTAATCGTCTGAAATTCAGGCTATATAACTTTTTGTTTTTGAAGGTTGTTTTAAATAGGGTGTTATCACTGTATGTAATTTATGGTCAGTAAACACTACCGTCACCTGCTCTGTGTTATGGGCCGGACCATTTTCTTGGCTTTTTTTTTTAGATTTGTTCAACTGTAGGCTTAATCTTGAATCTTTTATGTCTTTAAGGACCCAGGGAGACCCCTTAAATCGAAGCTAGAAACCGTGATGGGGATGATGAAGAGAGTAGTAGTCATTCTGGCACTAGACGGGAGGTTTTGAGTTTCTCGTGTAACTGATAAACAAATGGCGCGTTTAGACCCCGATTTTCTTCTCATAACGAGCTCATTAAGTCAGGCTTGACAGCAGGGGTTGGGTAATAGAGTAGAGAACTTGAAGAAAATCAAGAGGGACGGAGATCATTATTTTTAAGCCGCCATCTCGAGCTAAGCTCACTGCTGACCCTCTGTCGATATTATTAACGGTAAAAATTGGGAATAGAATTGTTGTTTTATTTGGCTCTGGTAGCCCTTTGTTGTCGGAGATTCATTTATAATGATAAAAGTAGTCTCTGCCTGTTTTAATATTTTTCAGAGTTGAGCACAGGGGTGGCCCCTTTAGAGGATGATTTTACTGAGGTCATCCCCAGAGTTCCAGCTGGCACCCAGCTGCCACCTTTGGCTATTGAACATAAACTGAAGAACGTTGTAACAAAAACTATCGAGTTTGAAGCCAAGCACAGGGAATGTGTGCGTGTATTACCATACTCAGACGGTGGTCATGCAAAGGTTCACTTTTATGTCTTAAGTCAATTTTATAGTGGTAAGTCTGGTGTACCACAAAAGTTAAAAGCTGCCGCTCAGAAATGCTTTGGAGACAATGACGTGACCAAAATATTGAAGGCTCCCCCGATTGAGTTTTCCTCTGGAAAACCGAAAAGATTGAATGAATCTCAAGTTTATGATATCAATGAAACAATAAAGAGAAACCTTCATGTTCTTGTCGGACATCACAACATCACCGCCGTTCAAGCCTCGTTTAAAATCACAAAGTCTCAGCAGACGACACAGCCTTGTATTGCAATTTATGTTCTTCGTAAAGGCTTCATCCCTGACGGTGAGTTTCCGTTGCCACTCAGACTTGGTTCTTACCCTGTTGATGTTGTGGATGGATTTTGGCTCAGAGTGAGCCAGAATGGACCCTGGACCCCCAACAAGGCACAGAAGCAGAGCAAGGTGCTTAAACTAGGAGCAAGCATTGGCGTACAAGGAATAGAAGCATCTGGATCTTTGGGTGCCATTGTGGAGGCCGATGGGAATTTTTATGCCCTGTCCTGTGATCATGTAATGAAAGACCCGCTAGAATCGAAGATAATTCACCCTGCACTGAATGACCATCTCAACTACCTCAACTATCACCTACAGGAATATGGAAAGAGGATAACGCAAATCTTAAAACGCGAAAGTGTGTCTGATCTAGAAACCCACTTTTTATTTGACATCCTTAGAACGGAGTCAGAGTTGTTAGAGAAATTTCAAGAATTAAAATCAATGAAAGAAAACCACCGCGACCCAGAGAGAGCGAAGGAGAAAAAGCTAAAGAATTTAGAAATGCATGAAAAAGCCTTAGAGAAAGGTTTTAGGGAACCCAGAGTAATTGGAAGGTACGTTGCTGGTGTCTCCCGAAATGTGAGATGGACCAATGGCCAAGAGTATTATATCGATGTTGCTATTGCTCAGTTGACTTCAGATGAAGTAAACAAGTTAAGAGATAGTGAGACAGTGGAAGTGATTGGAACAGGAGATATCCCAAGCGGTGAATGCAGTGAAAGAGTTCAAGCCCAAGGCGAGCTGTGTAAAAGTGGCCGAACCACTGGTTACACCCGTTCAGGCCGCCACGAAGATCCATCAATATTTGCTAAATCTCCCTTGTATGAGGTGAGTGCTCAAAATAGGCAATTGATGGATGTGTTGCGACGAGTTAAACTCTGTCACAGTTGCACCATGAGGTCTGGTGTTAGCGAACGCCTGACGCCTTCTGGTTCTTTTTGTGATTCCTGTACAGTTGACACACGAACTCTTTCTGAGAGGCTTTGGATGAAGAACTGCTTATGCGTAGACCGTCCAGGCGATATATTCAGAGAAGGCCAGGCATTCTCAGCTGAAGGAGATTCTGGAGCGGTGCTCTTTGAAAAAGTTCCAAAAAAAGATCTTCTAGGTTTTGGCATTATTTTTGGCGAGTTTGTTTCTCCAGTTCAAGTTTATACCTTAGCTTCACCTTTGCGTGTTGCTCTGGAAGTATTATCCAGAGAATTATATGACAACGCCAATTTAAGAGTACTTTCAAACTATAATGACTGAAGAGGTGGTGGGAATCCCGAGGTTGCAAGATTGGAAAATCCTAAAGAAAGTGAGAAATTTTTTCACATTACCTTGGGGATAGTAAAGGTAGACAGTAGACAGTGCATGGGCTACCTGGGAAAAGGCAGGTGCGATCGGTACTCTTAGTGTATTGCCATACCCTGTTTCCAAGATAAATAACCCATAAACTCCCAAGGATGTTCATTCTGTGCTAAGTTACGCTACCATTAAACAACCACAACTTACAAAACCAAGTGCATGGTTAATAATGAAAAGTAACGAGGCGAAAAAGTGAACAACGAAATGCATAAGTGAATGATTAGAAATAAGAGAACGAAATAGCGCAAATGTATACTCATCTTAAAACAAGGACAATTCTGGTTCCGTGGGACGCTTGACTGCAAAGCACCAGTGTGGCCGGGAAATCTACAGGAAGATGACGGTTTAAAGAAACGCGTAGACTTTAACTCCTTCGCAAAAGTAGGGGCCCTCCCCTGGATCCGCCACTGTTTAGTAGTGTACAATGTAATTTGTTGGTGGGCCTGTTTTTAGTTCTGTAGAGGGTTAATTACAAGTAATTCGAATTGTTGTATTCATTATTTAAGTGTGAAAAACTAATTAGAGATATTAGGTGATACCTTCTTCGGTGGCTGCCTTCGTTTTCTCCTACTTTGCGAACGCCAAATAATCCCTCGCCCCAGTAATGTTGTCAGGAACTCGCTGCTGATGCACAAACTATGCTTTATTGGCCCACGACTTGAACTTTGGCTCGCTTTTCTTGAATCGTTTAGCCATGGCAGCTAAAGACGTCTTACCCTCTTCTTACAAATTGCACTTAAGATCAAAAATCCTAGATTCGATAACAGACAAAAGAAATGCAAGCTAAATGCAGACAGATCAGAAAATGATGACAAAATAGCGTCCTTGATCGCCTCCTGGTCTTCTGGGTCGACGCCACAAATGGGCTTGGTTGAAAACTAAGAACTGAATCCGCTTCCCACTCCTTCGCACATTCCCAGAATAACTAAATTGAAGCAGCGCTGGTAACACGCCAAGAGAAACAACTATTAGCAAACGCTTCCTTAAATACTCAGAACTGCCACAAAATTCCAACCTTTTTTTTTATCCTGAACTGCTCGATGATTTAGTGAACGACATTCTATTTTTCTCATCACAAAATTTTCAATATAATGCAACTGCCTGCGCGACGAAAAACTCTCCTCCGACAGTTTTCCCACACTTTCAAGAAAAAAAAAATTAACATGAGAAATGGCCCTTGAAAATGTGAGCTTTGGCAGCTTTTGAAACGCCTGTCGAAATCTGATTTTCCTTTCCGCTATACAATGGCATGTTTCTTCTGATGTCTAAATTAATTGTTGTCGTTGTATATTTTGTTAAACTGTGCGAGTTTAATTTCATCATTTACAGACCAAACTAGAGGGGCAGCACATCCTTAAAGACTTCAAAGTTTGTTATTGAAAGGTAGATTAAGTAATACTATGAAAAGGCAGCCGGAGCACAAGATCTCCACTTGGGAATCGCGAGAGGAGAGGTCGGGTCACGCCTAAGCGCGCAAGCGACTTAGGCCCCGTCCACACGTATCCGGATATATTCGAAAACGGAGATTTTTTTCTCCGTTTTTAACTAAATGCGCATCCACACGTGGCGTAGTCGAATCGTTTTCGCCCGTCCACACGAAAACGATGGAAATACGATAACATCCTTTATTGAGCATGCGTCATGCTAGAAGTATGTAATGGTGTGACATCATCGTATTTGAAAACCTCCGTTTTCGTCGGTCCACACGTAAACGAAAATTAAAGTCGGCGTTTTCAAAAATCCCCACTCTGGAGAGCGTTTTTGAAAAGATGCGTTTTCGGTGACCGTTTTCACCGGATACGTGTGGACGGAAGGCCAAACCGAAGAAACAAATATCCTCGTTTTCAAACAAAAACGGATACGTGTGGACGGAGCCTTAATGGGTGAGGGCTGGCTTGAATTCAACTATTGCACGAGTACATTTATTGCCGGCGTTAAAGAAAGAACCAATCAGAGTCTCGTTATCTGAAAGCTCTACATAATTCAAAATTTTTTGTTGTTTGTGCAAAGCGTGGCGTCTGTCAAGCGAGGGAATTTCCGTCCTCCTTCTAAACACCTGCCAGTATCCCTTAAAGAGAAAGGAAAGATTTCTCTTGGACTATTAGAACAGGATTTTGATCGGGGCTGTGCACAAGTTAGTGATTTTCGCTACAAGTAATTAAAACCTTATTGAATAATGAGCACGTCCGAAGATTGTTAGAAGAACAAAATGTGTTACAGCTTTCTTAGTTACGGTTTAGGTCTTGGAGTGCTCAGCTGGTATAAACTACATGGAAAAAAAACGCCTCCTGACTGACTGTGGTCGTCTTGACCTCAAAATTGGATTCAAATGCTGACTGGTTTTTAGTTGCTTGCTGTATCCGAACATAACGGAAAATGAAAGTTTTTTAAAAAAAAAAAACCCTTTCATTGTTAATGGGGAAGAATTTACCCTAACATCCTGCAGGTGATACCTGGTAAGTTTTTTCTTGTGTTTTGGTTTTTTATTGCCTTGACTAATGTTGTATGATAAACATATTCTACACTGACTCTAGCGTCTCTGAAAACCAGAGTTCACTCGTGTATTAAAGGACATTGGCTTATCGCTCCAGAAAGTGCCCACAACTTTCTCTTATAACCTCCACAAGTTTTAATAAATTGACAGAAATCAATGAAATAGTCGCTAACCAAATTGATAAATAAATAAAGAGCGGCTTTTTTTAAACATCACAAACACCACATGTCTATTAACGAATTAAGGCTAAAACTTAAGGGAATATTTTATGAAACGGTCGTCCTAACGACTAATTTGACAATATAATTAAAATAGTAGTGCAGCCGGGAAATCAAGCAAAACCTTTGAAAGAAACTGACCCTTAACTGTTGGTCTAAACTGAAGAATGAGAAAAAAACAATGTTTGAGTTTTAAAAATTACATTAACTGAGGTTTGTGAAAACTCCGAGGCTCTCATACATGATTTATTGTCTCTTCAGTCCGTCGTAATGCGTAGTGTCGCAGAACACAAGTGTGTTCCCGTCGCAGAAGTTGAATCATTTGTAGAGCGGTGTTTGAGGGCGGTGGGAACTGATTCAACATCACGGTAAAGCTCTAGCTCAAGTGCTGTGTACGGCTGATGTTGGGGGACAATTCACTCATGGACTACACAGATTAGGTAAGCTTATATTGCAAAGCATGGATTTGTAGACCGCATCAGTGTCATCAGAGCTGAAATCATACATACTACCGAGGTTAAAATGCAGAAGTTTATCGTCTAACAGTAGCCCTTGCGTTTGACCTTTGCTTTCCGATGCTGTATCTCACGTGATTAACTGCTAACATCGTCCGTTTGTCCCAGTCGATCCTAGCATTCTGGCCGACTGTTAATTTATTTGTCGATGATTGTAAACTGGCAATATATATCTGTCTGATATTGGAAAAAGGTACCCTACAACAGAAGAGGTTCTGTAAAAAATGGATGTCTTTTCTGTGGTCCCCATATTGACTTAACTTCTAAATTACCAAAAAGGCCTTAGAGTGGGTAAGCTTCTTTCAAGTGTGGTAGAGGTTGGCCAGCGAATCACGCCCCTTGCCCCTCCCCCACCCTGCTTCCGAGGCCCTTGTCCCAACAACTAATATGGGAAGAGTAAAAGAAACAAAAAGCATGCAATTATTTCAATGCTTTTAATTCTTAGATTCTTCAATATTTCAATTCTTAGATAGGTACCTTTTTAGATGAAATCAGACAGAAATAACACAAGTGTTAGCTATCTCTTGTAGTGGATAATCTGCCATGGTGATCTTTCTAATTTGGTGAAAAAAGGTTTCTTAAAGCACACAGGGTTTGTAAACAATCTAGTATGCTATTTTCGTGGTCGTTGTATTGTCCGTTGGGTCTGTTTTTTTTTTTCCAAAGGGTCAAAGTTTTTCGGGCTTCTTTAGTGTGACCACGGCTTAACACTCCCTCTCTAGTGAAAAAATAATAATGAATAATAAGCAACAGCAATTCAGAGAAAGAAGAATTGCAGCATAAAATACTAGCCTTACTAAAGTTTGTTAACTGGTTCAAGTTAATAGTAACTTTGAGGGAGAAATATTCGAAGCACCTCTTGAAGTTTCCATGCAAGATGTCCTATTTACCGTTCTCGTTTTAATCCCAATTACCTGCCGGTAACTTTTTCGGCAAGAACCAAGAGCTTTTGCTCGAGTGTCTACAGGAGTTACCGGCATTTAAAAACTGACAAAAACCTCACGTTTTCTAGTTGTGAAAGTCGAAAAAAAAAAAAAGCTAATGGAGTTTCACTGACCGCGATCTCCTGCAGCGAAGTTGTGCATATTTGTGCATTCAAGGCCGCGGAGGACTGTGTAATTGCCCCAAACGGGGCAAAAACCCAGGCTTTGCGCGGGCGACAGCTCTATGGGCCATTTGCACGATCTGTGACGTATCCCTGCAGTTTTACTACTAGGACCAGAACTCATTTCGGTTTTTCTTTCCTATTTAAATTTGGTAGTCCCAGTAAGGTTTTAATAACAAAAGCCTTAACTTGCACAAGAAAGCAATACCCTGAACGATTCTGGTTGTAATGGTAAAATGACGCCAACGTGCAAATGGCCTACTCCATTACGTAAGAATACACTTTGTCACAAACAAGAAAATCCTCCCAGCGCGAACTTCACTCTCTATAATATAAAACGCACAGTTTTTCGCCAACCCTTCTGTTAACCTCTGACCGCAATAACGCCGCAAAGATAACAACATCTCAGTGAAAACTAGCCTAATCAACAGGCCCTAACTATCTGGGTCGCCTGTGCTGCACCCATAATTCAGTGGTGTCCAAAATCAAATATGGCGATCTCCAAGGAACCATCATCTCAGCCGCACTATAGAGGGATCGAGCGAGGAATATTCCAAGATTCAGGGTTTCTTTGTACATCGTTATAGTCGGTAAGCAAACAGTTACAGTGTTACATTCATTGGACACTGCAATACAAATTGTATTGCGAAATCCGTTCTCGTCTCTCGTGGCAGCTGTGCAGTAACTCTTACAAGTTTGTGTTGTTTATTTCAGTTCTACACATATTAAATCGCTAGGATATTTACAGTCAAACGTAGTCGAGCCTTACAACACTAATGAAACACAAGACAACTTGAATAAAATAGTATCGAACCTGCGTGCTAAAAACTGACCACAATACCTGTTTGAATATAATTTGCAGAATGTAGTAAAAACAAACACGTATTTTAAAATTATTTTGAAGATCATCGAGGAACATAGTCAAAGCATACGCACACAATTCTCTTACAGTCGAACCTTGATTATCCGGTCTCGTTGGGACTTGAGTAAATAGTCCGGATAATCGAAGATATGAATATTTAACGAGGCAATAATGTAAAAACAGGGAATGGAGAAAACAAAATTTCATTGCGAATGAGGTCCTGCTTGCATTTTTGTACAGTCTGTATGTTATGTATTTTCAAATAAAAAAAGGTACTGTTTCACATTTGTGCATTTACAGCACTCTAAAATGTTCAAGCATACTAGTTTGTTTTAGCGAACAACATGGTCGGGTAGCAAAGTCCATCATTTGTCAAAGCTGCATTATGTGGATAGGGTCGATGTTGTCAATATTGCTCTGGCGTTTGGTTTCAATTCTTCGCTCATCTCGATGCCGTCGGTGAATTTCAGGATCTTCTCTTTGTTTTTGCGTATACCTGAGATCTGCTGCTTGCACTTGTTAAAGCAAAACAGATTAAAAACAGTGTTTTAAATTCACGTCTGGAAGGATTAATGAACTTTTAATCATTTCAATTTTTCAAGATCACATCTTGTTAATATTCACGGAAAAAAAAAAAAAGAACGGGACCAGGGAGACCAATCCGGATAATCGAGGTCCGGATAATTGAGGTTTGACAGTACTATATGCAGTGTAATTGTCAGCCTTTCCTCTAATATCACAAATAAATCATAAATGTCGTCATATATCAGAAACAAAGTGTTATTCGTCGAGACACTGTTGCATTGCAAAGCAAAGATAATCACAGGAGTACACTGAAACAAAAAACCATTGACCCTCGATACTTGTTTGTATAGCCCAAAGACTGTTAAATGCTGCAGTTTATGTTGGTCTTTTCTGTCTATTCCACAAATTGAAACAAAGGATTCCATATTATAAGCAATAAATTAATCCTTCAATCTCCACGGCATGGCACTAATGGTGTTGGAGATGTAAACTTTATTATCCTCCCAGTTGATCAGAGAATTAAACTGTTGGACATACACAACAAGATTTTAAGATTCATCACAGGCCTTTTCCTCCGATTGTCAAGCAGACAGCTTTTTTGAACATATAGACAACCTCAAGATTGCCTCATTCAGGTTTAGGTTTCAGTGTTGATTTTCCTTCTTGAATCCAGGGGGACCACATTACTTATGCCACATTCTGACAGACCACGTAAACAATCACCGGCAGCATCTTCTGGGGAAAGGAAGTGGAAACATTATTTTTACTTGTGGTACGTAAATGCTTACAGTAGTCCGTTATTTTGTGTACTTGATATGGGGTGTGCTGAAGTGTAAGCTGTTCACATATATGCCAGAATTAAAACCCAGCCCTAATCTTAAAGAAGAGCCAAAGGACCTTTTAGTATTGCAACTGGATCTCAAACATGAAAACCACCTCAAGATCTCACTGACCCTTAAGAGAATTATGGGGACTGGTCAAAAATCCCATGCCAGACGCTGCTTCGGTTACAGTAAACAGGGTCAATAAGGGAATGAAAGGTATCGAATCACAGAATGTAGTCCCTGCATCATTTTTGCTCTCTAAAAGGTTGCTAATGGAGAGAAAAGGTAAAAAATTCTTCGGCTGGTGTTTTTGTAAGTTCTTAATCTCACTGAGATGGTCAGTTAATAACAAATACAACAATACACGCTTGGCACTCGTCACACCTACCCTCTTACAAGAGAGAATAACGCGAATAGAATATATAAACAAACAGCTCGATTAATACCTAACTTGTAATATACCAAAACACTACAAAACTCAGAGTTTAGCGTTAGTTTAGAACAAAGTCTTGAACTCTTTTTGGGGGCCTTCTTTGTCTCTGCGATCATCGAAGATTAATTTGTGGCACAAAAGAGGGCACAGGAGATGGAGTTTCCTGTCGACCTTGTTCGACGGATGTTGGCACTGACTCAGGAGCAGAGGGCACACTTGACTGAGGTACATCAGGCTGAGGAAAATTCGCTCCAGGGGATTCTGCGTTACTGCGACTGGACTGAGGGGTAACAGGCAAATCAAACTGATCAGTAATAGGCGGTTCTCCAGTGTTTAGCAGGTCACGGCGGTTATGACGGTAAACAGCATAACCAGTCTTTACCAGGTAACTGCACGGACCAACAACACCCACGCACTCGGCAGGTGACCAAACTTTCTCACCCGGAAGCCTCACACGCATAGACTTGCCAAGGTTGATGGGCTTTAAAGGCTTCACATGCTGATCGTAATAATTCTTTTGGCGCCATTTTCTTCTGGCCAACGCACGCACATCACCATTTAGTGGATAACTTGGTCTTAAAAGAGACTCCTACATTGGCAGAAGTGTACGACATCGACGACCCATCAGGCGCTGTGCAGGACTGGTATCCATTCCCTTAGAAGGTGTATTTTGCCAGTCAAGTAGAGCTTGAAATTCTGAACACCAGTTTCTTTGCATTTCTCAAACAGACGTTTCACTGTCCGCACAGCATTCTCAGCCTTGCCATTTGACTGAGAGTAGCGAGGCGATGTAGTGACATGATTGAAAGACCAACTCTTTGCAAACACTTGAAACTCATTAGAAGAGAACTGCGGCCCATTATCTGTCACCAGGATCTCAGGAATCCCAAAACGCGCAAACATAGTCTTCAACTTGTGAACATCAGCTTGCATTGTGGTAGAGCAAAGACACGCCACTTCGGTGTAGTTGCTAAAGTAATCAGAAACAAGATGCTATGGGAGCATATATTTGGGCATGGTTGAACTACGCGTATGTAAAGTTTGTTATGTGAATGAGGGATGTGTGGGTAGTGCAGTGGTATGGTTTATTTGAGGGGTTAGTTGAGATGTGTGAAGTAGTAGGCTTGGAGTTATATTAGAAGTTGATTGCTAAGATAATGGGTGTAGTTTGTGAGGTAGTTGCTGGGTTTGTACATGGGGTTGGTTTTACTGGATGTTGGTAATGGAGTCAAACTGTTAATAGTGGCACTGAAGTGTTGATAGAAAATGTCTGTATTAACTGACATGTTTTACAAACATACTGTTTTCCATTAAATGAAGACTGCACACTGAAAAAATTTTCACACAAATATTTACTTTTGCCAAAAATGTGAACTGATCTCTTGTAAAGTAATCGATTACAAACACAACATATATAACAGGGACCTTTTCTTATTTTATTTTTATACTGTTCAATGCCAAAATCTATACCCCGATCTGCCTGTTTTCTTTTCTCCTTGTAACTAAATGTTTCTTTTTAAGAGGTTCCATTTCACAATACTGAAATGAACTATACCTGTGTTTCCTCGCAATCTTTTTCCTCTGACTGCTTTCAATTTTGCATGAGCATAATATAAAGTGTATTTCATATTGTAGTCTTTGACAATTTAACTTACTTTGTGTAATTTTGCAAATTTCTTCAGCTAATGACTGTATGCCTTTGATACTTTAAACAAGTCTTATTTCACCTAACTAGCTTTCATCATATCCCACAAGTAAGACGCCCATCTTTTAGTGGGAAGTCGCAATTCTATTTATCCATCTTTAAGTAGACAAAGTAGTGCTTTTGTCAATGATATTTCAAATGTTGCAGCAGTCACCAGGAGATAAACAAGAAGATTATTCAGGAATATAATTTCCTTACACTTCAATTTGTTGTTAAGCTTCGAACACAAGGATAAAAGCTTTATTTGATGACAAAGCAACCTTCATTGACACAAGTAAGATGCCCATCTTTGAGTGGGAAGATGCCATTCTATTTATCCTTCTTTGAGTGGACAAAATGGTGCTTGTGTTAATGTTGCTTTCAATTTTTGCAAATGCCACAAGGAGATCAACTAGACGATTATACAGTGTTTTTATATTGTTATACTTTAATTTTGTATTGAGCCTTAAGCACTTGGATAAGGGCTTTATTCGATGATAAAAGCAACCTTCATTTTTAAAATATTTGTCTTTGTAATGCACTACCAGAAAACTGTCTCATTTTAAGCTCTCTAGTTTTTTCAGAACCAGGCTGTTACAATAATATACATATACATGTAATACATTTCGATATAAATATTTAAAAATATTTGACATTTTTTTGGTCTTTTATTTCTTTGAGGTATAATGATGCGGAGAACAAAAACATTGAGGGTATTTTGGTTAATGAAGTGAGGGGAAATTTTGGGTGAAAGAAATGGCCCAAAACGGAGAAAAAAGGTAAGTTGTACACTTTTCTAAGTGTCTTGAATTTGGTACAGTGAAACCCTGTCTTACGACCACCTCGGTAATACAGCCACTTTTTTTTGGCCACCTGGCAAAAACCAGCACACATTTTCTTGTAAAAAAAACCTCGTTAATACGGCCACCCCATGAATACGGGAAAACTTTTTTGGCCCATTGATGACCATATTAAGGAGGTTCCACTGTAGTTTCTTGGTGCTGCCAACAGGTGCAATCCCCTAATGACATAAATACAAAAGATTGAAAAGCCACTAAATAATACCCACACCAAAAACAGGAGCAAACCAACAATACTTTTAGCAACACCAAGAAGCACTCTTAATTCCTTTTCTACAGACCTGTACATTTAACATGCTTTCCTTTTGCTAGGGGCCATTTTTCAGTACTGGAGTCAGAGAAGTACCCGCGCAGAGGTGGTAAGGTGGCAAAATGGAAAACTTGAAGTACACATAGTTTGCAGAAGATGCCAATTTGAAAGCTAAAAAGGTAGGTAAAATACATGTTGATTATTTTGTTAATGCTTGCAGTGCAAATGTTTCTACTGTGTAGTTTAAGTCATCCACTTAGTGATTTATTTAGCCTGTCCTGTAACAGAGCTGTGCTTTGGCAGTGCCTGGTGGCCCCTGTTGCATTACTGTTGCTCTTGGGTGACAAGGAAGTCTTAGTTTGTTCAAACACATTCATCCTGGGTACCTGGATCTTTCAGGTTAAGGGCACAACGCTCTTTCATTTTTTAAGAACACAACACATGTTTTGCATGTTTGTCTTATGCATACATAATTCATGATTGTTATAGAATGCACAAGTGCCACACCCTACCCCCTTTGACATTTTTAATGTTAACAGTGTCCTTGCCATTTATATGCGACGTTTGATTGTAGTGTAAATTGCTCAGTGTGAGTTCCACAAACTGAACCCTGGTTAAAGCACTTTATTCCCTGAATACTGCTTCCTGTACTTGCTCCAAAAATGTCACTTTAAATATACAGTGTACGTGTCCTTGTACTTGTACGTTGAAGAACTGTTTGCTCTTGCAGCAACAACAACAAAAAATGGCGCCTAGCTATACCATGTGTCTCCGGTCACATGATAGTCATGTGACCGGAAGTCCGAACCAAAACGTAGAAATGGAAATAAAATACAAAAAAAAGGAAAAATGAAACAAATAGAATAAAATAAACTGACGACGGTCGGTAGTTACACCGGCCCCTAAATGAGAATGCACCGACAGCAATATCATTTACAAACATAAGCTACCGACTACCACTTAACACAACGTTATAAAGGAATGATTAGAATCACTGTTCATGACTATCAAAGCCAATGTTCATATCAACGTTCATTAAATCATCTCCTTGCACTGCTGCAAAGTCACTTAAACTGGTCCTACTCTATCGGCCACTCCATCCATCTCCAGAAAACATAACTTTGTAACTGGGCGTGTAAGTATGGTGGTACTGGCTGCGGTCACAGGTTCTCTTCTGTACCGTCGTTTGGCACATGTTGCTACTGTTGCACTTGTCTTCACCTTCGCTGCGCGCACCCACCCATCGCGGCTCGCAATAACTTCCACAACTCTTCCAAGCGGCCACTTCCCTCTGGAAAAGGTTTCGTCTGCTACAAGCACCAAGTCACCAATTTGTAAATTCCTTTTTGGCTCAGTCCACTTCTTCCTGTCTAACAGAGTGGGCAGGTACTCTCTCGTCCACCTACGCCAGAACAAATTGGCAAGATACTGTGCTTGCCTCCAAGCACGTCTGCAGCTGAGGTCGTCCTTGTCGAAGACCCCTGGAGGTACACTTGGGCACGGGCGCAGATGCAACAAATGATTAGGGGTTAATGGTTGTCCGTCTAAAGGACTGTCGCTATTTCTTGAGAAGGGTCTGGAATTGAGAATATTCGTCACCTCTGCCAAAACGGTTGAGAGGACCTCATCGGAGACTACCTGCTCCTTCAACATCGCTCGCAAGATCTGGCGCACAGAACGTATCATCCGCTCCCAGATGCTGCCCATGTGGCTCTCATCTTCTGTCCACAAAAACTGTTGATCTTCTGCTGATTCCATCCCTCTATGGCTTCCTTTAACTCCCTTTCCGCGCTAGTAAAGTTTGTACCTCAATCACTTCTTATCTGCTCAGGACAACCACGAATACTGATGAATCTTCTGAGTGCATTTATCATTGAGTCAGTGTCCAAGGAATGGGCCACTTCTATATGGACCGCTCGCATTGTCAAACACGTAAATAGGCATCCATACCTTTTCACATGGGATCTGCCCTGCTTTACTTCAATCGGCCCGAAATAATCGACACCAACAAATGTGAATGGTGGCTTGTCAGGGGTTAGCCTCTCTTCAGGTAAATTTGCCATAAACTGCTCTCCCGGGCGTGTGTTTCTTCGCTGACAGTCTATACATCTCCTTAACACTCGTCGCACTGCTGACCTTCCTTTGACCACCCAGAATGTTTCTCTTAAAGCAGACAAAACACATTCTTGACCCATGTGACCCAAACTCTCATGATACTGCTTGATAATCAGATCCGTCACATGATGCTTGTAGGGAAGGATAATAGGGTGTTTCTTCTCATAAGGAACCGGGGCAAGTGCTAGTCGGCCACGAACCCTCAGCAAACCATCCTCTAAGCGTGGGTTGAGCTGATGCAACGCCGTTCCTGCCTTTCGAAGGACCCTTTTAACACAACCATCTGCATCGCAACTTCCTGCTGATGAGAGAACCTCGATGACTTGAGGGAAAGACACTTGCTGTACTTCCTTGAGGATTTCCTTCTCGGCCTCCTGAAGCTCTGCCACCTTCAAGTAGCCATATTTCACGAATGGCACTTCGCCGCTCTGGACTTGGCATTCACTCGAAACTAAAGTGCTCCTCTTACTCAGCTGAGCTTTCAGTAAAAGGTACGCCTTGTACCGCAACAACCAGGCTACAGCCCTTTTCAACTTCCACCAAGACGAGTAACGTGCTATTAAGGGCTCCAGGTATTTACTTTGAACAACAACGGTGTAAATCTGAGTCTCCTTCCTGACTTCAGGGTCGTCATCTTTCAATGCTGGAATTTCAACCATCCTTGGCCAGAGGCTCTCATTTCCCCAAAGAAACTCCGGACCTCTCAACCAGCGATCATTTTTTTTAACATGTCATCCAATTTAAGTCCCTTTGAGCCATCATCTGCAGGATTATTATCTCTGTTTACATAATGCCACTCGGAGTGGGAAGATCCATTATGTATCACCGTCAAACGATTGATTCGAACGTGTGGAATCTTTTTGATTCGTTGTTGATACACTTCAACACTGACATTGAATCGGTCCAGTAGAACACTTTCTGGAACTTCACATCCAATTCTTCACGGATAATCTTAGAGAGTTTCACGGAGATGACTGCAGCTGTCAATTCCAACCTTGAATTGAAATCTCGCGCACTGGGGCTAACCTTGCCTTTCCCATTACGAATGCACAATGAATTCGACTGTTCTCGTCCTTCACACGGAGGTATGCAACCGATGCGTATCCTTGACGAGATGCGTCTGAGAAAAGATGTAACTGTACTTCTCTTACTTCGCCAAACTCTCTGGGTCTGAAACAACGATCTACTTGCACTTCCTGTAACTTGGGAAGATCATCCAGCCATCGCCTCCACTGGATTTTCTCAGCCTCCCCAATGAGATCATCCCAACCAACGTTCTTTCTACTAAGGGCTTGCAACAACAGTTTGGCTTTCATGATGTATGGTGCAATAAAACCCAGGGGATCAAAGAGAGAATAAACAGCTGACACTATTCCTCTGCGTGTCATTGGCCGCTGATTAGCAACTTGAAGGATCTTCTCCAAGACCTCCCACACAAATTTGTCTTCCTCTGTGTTCCATTTGAGACCTAGAGCAGATTCGGTCGGCAATTTCTCTAAGTCCAAGTTTGCAAATGACTTAGCCCTTTCAGATTCTGGAATCGCTGCTAGCACATCTCTGTCATTGCTATACCACTTTGTCAAATGGAAACCACCTCTTCTTAGTAGCTCCTGGAGTTGACTCACCAGCACAACTGCCTTCTCGGTAGTGTTTGTTGACTTCATCATGTCGTCCACATACATGTTACGCTTCACCGTTTCCACTGTCTGTTCCTCGAACCCTTCTCCATGTAACTCGGCGGTTTTTTTCAAACAGAAATTAGCAATACTCGGGGAAGATGTGGCTCCAAATAGGTGCTTCACCATTCTATATTCTTCCAATTCTCGAGACAAGTCTCCATTGGGCCACCACAAAATCTAAGTGCATCACAGTCCTTAGGTTCCACCAACACCTGATGGAACATCGCTTCAATGTCAGCTACCACTCCAATGGGCTCTTGTCTAAACCGACTAAGGACACCCACTAATTGATTTGTTTGATCAGGTCCCTGTAAAAGTTGTTGATTCAATGACGTCCCTCCGTACTTGGCAGCACAATCATAAAGGACTCTCACTTTGCCGGGCTTTAAAGGGCCAGTTACGGGATGATGAGGTAGGTACCACACCGGTCTGTCCTTTACCTCTAACTCTTCATCGGGGACCTTTTCAGCGTGGCCACTTTCAATGTAATCAGCCATTGTTGTCTTGTATTTCTCCAACAAGGCTTCGTCTTTCAGGAGTCGTTTCTTTAGAAGTAAACCTCTTCGCTCTGCAACTACCCTGTTGTTAGGTAAAAATGGTGGCTCATGTCGCCAAGGCAGGGCAACCTGAAAGTGTCCATCTACCATCTTAAGAGTTCTCTCCATTATTTCTAGGGCCCTTTTGTCTTCCAACGATGCACAAACTCGCGTCTCGACTTCACAGTTTTCAAAATCTGTTCTCCACAGTCGCTCCAACTGTTGACTAAGCTCATCGTCCTGAGCTTGACGATCAATTTCATCTATCTGTAAACGATGCTTGGGTTCATTGGCGTTACATTCTAGTTCGAGGACACAGTTCATGTCTGCAACATTCTCTTCATAGGCATCTTCACTGTTTAGCCCTGTAGACAACACACCACTCTTCTTGTGGTCTTTGCAAAGAACATAATCTTCAAAATCTAAACCACCTGCGCACACAACAGAGCTATCTTGCATACGTAGGTAGTTGACTGAGCGTTCGGCAGTACAGCTTTCTCCACCAACAGGACCTATCACCGTCCATCCCAGGCTGTACCTAATTGCTACTGGTTCTCCTTTGCCACCAGCTCGGCATTCTAACGGCAAGAACAAGCTTGGGTTGTCTTTAAGACCAACAATTAACATGACACTTGTGATGTCCAACTGTCGTAACTCAATATCACGCAAATGAGGCCAATTTTCAAAGTCCTCCTTCCTGGCTATACAGCTCTCAGTTATAGGCATATGGTTGACTGTCCTGACGCTTGAAAGCTCCACTGTCACTGATTCATCCATTGACATCACCACAAGATCTACTTGTTGACTTTCCACTCTGGTTGAGCCCGTCATCCCTGCTAAAGTGAAGTCCAGCCTCGTGCCACTTGCACCCAATGTCTCCTTCAACTTTTCATGGCAAAGAGTCACTTCTGAGCCACTGTCCAACAATGCATATGTTTCAACAGGTATCAAATTGCTACCTTTGGCTAGGACCTTGACTGGAACAACACTAAGACAGACTCGCTCGCCGGCCCCAGTTGCAGCAGTTACGGCAGCACCTTCACTAGTTACTCCACTGGTTTCACTGTTGATGTTCACCCTTGTTCCTTCCTGATTAACCCGGCTTGGATTAACACTTGGTGGGGTTACATCTGCTGGAGGGGGGTGCAGCAGTGTGTTGTGTTCCTTCTTACATCCATCCACTTGACATTTGAACTGAGTTTTGGGGCAGTTTCTTGCAAAATGACCGCTCTGGAGACACTTGATACAAAGGCTTTGTTCATGTACTACTTTCCATCTGTCTTGATGAGATTGCTTCTTAAACTTATCACACCTCCACAATCCATGCTGACCACGACAAACGGTACAAGCAGGCATTTTTTGGTTGTGTCCCCCATTTCCCTGTCGACCTCGGACACCTCCAGATAGTGACACAAGTCTTCGAGGATTTCGACCTCGTTGGTCTCTCCGATTCACATTCTCCCTTTCCTTCGAAGGAGCAGCGTTAAGATCCTCTCCAAACTCATTATTAACAAGCGCAGCTCTGTCCTTTAGGTTTCGCTCCAAATGAAATAATCCTTCCTGCACATTCTGTCCACTTGACCCTCATAAACAGTGGCAGCTTCTTGTTCAGTTCCCTTAACGTATTCGTGTGATTCAAATCACTGACGTATTCAGGCCCCATGCCTGACAGTGTTCTATTGGCAACATCTAAATGGCGGGCAAATTCAAGTAAACTTGCTCCATTCGCCTGTTTCAAGGGAGGTAGGTCTTCCAACTTCTTGATATGTGCTTTGGCTATGATGTGAGGCAGTCCAAAGTTTTCGCGTAAGGTATTCTTAGCTACATAATATCCCTCGTCTACTGGTAGATTCACACAACTTTCAATGGCATCCCTTGCCTTGCCATAACAGTGTTGGATTAATAGCTGTAATCTCCTGGAGTTGTCGGGGTTATCTTTCTCTAAGCAGGTTTCAAAATTGTGCATGAACGAGACATACTTTATGGGGTCTCCATCGAATCTCATGTACTCAATCCTCGGGGCAGAAACAACTTGACGCAGTGCTTGTACTATCTCTGCTCTGCTATCTGGTGTCACCGATACTGGTTCTCGCATATAACATTCTGCTGGGACTGCACCAGAGGTCTGGGACCAGGATACCTGAGTTGGCCATTGTGAGTACTCTTTGGTGTTAAAGTGGGTTGTTCATGGTGTCTGTACTTGTTGTGATAAATTTAGTACTGATGGATTTACAGGCGGATTTCTCAATGCTTCAGTGTCCATTGCGTTATTCAGTTGCTCTGTATGTTTACCTGTTCCAGCTTCATCAACATAAACTGTATGCTCGGTTCCTGAGAACACTGGGTTGGGCACTGTAACGCTTGCTGATTGAAATGTCTTAGCAGGTGAATTCATGATTCTCTCATTGTCTCTCAATGCAGGCACCTGCTCCAGAGGTGCAAGCTCTTGTACTAGTTGTTCGTGTGGCTCGATTAGCTGCGACTGAGCCACATTCTGTGCCTGATTCCCATGTGGATGTAAGGTTTCCTCAGGTATAAACTCTGCTAAACGCTCCCTATACTGACTCTTCCTGCATTGATTCTCAAACTCCTCATACACATTAAGACTCGCTTTAGCCCGCTCTTCCATCATCTTAGCCTCCAACATGTCCTTCTCAAATTGAAGCTCACTTAATTTGCGTTGTAACTGTTGTTCCTGCAGCACTTGCTTGGTCTTCAGTTGGGCTAGGGCAAGTTTTTCCTTTTTCTTCGCCACTGCTAATGAAGCTGAACTTGAGCCAGTTGACCCGCTTTTCGTACTCTTCCTTGACTTTCTTGGATAGGATTTTAAGTCATCCTCTCGTTTCTTAATACTAGATGTGACTTGGAATTTCCATGTTTCAATTTCATTGTCAAATGTTGCTTTCTTTGACATCTGCTCCTTGTAGTTAGCGTCAGCCCTTTCAACGTCTTCACAACGACCAAGAACATCAAGACATTCAATGTACTCTTCATGGGTGTTCACGAATCTCCTCCAAGCTTCTTCATACGAATCTCGCTTTAATTGTAAGTCCTCCAAAGTTCCACAGTTCTCAATTATGCCTTGAATGTTCCCTCGCAGTCTCGTGAGGGTTGCAACATAACCTGCACAGGAATATTTCAATGTGTTTGCCCTCTCAGCTGTTCTACTTTCAAAATCTATATTAGATGGTACTTTAACTCGGGAACTTCTTCTTAATTGGGTTCCAAGTCTGCCCTCTGACAGAGTTTCCTGAACATTTTCTTGTTCAAGTTTGTCAGCAACAGGCACTGATCGAACAGACATTTTGCTCCACTGTACTATTGGCCACAAAACAAATAAACTCCAAACACAAACAAGATGGCTATTGTCACATACCTTAGAAATCCACTATTTTCTCTGATAGCAAATAAATAATATAAACTTCCCACACAAGTCTCAAAGGTTGTACATGTAAAACAATTCTCGCAAAGCAACGAGCGTGATGCAGTGTCAAATAACACGAAAATCGTACGCATAAACCAATGTTCTCCCCGAGAACAAAACGATCCAAAACGTTTCCAAACAAGTGAAAGAGCAACAAATCCACACGTGAATAAGACCAATCTCTGTTAGAATATCGTTCTCCGCGAAGTATTGAACTAGACGTAAGCTTAAATCATCCTTCGACGTGGACACAATTCCAATGCACGCGACAAAGTTCCAAATGCGACAAATCACAACAAATTCTTGTCAAATAAATGTTCTCCCTGAGAAGAAAACGATCCAAACGTTCCCACACACTTGAATGAGCAACAAATCCAGACGTAAATAAGAACCAACCCCTGTTAGAATATCGTTCTCCGCGAAGAATTGAACTAGACGCAAGGTTGAATAATCCGTAGATGTGACAGAATTCCAATGAACGCGACAAAGTTCCAAATGCGACAAATCACAACAAATTCTTGTCAAATAAATGTTCTCCCTGAGAACAAATTCCAAATGCAAATGCGACAAATAACAGACAAATCCTTACTTGATGCCGTGCTTTCCTTGAAAGCAAGTTCCAAATCCGATCAATGAAACTCAAACTTGTCGAAGCTGTGTTCTCCCTGAGAACCAAAACATCAATCGATTCGGCGAACAGTTCTTCAACTGTGAGTTCCACAAACTGAACCCTGGTTAAAGCACTTTATTCCCTGAATACTGCTTCCTGTACTTGCTCCAAAAATGTCACTTTAAATATACAGTGTACGTGTCCTTGTACTTGTACGTTGAAGAACTGTTTGCTCTTGCAGCAACAACAACAAAAAATGGCGCCTAGCTCTACCATGTGCTCTCCGGTCACATGATAGTCATGTGACCGGAAGTCCGAACCAAAACGCAGAAATGGAAATAAAATACAAAAAAAAGGAAAAATGAAACAAATAGAATAAAATAAACTGACGACGGTCGGTAGTTATACTCAGAGTAGAGAGCAAGAGCCAAATCTAAAGATTCAAAATAGTCAGGGTGACTATTTTGCCAGACTAAATTGTTGCTGAAGAACAAAGTAAATGTTAATCAAATGTTTATCACAGTAGTCATGCCACTGTGACTAAATAAGTTTTTTTGGTGTTCAGAAATTGACGAATCGCACAGACGTGTTGGACAAAGCACAACTTTCTCTGGATGACAAAGCCAAAATAAAGGCTTTATTAAACCTACACATTGCTATCGAATTTATGTCTTTGGAGGAGAGTGAAGACAATGAAGAGGGGGCCAGTGATACAATACAATACAACAATACAATACCCTTTATTTAATGTGGTCAATGTTCTTAGCTAATTAGTGATCCACCACCTAAGTACATCAGGCCACTTAGCATGAGATCAGGCATTATTTTTTTTTCCTTCATTGCTTCTTTGGCTCCTCCCGAAAACAAATTACAGAGATAAAGGGAGAGGGCATGATCTCAGGCTACAGGCCACTATGCTCAGAGAGGTCAAAGTTAAGAAACATCAATGCTGTTCTTGACGCCTTTTGTGAGTCTCGCATGTTAAAGAGGCAAACAAATAACAGCCGCGAAAATAACCGGAGAGGTTGAGAAATACTTGTCAGACAGACCAGTACCAAATAACTGCCCCTCATGGGCAGGATGCCAACAATACCAAAGTAACAAATTGCTACAGTGATTGCTACTATGGCAACTGGGAGTAAAAAGTCCAAAAATGGTGCCGTGCACATGATGGAAAATGACCTTTAGCTGAAGCACAAAATGTGATGGCATAGTCGCTTCTACATGAGTATAAAATTCCACTTTTCCCCTATTTTTCACTGGTTTAAAACCTATCATATTGTTTTTCACTTAATCAAGAAAGTATTTGACACTTCTAGTTCACTGGGCAGTAATTCAGTCTTCCCTGCGTTTTACTAACAACGAAACCTAAATGAGCAAGAAGCCCTGTAGTGACTGCCTTCTTTAGTCAGGATGACCCTGTGATGATCAACTCTAACTAAATTGCACAATCGTATTGGATAGGTGATAAGAGTTTTATTCTTAAAGACAATCTTTACTCGACTGTGTTCATTAAAATTGCTGAAATTACAGGACAGTCAATGGGTTATCCTAAAACTATAAAACAGGGAGTGTAAGATAGATGCATTGTGAAAGTAAGTCGCTTGTTAAAAGTGCACAGTTTGTCATTATTATTCAAACTCAAATGTAGGCAAATTCTCGTTGACTACTCTGTATGCCACAGCCAGGTCCAAGTTGTAGCCATGCAGTTACAGCAGAGTGGCGACAAAAAGTGAGATACATGTGTAGAGATGTTGGCTTATACATTTGTATATAAAGCCTATGACTAGTTTTGTTTGCATCACTATCGTCTTTGTAGCATCAGTCTGATACTCCCTAATAAAGGCCTCTCAGCAGTTTGTATAGGCTTTAACAATAATTTTTGGAGATGATCCACCAAGTACTGGTACTTGCTATGGTATGATATGGTATAAGAATTAAGGCAGCAGTTTAGATTTCCTAATGAGATTTTATGCAGTCTTACATGTAACTAAGTAAGACTTTTATTTGTAATATTGTTCTTATTAAATTATGTAATAATTTTGCTGTGAACTACTTCTTGGAGTTATTTTGGAATGGAAATGCACGTTACTTATAATAATGTTAGTTAATTAATTATTATACAGCCAAACCTCTTTAATACGGACACCAAAGAGACAGAACCAAGTGTCCGCTTTACAGAGGTGTCCGTATTATAGAGGTAGGGCATGTATGATTTTTGGCATTTCTGGGACCAAACGAACTGTCTGTATTATAGAGGTGTCCATAAGAAGAGGTTAGACTGTATAATTATCATGTTAATTTAATCAATTCAAGGAAAAAATTTTGAATTTTGTCAATTCTAAAAGGATTATTTAATAGGCCATTTCCGAGTTCCCCCGGGCCTCTGTTTCAAAACGAGGGTAGGTGCTCAACCTTTGATATGGAAATCATTTTTTATTCTCATGCAAATAAAACTCATTTTCACAAGAAAGGTTGCGCACCTAGCCTCATTTTGAAAGTGAGGGTTTTTGGAACTCGGAAGTGGCCTATTGAAATGGAAAAGTTACATTTTTGGATATAGAACAACAACAACATCAACAACATAAGCTTTATTACCAAATAAAAGTTAAACTTAATTTACAATATAATATATTAATACAAAAAAAGGTAACATTTACTCAGAATAACTGAAAAGCTAATCAAGTTGAGTAAAGCTAAATAATGTTCAGGCATAGGAGGTAGGTTGGCACTATAGCTAGAACAAACAAGGAATTAGTAAATAGATAAAAGGAAAAAAAATGAAAAAAAAAAGAAGAAGAAAAAAATAGACTCACGAACAGTAAGACTGTAGGATGTTTAACATGACTTTGTTTTTAAAGGATTTAAGGGGGAGGTGTTTAATGTTTTCATCAAGGTTATTCCAAACTTTTACAGCCGCAAAGCGAAACTTGAATTTACCATAGTTTGTTTTGATAGTATTGAGGTAATAGGTTGATTTAGAAGCAAGCCTGGTATTGTATGAGTGTATGGATGCTACCGTTTTAAAGAAATTTTCAAAGGAAGATGGCAGAAGATTATGCTGATAGTTATACATGAGGAGTGCATTATGAAGGGTAACAATTTAAGAATGTTTAATTTCTTAAAAAGAGGCGCAGAGTGATCACCTGGTTCCGAAAAAGTTATAATACGTGTTGCTTTCTTTTGAAGAATTATCAAAGGTCTGAGAGTAGAACTATAAGTATTGCCCCAAATTGATAAACCGTACGTGAGGAAGGGGTAAATAAGTGAATAATATAATTGAAGTAATGTGTTTCCGTTTACATAATGTCTAATTTTAGATAGTACCCCAATACCTCTTGAAATCTTCTTGCTCAATTCGTGCAAGTACGGTTTCCAGTTCAAATTAGAATCAAAAATGAGTCCTAGGTATTTAACTTGGTTATCAGATTTAACAGACATATTGGAGATATTAAGATTCAACTTATGAGCTATTCGTCTTTGCGGAGAATGGAATACCACAAAGCTAGTTTTTTCAATGTTCAGAGATAATTTGTTAGCAAATAACCACTGGCTCACCTTATCTAGTTCTACATTTAGGTTGGTTTCTAAATTTAGAATGTTAGCATTGTCAAGAAACAGGTTTGTATCATCTGCAAAAAGGTGAAAATCCAAAATGTTGGAGCATTTAGGCAGTTCATTTATATATAAAAGAAAACGAAGTGGGCCAAGCACTGACCCCTGTGGTACTCCACATGAAACAGTTTGGTAATCAGAATCAGTACCAAAAAAAGAGACAAACTGTCTTCTGTTACTTAGATATGATGCAAACCAATCATTTACAACACCTCGTATACCATAATACTCCAACTTGGTTAATAAAATTTTATGATCGACAGTATCAAATGCTTTACATAAGTCTAAAAAAATGCCACAAGAATAGGTGCCATTATCGATTGATCTCTGTATCTTATCGGTCAAGAGGAGAAGAGCATGGATGGTTGAATGCTTTGATCTAAAACCAAACTGATTATTGTATAAAATAGAAAATTTCTCAAGATAGCTAATAATTCTATTATACATTATTTTTTCAATTAATTTATTGAATATAGAAAGCAGGGAAATAGGTCTATAGTTGGAGACTAAACAGCTGGACCCTTTTTTGTGAATTGGAACTACTCTGGCTACTTTAAATTGATCTGGCACCATACCAGTAGAGAATGAGCAATTAAAGAGCAGCTGAAGAGGGACTGATAAAACACTTTTTAAAGCCTTAAGAAGGGAGGTTGAAATACTAGATGGGCCACAAGCCTTGGTTGAACTTAGGGACATAATTATATTCTCAATCTCAGTTGAATTAGTAGGTGATAAGAAAAAACTAGAGGCCTGGGGTTTATCTAAATAATAATCAAATGCAAGATTTGGTTTTGGTACAGCTGAGGCCAAGTTTTTTCCAATGTTAGAGAAAAATTTATTAAATTGATCAGCAATGGCTTTTTGATTTGTAATCTCATGTTCATTAATAATTAATTTGCCAAGCGAGGTGGAACCTTTGGACTTGAGACATATAAGTTGCTTTATTCCTTTCCAAATTTCTTTTGTTTTTGCCTTGTTGATCACAAAATATTCTTTATAATAATTGGTTTTACTTAGTTTAAGTAGATGATTTAGTTTGTTTCGATAGCATTTGAATTTGGTATGACTGTAACATGTACGTGTCTTCAGGTAGTGCCTATACAACCTATTTTTATTTGTAATGGATGCTTTTAATCCCGGGGTGATCCAGGGCTTTGTTTGAAATTTTGATTCCTTTCGAGTAAGTGGCTTTAAAGGTAAATGACTATTAATAACATTGTTTACTTTTGTATAAAACTTATCAAACATTTCAGTAGTATCTGAGAGTCCATGAAATAAATCAGACCAGTCAATGGAACTAAATTCATTTATAAAAGCTTCTTCATTATAATTAGAATAATCTCTGTCTTGAAAAAGCAAACCTCTCAATGATGAGAAAATTAGGCAAATGGTCTGTGAGATCATGTAATAAATTCCCACTGATTGTTTGATATTCAATAGAATTAAAGAATATGTTATCAATTAGTGTAGAAGACTGACTTGTAATTCTAGTTGGTTTCAGTACGTGAGGTTCTAACAAGAATGAACCTAGAGTATTAATAAAATCCTCTGTCAGAGGATGTTTATCGTAGTTCAAGTGATTAATATTAAAGTCACCAGATATTAGGCAGAGTTTCCCTTCTCGACTGATTTTGCCAATAACTGAGTAAAAGTTATTCAAAAATGTTTCAAGATTGGAAGAGGGATGTCGGTATACGAAATCACTCTCAATTTCAACCCATAACATTTCACTTTCACCAGTGCTAGAGGTAAGGTCATGTCTAACACTAAATTGAATACCATTCCTAATATACAAACCAACTCCACCTGCCCTTTGTGTAATGGGTTGAGAGAGAAATGAGTAACCAGGCAGATCAAGATTAGAAATTTGTTCATTTGATCTAAGCCATGTCTCGGACAGACTTATAATATTAAAAGGATAATTCAAATCATTTAGCAGTTGCACTAGGTTATCAAAGAAAATAGGAATACATTGTACGTAGAAAATAGGAATACATTGTACGGAGTCTTTAATTGTGAAAATATTTAAAATACACATGTTCATATTATATGAAAATGGAGAGAGAATTATTTTAATAAAAACTTTAATACCAAAAAGGCCCCTAAATATGACTCTGCTTGATTTGTGTGTATCAGCGAAAATGGGTCATTGTAGATGCATGAAACGGTCCAGGGTTGTCTCACAAACGTCCACTTTTTGGATCACTCACCGTTTCTGGGAACGGAGTCATCTTTCTACCGACGCTCAAAAATAAATAAATAGACACTCGAATTTTCAAGCGGTGCCTCAACACTCGACGAGGACGACTCGATGTTCCCTTCATGACTCGACGAGGACTCGATGACTCTGCGAGGATGACTCGATGAGGCACCATAACTACAGGAGGATGACTCGGTGAGACACGATTGACTCGACGAGGACGACTCAACGAGGCGATGACTCGACGAGGATGACTCGGTGAAGCTTACTCGACGAGGACGACTCAACGAGACGATGACTCGACGAGGATGACTAGACGAGGCAAGAGATGTGTCGACGAAGACTACTCGATGAGTCACGGCAAGGAATACTTGAATACTAGTAGTCAGGGTTGTTGACAATTGAAAGGGACATTTGTTTTGCGAATATTGTGTTGGAAATGATATTTATTTTTTTCCATTATTTTAAATGCTCTATTTTTATTGAAATTATGGTCATTTATCCAATTTTTATTCGGCTGTTTTATTTTACTCATCAATCCATTGTTCTGAATACTAAAGTTTCATTTCATTTTCATTTATATAATTATTATATGTATACGTTGTAGCTGGTTGTTGATGATCACAGTATAAGTGCTTAGGCTACGAAATGAGCAATTTATCCAAAAAAAAAATGAGTTCTGTACTTCGTGCCTAGGATTTCCTTCTTTCACTCTTAAGTATTCAAATGTGATGCACACCTACCATACGCAATCTCGAAAATCAATAGTTACTGGTACTTTAGATTATTAAATTACAGTAATTTTTTATAGGGGTAGTCACCTATAACCCCTTTCATAGGACAGTCATCATTTTATTTATCAAAATTACAAGCCCAATGACTTGAGAATAAGGCAAGAACACGCAAAAGAGCCGTTAAGCCCTCCGCTTGAATTTCCCAAACCAGAAAGCTGGTTTGGAAACAACCCGTGCCTTGGCGGTTAAATATGGCGATGTAAGATTAATTTTTTTATTTTTTATAAGGGAAAACAACGAAAAAACCAAGAAGAGGCGAAAAAGGAGGAAGAAGGCAAAGAATGTAGTGGACAATGATGGAAAAGAATGATGCTTGGCAGACCTTGGCAGTTTTTAATTATGGAAAGAAAAATTCCAATTTCTTAAGTGTTTAATTTGTAATAGGAAGAGGACTGAGTGGAGTCCAATTCGGTCTGTTATTGTACATTCAACTCACTATCTGATTTCTGGTTGGCCGAAAGCGTACAGTGAGATTTCGTAATCAGCGCCTGGGACGTCATCTAGCTGCAGATTATACAATAATCATGTCAAGGACACTCAAGGTCACGGGTAATTATGTCATGTATGACCGCGGTGCATGATTTTTACCTCGACCTTGATTATTCTGGATATCACAAAAACCTCATCCAATAATTGTTTAGTATGATTACAGACCGAATTAGACTACATAAAGTTCTGCTACCGATTAATCATAACTTTAGCAAAATTTGTGATAATATAAGGCTCTATTTTTAAATCAAAACACAAGAAATTCCAAGGCCTTTTTTTTGCCAGCAGTGAAAAAAGGCCATTTAAGTGCGCGAGTACTGTCCTATTAGCGCTGAAATCATGGCATTTGATTGCCAATCAGATTTGAGAATTTTGCTATAGTTATGATTAACTTTAAAAATATGGAATAGACAAATGAACAAAATGTGCGCTTAAAAAATCTAATTAGTTTACGCAAAAAAACAGTTCCATTTTTCCACTTTGACAATGAGCCAACGGCTTTGCCCGTCGTTGTTTCTCGTTTGGATGATGACTGATTCCTAGATTGTGTTATACACTATGATGTCGAGTTGCTAAGCTTGTTTTCTTTTTCGCTCAAAGTACCAGGCTTTGATGATTATATCACTATTACTGTGAGACTCACAAATCAGAAATTTTTATGGAATGTTAATGTGTTGCGAGAAAATTTCCAATAAGGCGCGCGCGAAAATGTCCAGGTGTTCACCGTTTTCTGAGTTTGACAGTAAGGGCCTGTTTACATGGAGGTGGGGGACCCCAGGTAGGTGAGGTAACCCGCTTAGATGGGGTTAGAAAAGAACCCTCCTCTACATGCAATCTTACTACCCGCTTAACACGTGAACAAGAAAAATGTTGGCAAGCCACGTGTTTTGGCTTTTCTACACTCACTTGCTGTTCTTGCTGCAACTTTCAGTCCTGTTGCTTCCTATTGTTAATCAAATTAAAATTAGAGATTATAAGGACAGGCGGGTTACCTCACCTTCCTGGGGTCCCCCGCCTTCATGAAAAAAGGCCCTAAGAGTTCAAATTTGAAATTTTGCAAGTTGCCTTTCATGATTACAACAGTATAATGATTTGAAGTAGAAATTTTGCAAAGTTTACATCATAGTTTTCGTATGCACAACAACTAATGCCATCTGTATGATTAACGTCAAATAAAATAGAAAATGTATTAATTTAAATACATTGTCAGTATCATGGCGAAAGAGCTCTCCCCATTAGGCTCTTAGCTAATTTTAACTTGCCGATGAACTTACTTAAAAAGTAGGGTTACATTTTTTTAAATTTAAGGCAAGCTTAGTGCTAAATAAAGGAAAAACAAATTATACCGTCTATGCGTCTATTCTGAATTTAATTCGTAAGTGCGACGAGGAAAGCCCATGACCTGATAGTAGAAACTGAATATATTGGGGTTTTATATATTATAGTAAGGGTAATTTTTCAGTTTCATTTTGTTGCAAGTTTCACCATTTGGAGAATGGAATAAGTTGAAAATATATAATTGTATTGTATTTACAGGTTTTGAACCACAAAATTTTATCTTTCTCAAAGTCTCAGCCGCGGTTAGTCTTAACAAATTCTTCAGCTCGATATTCTTATAAACACCTGTATAAAGTGTATTGTTATAGGAAAAAAGTGTAATCCTAATCCGCGGACAATGTCAGACCCTTATCTCACAGATATTCTCTGGTGCAGAAGCAATAGATAAAAACCTTCCTGATTTCTGTCTAAATGTTTTTCAACTTTCTCCATCCGTTCCTCTACTCCATATGTTGTTGCTTTGTTATTTATACCCGCTTTTTCATGTTTTGAGCAGTTAATTTTTTTATGTTTCACTCAATTTGGCGGTAAATTTAGCGACCCAGCTCTTTTAAATAGTGACTCTAACTCATTATCAAGTTTTTCGGGACTCCCATAACCGCTAGTACTCTCTATCCCTCTTTATAAATACTCTTTTGTAAACATTAGAAGGCGGAAAAATAAATTTGAACGCAAGGAGAGAAAGAGCATGAATGTTTATGCGTGCAGTTAGTTGCATTAAACTCGTGATCTTGAAATAAAATGGAGAAAACCAACACCATTATCATTCAGGTTACAAAATTGGCAGGCAAGAAGGCTGACAATATATTATGCTAAATGAAATGAAATGAAATGTGTCTATAATAATAAGAACAATGGATTGGCCATAAATGTCATTAATAATAGAATGAACATTTCAAATGATTGAAATAAAAAAAATGAAATAAACTCGTCAACACAATTCGCAAAACAGATGTCACTCAGTCACAAACAACCCTGACTACTTTTGGGATTCTGGTCATGACTCAGAGTAGTCTCGTCGAATCATCTTGCCTCGTCGAGTGATCCTCGCCTAGTCGTTCTCTTCGAGTCATCCCCTCGTCGAGTCACCCTCGTTGAGTCGTCCTCGTCGAGTCAACGTGTCTCATGGAGTAATTCTCGCCAAGTAATGGTGCCTCATCGAGTCATCCTCGGCGAGTCATCGTGTGTCATAGAGTAATCCTCGTGGAGTCATAAAGTGAAGTGGAGACGTCGTCGTCGAGTCTTG
>CALNXK010000069.1:140000-192500 GCA_942486035.1 Porites lobata
CGTAATGGATAAATAGATATAACGACCATTCAAGCTGATGGCATTAAAAATGAAGAAAAATCATATCACTCATTATTCTAGTTCGTTCACCCATAACATTATGAAAAGAAGGAATAACAGAGAACACTTCCTAACAGCTTCGCTAACTCTAGAACTTCAAATATAAAATCGCGTATGCCACTTTTCATAGAGTTCTTTATGGAATAGAAAGTAACGAGTGAATCATTGTCTTAAGCGAATGATTTTTTCACCCAAACCTACTTTGCAAGCTTCAATTAAATCCGCAGATTTAAGGGTAAACTAATGTTGTGAAGATCAGATGTGAGCAGTAAAACGCGTCAACTTCAAAAATAGTATGGCAGGCTCACGTCGCAGAAGCGATGTGGACTTGCCTCTGTGTGTCTTTCTAATCATGATAAATCTTTTATTTCACAGAAACTGAAATATCAAGTAAAAACGCCAAGCAAGCGTTTAGGTTTTTTCAGGTTTGTTTACAGTTTTTAATCTTCCTTGTATCAAAACTGAACAGTTAAAACTCGATCTCACAGAGGAGAATCAGGCCTGAGTAGAGTTCCTGAGTATCCTTAGACTCTCCTTATGTGCTGTCTCAACTTCACCGTGACCAGAGCAAAAATATAAGCCAAACAAATCAGTGGGATCAGGCATGAAAAAAGAAACATGCCCCTTTACCACCAGGTTGCTGAAGGTATTTAGTTCCAATTTGTTTGCGGTTTGGGGCTTTTGATGAAAGAGCACTGCTTGGTACATTCTTAACAATCAAAATCATATTGTCTCCAATAGAATCGGACCTAACAGTTATCTTGATACTATCTTTAGAAGAGTCGCGGATTTCTCATGATACATTTTGTTTTTGAGCTCTTTACAAGAGAAACAGTCCCGTGAATTATTCTGGCTCATAAGCGAAAGAGTTCGTCACTTTCGACCTAAAGTGGCTTTTGCAAAGAGAGCCTTAAAGTGTGTTAAAGATGAAATAATGTTGTGAAGATAAAGATGTGTGCTGCAAACCTGATAACTTCATTGGCTTTCAAGACTGAACTCATGAACGGTATAGCTCCACGCTATATAGCCAATGCCATACCAGGCCTTTCCCGTTTTCTGTGGCGCGCAGAGCTATATAAAAATTTCAGATTAGTTGAAACTGCATCAAACAGCAACCTGATAGAGACCGTTTTATGGGGATAAACGAAGAAGCTATTATTGGCATATTTGACTAGTTTGAATAAAATTCGAGTGATTAAACTTTGACGATCAGTTTCCATAGTGGAGGGGCCGGACTTAGCGAGTGCTTTTTCCGGTTAATGCATTAAAAATTGAAATACACAATCTAGATTGCTTGCTACTTTAAGTTTTACAGTGCATTCTAAGATAAGCAGTGGCTGTGGTGCTGTAAATTGTTTATCTGTTCGGTCATCATAGGGCAAGTTTAAATTTGAATTTATTGGGTTCTTCTATTTCAAATGCGAAAACCCTAATGGTGATAGCTATTTAAAGTTTTACGAAAAAGAAGAATTCTTTCCGACACTGTTCTCGAAACTAAAATTTTACTAGACCTTTCTAAAGAGCACTTGCCAAATCTGGAGAGTGATCTCGATAAAACCGAACTTCAGAAAATCGTTTATACGGAGGTTAATAGAAACACTTTCAAAAGTATATAATGAGTAGAAGAAATCATCTAGTAATTTTTACCCTTCCTCTAGCTAAAAAAATTATTAGGCAATATTCGCTTCTTTGAAAACATGTTTTACAGAATATATTCTTTGGGTTCCTACGAAACAATCATTCCCCGGAATGCCTTTTAATCCGATCACACAGAAACTGAAATATCGAGTGAAAAACGCCAAGGGAAGCACGATATTCGTCATTCGCCTGTTTTGTATAAAGACCTTCCCTTTAGGCGTTTTCTTCTGCTTTATTCACGATTTTAGGCGTCTTTATCCTAAAAAAATTATGAATTCAACCTGAAAGAGCAACTCGTAAAAGCAGAACCATATCGATGAGGTGTTATAATCCTTCTTCGTCTTGCATGCGTGCCATTTACTTTAGGGCACTGCCAGGACTGCGCATGAGTGCGGCAATAGCGTTCTGTGGTCGCCGAGAGTTTGGGGTATGTGGTAAACGACAGGGTACTTGAATTATTCAGCAGTTACTTGGGCTCAACAGACTTCTTGAATAAGGATAGCGGCTGAGGAAAATGGAGATAACGTCATCTTCTATCTAAAAACTATCCCTCTACTCGTGATTACGGTCATGTGTGACATTTCACAGTCGCAAGAAAAAAAAATCTTGACTCCCGGATAGAATATTTCCTTTGTCCCACGCTCATGTCATTCTAATTATCACATCCTACATTTATTTACGGAGCCTGAAATTCTTATCTTTTTTTATAACATCGTAAATTATTTCGCATTTATTACTAAGGGTTTAATATCGAGGCTACGTCTAATTGACACTCGTACATGAAAATAGAAAGACTAGTTTTATTAAGGAAAAGGAGAAATTACCCCTTTCCTCTATCCTTACTGACTCGATCTTTCATCTTAAAATTTCTGTTTAAAGTAAGATATTTTCATTAACAGCATATGTCAATCACGTTGCATTCGTGAAAGAATGAACAGAATTTGGAAGAAATAGACATCAAGTGGGAGGACCTGCTGATTCTTGCTTTGTACAATTAATGTGAACGAGTTTTATTTCTAAGTTACATAGTTACTCTTCCTCCGCTAGTTCTTTCAGCAATGATGACGACGTTTATATTTTATGGAACTATGCTTATATTTTAATATACATCGCTATACCAATATTATTTACTTAAAAAAAATAACTCTGCTCTTGTACAGATTGTACGGACTACTTGTAGCCAGGGGCTCCAGCTGTGGCTCAACCAGGGCGGAGCAAGATACTACGTGCCCAACAAAAAATTATCATATCCTTCACTTAGTTTTTCGCTAAACCGTTTGTGAAATAAAATTAACTATCAAGGGTTGACTCTCTTGTTTTAAAAAGATAAGATAAGAATAAGCCTCACTGTTCACCCCTCTTCAATAGCCTGCCCCTCAAAAGCGGCGTCCAACGGGTTAAGCTACTTAAAAATAGTGCATAACGTCATCTTATCCATGCGATAAAGACAAAAGGCTATGACGTCATCAGCGTTGATGTATTCCTCCCCAAGTTAATCAGATTCCTCTGCAACAAATGGCCAAATTTCATCCCTAATGTACTACTAATAATATCGCCCAAAAAGACTGTATGTGGAGTGTAGTTGACCATTGTATATCACATAAGAGTAGAGATTCATCAGACAACGCAAGCTCATAAAAGGTAAATAAAATACAATTAAAGCCGGAAAGACCCATGCATACACATAACTGGGACACGTCAACCTCTCTGGCTTCATTTTTGCTCGGACAGTGATTCCATAATCTGATCAAAAAAAGTATATACTTGATTTCCCTCACCCAAAACATTGGCATCAGCTCGACTATATCCTAACAAGGCGAACTATCCTATCACTGATACATCAAGGATAAGCTTATACACAGCCCTCACTGACTGACTGTGACACTGACCATTCTCGGATGTACAGTAATGTGAAACTTCAGATAAGGGACGGATAAGTATTTAATGGAGGGGGTGATCAAATTATGGGGGACACAAACAATTTATTTCTGTGTCTTTAGTTTGTATGTGCAAACTCTTTTTTTTTTTACTGTGTCATTCTGCAAACATTTTTTTTTTTGCCATTCAGTGACCTCCGTTGGCTATTTATGGATGACTGCAGCTCTTTTTTAATACGAGTGTCGTTACAACTAAGAAAGCAATGTATTTTCACCGCTGATAAACGGTATTCTCAAAATATGAACCGCTACAGCACTCCAATCGGAGAATTCGTGACCAAAACATTATTGACTCATCGCTTGCTCTTCCTTTGGACAGTGTTTTGGATAACTCAGGAGTATACTGATCAACAAGAGTTTGGTGCGGAAGATTTGTAACAGCAAAGAGTGCAGCTGTTGTCAGTTGTTGTTGTTGTTGTTGTTGTTTTATTATATTTTGAGCTTATTTAGTGGGGAACGGCAAGTTGGTGAATTATCCGTCGTGAGTTACTGAGGCGGATCAAGTTTGAAAATTTTAATAATCGGGCATAAATTGTTGACCATTACGTAGGAGCAACTTTTGTTCTCAGTTAGCTTTAAGATGGACCCAGGGACTGCGGAGCATTTTTTTAATTGATCTTTTTTTGTAAGGGAAGCTCACGCGTAGCCCTAGTCGAGTTCAGCGAATGGCGTAAAGGTAGCTTATCTAGGGGGCTTCGGGGCCTGCTCCCCCGGAAAATTAAAAAAAAAATAGAGGTTCCGAAATCACCAGCATTGTGTTCATTTCTATCAATCCTGAGAAATTTTTGTCAAATTTTTATCGCCATTCTCTTAGTTTTCTTGCCAGGTAAGAAAATTTTAAATAAATAGCAAGGGCCAACGTATAAAACAAAGATGCCAAATCCTGATGAATCGAGTCAGCAAAATTTTTGTAAGCAAACAGTGAAAAAAGCAGGTCTGATTGTACAACTATGAGAATATATTTTCTTTCAAAGAAAACGTGTGCTTTTAATACAAAGATTAGAAGTACAGTCGAACCTCCACTAAAGGCCACCTCTCTACAACGGCCACTTTTTTTAGTGGATAGTCCATACATCGACTTTTGTTTAAACCTCTCTACCACGGTCACTTTTTTCTTTCCCCAAGGTGGCCGTTGTAAAGAGGTTTAACTGTACTGTTGTAAATGCTAAAAAGCCGGCGAAATTATTGGTTGGGTTATAGCTCACCCTGCCCATGACACGGCTGTATTTTTCAGTGACCAATCCATTTGTTTTTCTTTATGTTTTTGTAATTTGGAGAAAGATAAATGGTCCAGTAAATGCTCGTCATTCCTTCTACTTGGTGATCAAATGTGCCAATTCATGAGAATGTAAAACACAGAAACTGAGACTTATCCGGAACAATCCCGAACAGTAAATTGGCCGCAAAACAGAAATTTAAAAATGATGTTTGAGAACTCAATATATTATACAGTCGAACCTCGATTATCCACACTATGTACCCATGAATCGGTAAACACTCAAAATGTCAGCACAGGTGACAAATCCAGTTTAGTTAGCCTGCCAAGGATCAAGCTGCAGAAACAATGCTCTTCTACGGTCCCCACGAGAAAAGCTGCAACTTTTTACAGTTCTCTCCCTACGTGTGAAAGGTAGCTAAAGGTCTCTACTTGAAAGAAAGGAATATACTATTTGTAGATCGCTACGTCAAACAGAAACATATGCACTTGGATACCGATAGTTGGAAGGGCTTTAAATGCAATATCCGACAGAAAGAAAACTGAAACTTAACTTTCTTTGCCAGAAACACAGGTATTAAAAACCCCAAACGTCGACCCTAGAACGACCATAATTTTTGGAATTTCCGGTTAGATCAAACTAGTCACATTACACTGTCATGCTATATTATGGGAAGGAGGTGCGTTCTGAAAAGTCCTGGTTAAAAATAACGCCAATCGTTTCTTGTTTCAAAAGGCTAACTTGCTAGGTATTTTTATTCATAAAGGTAAAAGTTACCATACAGCCCCGGCTTTAAAAAAGGGCAGTCGGCAGACCAATGAACCCCCATTGTGGGGGTCCTGTTTAGAGTCAGTTCTTTCTTCCAGTCATAGTTGTTCCTAACTCAAAATTTTATTACAGAAAATACTTGGTTTTTGAAAACGCAATGAAAATACAAGACTGCAGATAAATGTACTATAGACTTGAATATGAAAAGACACCTAACCAAATCACAGAATTGTTTATATTTCAAACAAAACACTTATATCTTCAAAAGATAAAAATGTTTTCCTACCTATTTCTAAACGGCCAAAGGCTAATTATTATAACATTACAAACTGCCGTCTTTATCTTTTTCTCAAGGTATAATCTTGATAACTCTCCATCAGTAGAACTGTTCGCTAATTTTTCTGGTCTTGTTTTTACCCTAATTATATGTTTCAGACAAGACCCTCATGGACAAGGTTCTACAACCGATTTACCCCTGCATGATTGCTGCAGATTTTCTATCGAACACGAAACGAGTTGTCCAAGCTATTGTGCTGTGGGAAGAGTGCTTAATATTCCTAAATAACAGAACCTTAGAAAAAGAAAATGACCTTGCCAGAAAAGTGAGTGTGGTGCTGTACGATAGGCTGTGTCATGGGTATGCTGCTATTTACAAACTTTCACCGGCTATAGAATCTGGCAAAAAGCTTCTAGTCCTACTTCGTAAATGTAAGAGAAAAGAGGAAGAAAGAGACACAGCCAGCATTCTAGTAAGACTGCACTACCGAAAAAGTAAATACAAGGAAGCACAAGAATATCTTCGGAAAGCACTTACCATCAAGACAGCAATTGGCGACAAACACGGAGAAGCGTCATGCCACATAAACCTAGGAAACCTTTTTCACTCTCTTGGAGAATATGCCAAGGCTGAAGAATATCTTCAGAAAGCACTTACCATCAAGACAGCAATTGGCGACAAACACTGAGAAGCGTCATGCTACATAAACCTAGGAAAAGTGTTTCACTCTGTCGGAGAATATGCCAAGGCTGAAGAATATCTTCAAAAAGCACTTACCATCAAGACAGCAATTGGCGACAAACACTGAGAAGCGTCATGCTACATAAACCTAGGAAACCTGTTTCAGTCTGTCGGAGAATATGCCAAGGCTGAAGAATATCTTCAAAAAGCACTTACCATCAAGACAGCAATTGGCGACAAAGACGGAGAAGCGTCATGCTACATAAACCTAGGAAACGTGTTTCAGTCTGTCGGAAAATATGCCAAGGCTGAAGAATATCTTCAGAGAGCACTTACCATCAAGACAGAAATTGGCGACAAACACGGAGAAGCGACATGCTACATAACCCTAGAAAACCTGATTCAGTCTGTCGGAAAATATGCCAAGGCTGAAGAATACCTTCAAAAAGCACTTACCATCAAGACAGCAATTGGCGACAAAGACGGAGAAGCGTCATGCTACATAAACCTAGGAAACCTGTTTCAGTCTGTCGGAGAATATGCCAAGGCTGAAGAAAATCTTCAGAAAGCACTTACCATCACGACAGCAATTGGCGACAAAGACGGAGAAGCGTCATGCTACATAATCCTAGGAAACGTGTTTCAGTCTGTCGGAGAATATGCCAAGGCTGAAGAATATCTTCAAAAAGCACTTACCATCAAGACAGCAATTGACGACAAAGACGGAGAAGCGTCATGCTACATAAACCTAGGAAACGTGTTTCAGTCTGTCGGAGAATATGCCAAGGCTGAAGAATGTCTTCAGAAAGCACTTACCATCACGACAGCAATTGGCGACAAAGACGGAGAAGCGTCATGCTACATAATCCTAGGAAACGTGTTTCACTCTGTCGGAGAATATGCCAAGGCTGAAGAATATCTTCAAAAAGCACTTACCATCAAGACAGCAATTGGCGACAAAGACGGAGAAGCGTCATGCCACATAAACCTAGGAAACCTGTTTCAGTCTGTCGGAAAATATGCCAAGGCTGAAGAATATCTTCAAAAAGCACTTACCATCAAGACAGAAATTGGCGACAAAAACGAAGAAGCGTCATTCTACATAAACCTAGGAAATGTGTTTATCTCTGTCGGAGAATATGCCAAGGCTGAAGAATATCTTCAAAAAGCACTTACCATCAAGACAGAAATTGGTGACAAACACGGAGAAGCGTCATGCTACATAGGCCTACTCTGGGACCTTAACTCGCCGCGAGATTGTGCGAGCTAATGCGAGTTTAGGCGAGTTAAGGTGAGATAAGGAAAAATTGAGCTCACCTATCAGTTGCGAGTTAAGGCGAGATAAGGCGAGTCAAGGCGAGTTAAGGGAAAATGGTCAACCTAATGTTGAGGTGATAAGGGTTAACACATATATCATGCTTTAGTAACACACATATAAAGATGCCTTGTGCCTTGCAATCTTTGTATGGACCACTTCCAGTCGGACCAGTCTGAAGTCTGGTTAAATGGATCACGCCCATTGAAATTGGTATCCACTTGGCAGTGGCGAGAGTAGGCGAGTTTAGGCGAGTTAAGGCGAGATAAGGCGAGATAAGCAAATTTGCACATAATCGCAAGCGGCGAGTTAGGGCGAGTTAAGGCGAGTTAAGGCGAGTTTAGGTCCCAGAGTAGGCCTCTACATAAACCTAGGAAAAGTGTTTCAGTCTGTCGGAGAATATGCCAAGGCTGAAGAATGTCTTCAGAAAGCACTTCCCATCAAGACAGAAATTGGTGACAAAGACGGAGAAGCGTCATTCTACATAAACCTAGGAAACGTGTTTCGGTCTGTCGGAGAATATGCCAAGGCTGAAGAATATCTTCAGAAAGCACTTACCATCAAGACAGCAATTGGCGACAAACAAGGAGAAGCGTCATGCTACATAGCCCTAGAAAATGTGTTTATCTCTGTCGGAGAATATGCCAAGGCTGAAAAATATCTTCAGAAAGCACTTGCCATCAAGACAGAAATTGGCGAGAAACACGGAGAAGCGTCATGCTACATAAATCTAGGAAATGTTTTTCACTCCGTCGGAGAATATGCCAAAACTGAAGAATATCTTCAGAAAGCACTTACCATCACGACAGAAATTGGTGACAAACACGGAGAAGCGTCATGCTACATAAACCTAGGAAAAGTGTTTCAGTCTGTCGGAGAATATGCCAAGGCTGAAGAATGTCTTCAGAAAGCACTTCCCATCAAGACAGAAATTGGTGACAAAGACGGAGAAGCGTCATGCTACATAAACCTAGGAAACGTGTTTCAGTCTGTCGGAGAATATGCCAAGGCTAAAGAATGTCTTCAGAAAGCTCTTCCCATCACGACAGCAATTGGCGACAAACACGGAGAAGCGTCATGCTACATAGCCCTAGAAAATGTGTTTATCTCTGTCGGAGAATATGGCAAGGCTGAAAAATATCTTCAGAAAGCACTTGCCATCAAGACAGAAATTGGCGACAAACACGGAGAAGCGTCATGCTGCATAAACCTAGGAAATGTTTTTCACTCCGTCGGAGAGTATGCCAAAACTGAAGAATATCTTTAGAAAGCACTTACCATCACGACAGAAATTGGCGACAAACGCGGAGAAACGACATGCTACGGACAACTTGCAAGTTTGTTTACATCTATTGGAGAATATACCGTGGCTGAAGAATGTCTTGATAAGGCAATGTTCATCATGAAAGAAATTGGTGCCAAAAGCATGGAAGCAACACTTTACGGAGCCTTTGGATTTTTGTTTCTAACTATCGGTGAACATGCCAAGGCTGAAGAATATTTTAAAAAAGCTATTCAAACTAGCAAGGATCCTGGAGACATCGAATTGCAGTTTATAAGTCACCTAAACCTAAATTATTGTTCTTTAGCATTAACAGGAAACCCATCTGAAGCTTTGTCGAATCTCCTTGCTAGCATTGAGAAGTGCGAGAGAATGCTTAACTTTCTAGGAAACAATGATCGATACAAGATATTATTTTTTGATAAGCACCTGTCCCCCTATCGACTGTTTAGTTTACTGTGTTCTTCTTCTGGAAAACACTCTGAGGCTTTACACGTTGTTGAGCTTGGAAGAGCCAGAGCCCTAGCAGACCTGGTATCAGATCGGTATTTTGTGGAGAAAGAAGTGTCCCTCAACCCAGAATCGTTTGCTGGCATCTTGAAGGTCATCAGAGATAGTAGTAACAGAACGTGCCTATACATTTCCTACTATGGTGAAGATATATTTCTTTGGACTGTAAAACAAAGCGAGCCGATAGCTTTCCGAAAAACGAAACTTTCGAAAGCTATGTTAGCAAGCACGGAAAAATCTCTGTGGATGACCTTTTTAAAAAGGAAGGCTTATTAAGAAATTTTCACGTTTTACCTCAAGAGCAATGCGAAGACCGATCACTCTTCTCCTCGTACGCCAACCAACTTACAAACGAAGCAAATCTGGAAGATAGTCTCTCATCCTTGCGTCCTTTTTTAGATGATGAAGAAGAAAACACAGACCCTGATGAACCGCCAACACTTTTTCAGGTTTACAACATGTTGATTGCTCCCGTAAGTGACCTGCCAGAAGGATCTGAAATCATTGTTGTTCCTGATCGCTGCTTCTTCCAAGTTCCGTTTGCAGCATTACATGATGAAAGTAACCGCTATTTATCAGATTCTTTCAGGATACGCATTGTCCCTTCTTTGACGACGCTCAAGCTCATTCTGGACAGTCCAGTGGACTCTCACAGCGAAACTGGTGCATTGATTGTGGGTAAGCCAAGTGTGACGGATGTGTATTTCAAGGGACAGTTAAGGTATCTCTGTAAATTGCCTGGCGCGAAAGCGGAAGCAGAGATGATTGCAAGACTACTACCTGAATCTCACCTTTTAATAGGAAAGCAAGCAACAAAGCAGGCAGTTCTCCAGAGACTACATTCAGTGAGTCTCGTACATTTCGCTGCTCATGGGGATATCGAAAGAGGAGAAATTGCTCTTACCCCCCCTGACTCCGCAATGCGTCCTCCACATGAAGCAGACTACTTACTGACAATGACCGACATTTCACTGTCAGCCAAACTGGTGGTCCTCAGCTGTTGCCATACCGCAAGTGGACAGATCAAAACAGAAGGCGTTGTTGGAATTGCTCGAGCATTCTTAGGATCGGGTGCACGCTCAGTGATTGTGGCATTGTGGGCCTTACAAGACGAAGCAACAGAGCAGTTCATGAGAAGATTCTATGAAAACCTTGTCCAAGGAGAAAGTGCAAGCGAATGTCTTCACCGGGCCATGAAGTGGATGCGAAATAACGGTTTCTCTGAAGTGAGGCAGTGGGCACCTTTCATGCTGATTGGGGATGACGTGTCATTTCACTTTGCAAAGTGAAAAAATGTAAAGGTAATTTCTTTCTGATAATTAGGGCCATAGGAAGCCTATCAGGTCTTTTTGAATTGCATTATATCAACTTGGGTACATTAGGTACTTTAAAGAACTAAATAAAAAGCAGTATTTACCCTTAATAGCCACAGTACTGACTACAGCTGAAGTCAGCTTTAGCTATGACTGAGGTAAAATATCAATCAACCGCTTTTTAACATCGAAGATACCAAACACCACAATTATTCGACCACAGTTCTGTACTTATCAGTCAAAATCACAACCTATGCAAATGTGGGGCTTTGCATTTAAAAAAAAAACACTAAAGCCTCGTATTCCTAACACACAATGATTTTAAGACAGAATCCACCAGGAAATTATCTTGAATGAGTAATTTTAATTTTTAGTGGAAAAAAACCTTGTTCCCAAATAATTAGTATTTAAACAATATTGCATTCTTTTTTACAATTTTCAAGAGCTAAAGATGTAATTAGTTATCTGTAATAACACCAAAGACAACTTCTCATGGGAGCCCGAGAAAATAAATGGTGAAATTTCACAAGAATTGTGAAAACACAAGTAAAATTCAGAAAATGTCATGTATAAGGACTTGTTTACATGGAGGTGGAGGACCCCAGGTAGGTGAGGTAACATGTGGCGGGTCACCCCACCTATCATGTAAACATGATCAAATTAAAATGAGAGATTATATGGACCGGCGGATTACCCCACCTAATCGGGTTACCTTACCTACCTGGGCTCCCCCAACTCCATGTAAACAGGCCCTAAGATATCATTTTGTGACATTTGACATTTATTTCCCAGGGCTCCCATGAGAAAATAGTCTTTGGTGCTATTCTCGGTTTTCAAGAGACTTCACAAAAATCCAAACTCCAAAATCGCAAGGACTTTTAAGGTTTTATCTCCATCTAGCAAAAGATCTCTTAAAAATAAAGTTATGTGCAAGTTTTCAACGTCATAGCGTTTTACGTTTTGAAAATATAGCTCTTTCTAATTTCCCAAGTTTTCTCCGCGCGGTGACATTATCAGTGAACTTACACAACAGGACGGGAGAGGAAAGAAGACGGCAAACCTTGTGTGATAAGCGTGACAATAATTTTGTTTGAAACAACCGGGCTGCCATATTTGTGCTCCTCCTCCGAGCACAAATATGGAGGCACCAATGGTAGTAGAAACCTCTAAAAGGGTCAAGAAATTGATAGATAAGCTTTACAAAGAGAAACATATAGACGAGATGACAAGACGATGGCTATCCCTCACGCCAAATCCACCGCGAATACCACAATTCTACACTCTCACAAAGATTCACAAACCAACACCAGTTGGAAGACCGATCATATCGGGCTGCGAAGGCCCGACGGAAAGAATCTCATCATTTGTTGATAGTCTCCTCCAACCAATTGCTAAATCGCAAAAATCGTATCTTAAAGATACGACAGACTTTATCAACTTCATAGAGAAAACCAGGGTCGTAGAAAATGCTATTTTAGTCTCTATGGATGTAACTAGCCTATACACAAACATCCCACAGGAGGAAGGAATTACCATTATATGCAAAGCATACGAAACACTCTATCAAAACAAACCTCCAATACCCAGCCAATACCTCGCAGATATGCTCAGACTAATCCTAAGGGAGAATTCTTTCCAATTTGTTGGAAAAAACTACCTCCAAGTACAAGGTACAGCTATGGGAACAAAAATGGTAGTTGCATTTGCCAACATTTTTATGTCTGCAATAGAGACAGAAATTATTAACAAAAGTCCGATTTATCGATGACATATTCTCATTGTGGAATGTAGACAAAGAAGAAATATACTCATTCATTGAACTAGCAAATAACCACCACCCGACCATAAAATTTACTGCTGAAGTTTCAGAAACAGAAACCGCCTTTCTGGATACATGTATTTACAAAGGAGAAAGATTTAATAAGGAATCAATCCTAGATGTGCGTACACACTTCAAACCGACAGAAACTTTCCAATACACGTACTTCTCTTCATGTCACCCCCCAGGGGTTAAGAAAGGATTCATAAAAGGCGAGGCCTTAAGATTACTCAGAACAAACTCTTCTGAGAAAACGTTCGAAGAGAACGTAACTAATTTCAAGCAGACTCCGTACGAGGGGTTATAGAGATAAAGTGATAGATAAGCACCTATCAGAAGTCAAGCATCACGAAAAAATGTCGGCTTTGCAAAACAAAACAAAAACGCACAAGAAAATACTACCATTCGTGACAGAATATCGCCCCTCAGTACCGAATCTAAAAAAAATCATCACGCACAAATGGTATCTTATTGAAAATCAACCGTTGCTTAGAGAAATCTTTAAAGACCCTCCCATAATATCTTACAAAAGAGGAAAGTCACTACAAGATATACTCGTAAGAGCTAAACTATGAAGGTAAGGTCAAAGCAACAGCAACTGAGCCAAAGATAGACGTGAATAGCCTGTCAACATTATGAACAACTCAAACTATGAAGCTTAAAGGTCAAAGATATACAACAACTTGGCCAAAGGGAGTCGTGTATGGCCTGTCAACATTATGAAACATATTTGTCGGCAATTTGGCGGCAAAAAAAGGATCAAAGTCTAGCTTTAACTAGCTAAAGTTGTTTTGTCTCGATATTTTTGACCAACTAGTTGGATTTTACTAAACTAATTATTCCTCTCGCCCTCATGGCCTCTGAGTCAATAGCCCATTCGCCCTTCGGCCTCATGGGCTATTTACTCAGAGCCCATTCGGGCTTGAGGAATAATTTTTAAATACTCCAGGTGATTTTCACCAGCAAACCGAGAGAGGGCTCATTCTTAAAGGAAAACTATTCAAATTCCACCCAGTACGAGCACACATGGACTTAACTAAGGAGTGGATCCACTTCATTTTGACCTTCGAAACAGTATTGTATATTTAGTAGAATTTTGAGTTTATTTATACATATGTAAATAGAAACTTTACTTCAGAAAGCAATTTGTATGTAAGTGGAATGTTGACAGAAATTAACTTGTGCATGCCCTACTCGTTTCATAAGGTAGCATCGATATCGCCTAACTGTTCTTATTTGGGTCAGTTGGTTATCATTAGAGATATTGTCCAGTGTTTTCTCACTTGTACTGACCATATTCATTTGATAGCATAGAATTTTGTGAATATCTTATCTATGGTTGTATGTATTTTGATGAATGGCATATGGTTATCTATGGTTGTATGTATTTTGATGAATGGTAGTTTTAAATCTGTTTGCTGTGGATTGGTCATAATCAATTAGAGGCACACTGTACTAGGCTCTTACCGATGGTGCTAGCACTTTTTTTGGCATTATTTGGCTTCGCGAGCACTATTTTTTTTACATTTTATCCCAAAAAGCACTGCTAGCATTATTTTGGATTTTCGACTGATTATTTGTATAATTTTGTGTTAAAAAGCACAATCTGACTTTATTTATGTCGTCAAGAGAGGATAAAGGGGACAGAGAAGGCATACCCCAAACACATCCTATTCCATAGGTAATTCGTCTTGAGTTATTTTTAGAATCGGAATAAAGTTACCTCGCGCGCTGCGTGGATGTTTCGTGGAGGTTTGCATGACTAAACGCCATGCAAAACATGTCGGGCGAAAGGCAATGAAAGCGTAAAGAGATCAAGAGCATTTCTGAACATTGAAGCGAAATGAGTCGGCGCTCACCTGGGAAAAGGGAATCGCTGGACTCTTTGACAACCCGTGAAATCAGTTTAACTCGAAGTTGTCGTAACCTCAGTGCTTTAATAAAATGAGAAATTTCGCCGGTCTATTGAAACCGGTCGTTTGTACAATGAAGCAGGTAGGACGCCAAGTGTTATTTTTGTTGAATAATAAAAGACTAATGAAAGAATAAATATCAAACCAGAAATTGCTCTCTTCAAACTGTAAATTCCCGTGACCTCGCGATTGCTGGTGCGATGCTCTACCAACTGAGCTATGAAGCCACTGACGTTGGGAGCAGGTCAATTGTGGGTTCATATGTTCCCGTGAAAGAAATGAGTGTTAAGAGCCAATGCCTGAAATTTTCGAGAATCGGTTGACAGTCGTGAATTTTTGAATTTCTTCATATTTTGCCCACATAATTTCTATAGTACACTTATTTCAAAAATCACATTAAAACTTGTAACGGCTTTTTATTTTTTCCTGAATCGGGCAAAGTTTGAAAAACGCCAAATCGGCGCTCTTTCGAGTATGAAATTAGCGAAAATTAAGCATTTTCTTCGCGCTCGTACATAAAAACGGGATGATATCTCTAAATGAAATCAAGTCACGAGGAAAACACAGACTTGTACTTTATAATTCTGCAATTATCTTTAAACAAGCTGTTTGAATGTGACTGTGTTGTCCGCAAGAAGAAACACGATTTCGGCTCTTTTCAAAAATGGCAAATTTGACCTAACTTTACCATCGAAAAAAACAACTGATACATGGAATTTCAACATAAAACAAACACTATTTTAAAGCATATCCTTTGCCGTTTCTTGTGTTAAAAAATTTTTGGCGGCATTACAAAAGTGCGTCGCTGAGACACCGAAACGTGCAGCGTAGTTTCGCACGTTGGAACGCTGAAAACAAGCTAGCCGCGAGTGTAGGCACACAAAAGTATTTGCTAATTTAGCTTGTTTTACAAGGGGCACATTACGGGAAGCTCTAAAAATCTTTTGAAAAACGATTTTCAATTTGATAGTCATAAAAAAGAACTAAGTAGATTAACACTGCATTTGATTGCACGCAAGTAGCTGAAAAAGACAACGCTGTTAAGTTCTCATGAACTGTAAATATTGACCTCGAGTTTCTGCACCTAAAATAAAGCCGCTAGAAACGGCGTGCTAGCTCTAAATGGGATTCGACATCTCTAAGAATTACTTACCACAGTCGTTTCAACCGCAAGTGGCCGCAGTTTGCTGAAATCTTCCCTCGTTTAGCCTCGGACTAAACGCTGTGATGCGTGATGAAAGCCCGTGTGTAATTTGAGTCTGGTCACGCAGCTGTACAGACAATGATAAATCATCGCACGAGTGTACAATTAACACTGTTTTTTTTAGTTTTATATTTTATATTCCCAAAACATGTCGAACTAAACTTGATTTTAGGATGTCACCAGCCGAAACTCAAATAGAGAAAGAAAACAAATAGAGTAGGCCGAGTCTGCAAAACTTTTCACACTAGTTTTCTTTTATTTGCACTAAGCCTTCTGTGCCTTTGCTTGTAATAAACCAATCTTTACCCCGCTTAGCGTATAGACTTCTTTAATGAATTGAGGGATTTAGGTACACACATATGCCATATGCAACATGAAGGTAGAGCAGGGAAATGGAAACGAGTAAAACTGGTTAAAGAAAATTGGCCAATGCTCCGCAAAAGAACATTCCTGAAAAACCACAAATCGAAAATGGACAATGGACACATTTGATGAGCGAAATACAAGTATTTAACATGTTTAAATTACTGAAAGTAGTATTGCTTTGCTCCTCTTCAGCAAGGGCAACTTCTGGCGAGACCTCAACCTGCTGTTGACGAATTGTACTGATCCCTCGTCCCCCGAAGAGAGGCCCTTAAAGGCCGGGCTACACAGTATGGGGTAGACCAGAATGCACGTACTGTTAGCTCCCTCCTGAAAAAAAAAAGTAGTCACCTGGCTCTATCCGCCACCATCCCCCCGGCACTTGTTCGCAGGCTAGAAAATAAACCAATTCACTGACAAGTTCTTTTTCATAACGTCAAAGTCCGTCGCGTAAATGAAAAAATGGTTTAAAGTGCCTCAGCCATTTTACTTACTATCTTTCAACCAAATACGTTGCGGAGAAAAGAGATAAAAGGCTGAAAACAGCCTTTCATTTCGATTTAAAATTTCAGATGGAGAATGCCCTTTTCCTAGGTCTGCACCTGCAGTGACTTGTGTGCCAAAACTACTTCGTGGTGGTATCTCTCAGGCAAAAACAACCGCCTAGCGGAGAGGAGCGAGGCGAGAAGTCCGTGGCCATTTTCGAAAAGAAAAAGAAGTGTAAAGGCAGCACCTTCGTCGCTCAGAAAACGTCTGCGTATATAATTTTCTTCAGGCCGCACAGAGTTATCAATTAATGTGCCTTTACAGACCCCTTTTTAAATGAGCAGCCAGCATGGCCAGTAGGCTGTTCTGAAACGGTACAACGTGATTTGTTCTCCGCCACCCGGAACCAAACATTTAGCGGTGGTGAGGAAAAACTTTTATTTTTATGCGCCAATTTTGCGGATCAAACAAAGTCTAGTAACTCTAAATGTAGTGATAAAGATATGAATTGTTGTATGTGTAGGGCTGATCCTAATGGAGAACTCAATGCCAACCAACCCACCCATCTCCTCCTCCTTCCCTAAAGTAGACTTTTCATGACGTTAGCATAATCATCTGAGACCTTTTGTAAAGTTCACTAAAATAATAGCAAGCACCTTCGTAGCCTGTTCACAGACCCTCTACTTTTTCATTAGAGATCGTCGATCTATTTTCTCTTTGGAGATCGTCGATTTTGCGTATGAAAATAAAAGCCGCGGGGGATTTATTGACCAGTAGAGCAAGGGGCTCTCTCTCGCGCGCTCGCTTCGCTCGCGTGCTCGTCTATTTTCTAAACGAAAGAGGAGTGTCAAAGCTGCACATTCGTCGCTCAGAAAACGTCTGCGTATATCATTTTCAGTTCAGGCCATACAGAGTCATCAATCAATGTGCCTTTATGGACCCCTCTATGAGCAGCCAGTAGGTTGATCTAGAACGGTACCACGTGATTTGTTGCACCGCTACCCGGAACCAAACATTTAGAGGTGGTGAGGAAAAACTCATATTTTCATGCGCCAATTTTGTGGATCAAACAGAGATCACCTAACGTAAATGCAGAAAACCTTACTTTTATCATTAGCATGGTCGGGTTGATGTTTGGTTATTGCCCTACATACTCACGTGACTAACAAGTCAGGAGCATACCAAGTGACTCACGACATCTTTTCTATGATCGCAATACATTCAGCATTACTGGGGCCACAGGCTCCACAAACCAAGTTTGAATATGTGCGCGATTCTATACGAAGATACAACAAAGACTTGCACCGTAAAACACTTATACCAGGAATTTCTTTTCCGGCGCGTTACGCGTCACGCACTTCCGGAATGTCATCTTCCCTCGTGTTGACAGATTGAAAACATATACAAACTTAACTTCGATTCTGCCGTGATGCAGAATTTAGTAAGCGGTACTGTGACCCCGTCTAGCATTTAAATTCAGGTAAGTAAATAACTTTTCTGATATTAAGGTTTCAATACGATTAAAACTATAGCAAGCGAGTATTTCGACTATATTCCCCTCTACTAACTGGGATTTGAACTGCGTATTCGTTTTTTCATTGTGGTTTATCGCAAAAATCAGTTGAAAGGAATCATGTTAAACCGAACAGAAACGCCGAAATATAATCTGAAACCGTTACAACTCTGGCTAGGATTTAAATGTCGAAGTAACTTAGGTTTGCGAAGGATTAATATTCCAAGCGTTGAAACTTGCTTGTTGCACGCGCTTTCCTGGTGTCAAAATACCCTTCAGGTTTTGGTCTCTCGACGGTGCGCATTTGGAATGCCGCCAGAAACATTTTGACACAAACAACAGCAAAGGATATGCTTCAATACAGTTCTTGTTTCATATTGAAATTCCGTGTACCAACTGGGTTTTTACGATGGTGAAGTTAGGTCAAATTTGCCATTTTTGAAAAGTGCTGAAACCGTGTTTCTTCTTGGGGCCGGTACAGTCACATTTAAATGGTTTATTTAAAGTTAACTGCTGAATTATAAAGTAAAAATATGTGTCTGTTTTGTGACTTGATTTCATCTAGAGATATTATTCCGTCTTTATGTACGAGCGCGAAGAAAATGCTCCATTTTCGCTAATTTCATACTCGAAAGAGCGCCGATTTGGAGTTTTTCAAACTTTGCCTGATTCCTGAAAAAATAAAAAGCTGATACAAGTTTTAACGTGATTTTTGAAATTAGTGTACTATAGAGATTATTTGAGCTAAATATGAAGAAATTCAAAACTTCACGACTGTCAACCGATTCTCGAAAATTACAAACATTGGCTCTTAATGATATATGGTCACGTGAGGTTACGGGTTCAAAACCCGTTGAAGTCCTGAATTTTTTTCAGGCTTCTTAACGGAATTGCATAAATTGCGTCCACTGCGACGATCATTTCTTCATTTTCATTTCATTTCCGCAGTTCATATATGATATATTTCATATATCATTAACACCTATTTTGCATGTCTTGTCCGTGCGTTAACTGTCCGGTTAACACCAGTAAAACAAGCGTTTTCCTGGTGTTAACTGAGCCTGAAAACTATCGGATAATGGAACGAATGCTCGAATTCACCGGCGAGAAAACGACAGAAAAAGAGTGGATTTTAGGACCGGAAAACGCGAGAGAATTTAAGCAAAATGCCGCGTTTTCGAAAATTAACCGAGGGTTTTCCATAACGGTGAATACCATATTTCTTGCCGTGAAAACAAAGTGACAGCTCATAGCGACAACCAGTTGTTTTGTAAATGCTAACCTGAATAGACAGGAGCCCGTTCCTGGAAAACTAAAAAGTTCCTATTGTTAATGCACTAGGCACTTGCATGCATGCATAATTCTTGATTTTGTAGCTTGTCAACGAAAACAGCAATACGTATAATACTCTACTGAAAAGGTATTTTGTTTAGAAGATGTGGGAATTTTGCACAGTGCTAGGATGAAAATATGCATTTTTGAGCCCTTTCCCGCTTACGGCAAAGTGGGTGTAAATCAAAAAATATTTAGAAGATATTAGTTGCTTTTGAAGGTTGGCATCTTTTACATCGAAAAGGAATAAGCGCCGCGGCGCTTTTTCGAAAAATACAATTTTTTGCTGCATTTAATCAAAAAGGCGCTCCGAGTAAGAGTCGCATATGAGAAGAAGAAGACTGAATAAATAAACGCCTCGGCACTCTTTCGAATAAAGATATTTTTCTCCTGCATTCAACCCATTCAAGCGAGAGTGTTTAAACCTTGTTTTGTTTTGAACTTTCATTTCTTCTAAATAATATGGTATTTAAATTAGTGATGAGAATAATTAAGTATCTCCCAAAACAACTTCAAATCTTATTTATCGTATACGTACGTTACGTAATTACTCCCAATAAATGATTAAAATCGTCGAATTCCAGGGTCTGCAAGGTTGCGTATAAAACTTCAGTCAATGGTAGTCTTTACACCAGAGCCAAAATAAGCTAAGAAATAGTTCAAGACAAGTAAATTTAAAATTCTTCAAGTAAAAGAAAGCTTCACACACAACCTACCTTTTTTACTTCAGGTTCGGCTTAAGCCTGTTTTCCCACGCAACATAATTAAGATTGATTGACATGCTTTGCCTTTCTCAAGCTTAGAAACCGCAAGTTCGCTAAGTCGGTTTTAAGGATGGTTTTCAAGTCACTTGAAACTTTCTTGAATCGTTTCAACTTTCCGACTTTAATACGATGCAAAGTAAAGCTACTTGGGATTTTACTTGGGCCTTCACACACGCATTTTTGGTTAAGTAAAACTTAGCAGCTCTTAAGTCTTACTTAACAGCCTAGTGTAAAGACAACCAATGAAAATTCAGTTAGTCAATGAAAATTCGCTCTCCAGACGAGAAACATTTGTAGAATATTGTATTCTTCGAAAGAGCGCCGCGGCGCTTATTGATTTTCGTACTTAAAGATGCCAAGGTTATTTGAGGGCGGCACTCTTTGGATTAAATTCAATGCAATTTCTTCGAAAGAGCGCCACGGTACTTATTTTTGAGCTTTCTGGTGTTTGAATTCTCCTTCTTTAATTTAAATTAAGGGCGGCGCTCTTTCGAGTATATACGGTTTGGATAGTATTTGACGGTTTTATTACACTTGTGGTCAACTTTTATTACATTTGAGGGCATTATTACATTTGTGGTCAATTTTTATTACATTTGAGGACTTTATTACATTTGTGGTCAATTATTACATTTGTGGCTTCAACACAGTTTACCTGCAATTTTGCTCGCACCTATTTGACTCCTAAGAGCCTGTTCCCGAGGCCAAAGACTTAGTGGTCACCTTAGAAAAGCGAACGATATCGTACCTTCTGTCTCAGCCCGGATCAGGGTGATTGATCCGTTTAGCCAAATGAAACGAGAATATAATGCGATATTGGACGATGCAGACTCTGCGAATCGTAATAACTTTGTCCCATCTCAGAGCTTTACATCCGGGAAACTTTTCTCCAGGTGACCAATACCTAAAAGTAAACTGCTAAACGGCAACGAAACCAGCTTTAGACGCGCACTGATTTCAAATAACTGTCACTTGTATTAAAGAGAGAATTGTGGGTAGGGACAAAACAAAATAGGGAAGGAGGGACGGAGGTGGGGGGGAAGATAGTAATTCTGTCTACATCCACTTCTACACAAATCCCTAACCACAAAGCAAGCAAAAAAAACGACATAAGCAAACAACACAGTAAACAAGCTATTAGACAGGGGAAGTTGAGAAAAATTACAAAATGTTTGCTAACCCGGTTTTCATAACTCCAGGTAGAATTAAAAAGGAGAAAGAAAGAAAGGATTTACATAACTCCTGTGACCAGCATGAAATAAAATATATTTAAATCTATTTACAATTAACAAAGAAAAGGATAAGGAAACAAAAATTCACATGTTAATTATTTGCTATAAAATAATAATTTATGCATAAAATAAATACACATTAACATACCGGGAGTATTAAAAAAAAAAAGCCTGTACAAGTATTAAGAAATTGACGAACTATCTAAAAATTGCGTAAAATATGTCTTCAGTCCTTTCTTAAAACTAGAAGTAAACGGAGCTTAGGAAAGTGCGTTCGATATGTTTGCTAGGCGCACAGGTAGCAGTTGAGGGGGACGGGTGGATGGTTCTTGCGGTAGATAACTATGATATTATGGCATATTTTGAACTCAATGGTTGCGTACAGCGAAACCTCTATTCAAATTGTGTATTATTATGAAAAGCTTTGGAGGCTAGTGATCAGAGTAATATCGTATGGTTCGTCTCAAGTGCTTGTAATTTGAGGAGACACTGGCCAGAGTGCGTCGGGCGTGTTAAAAGAATTGTTTTGTTTTACTGGTGCAATAGATGTTCTACAGGGCGCAGTTGTTCGAAGGCCGATCAGCACTTAACCCAGGTTTATTTTTCTTTTGTTCTAAAACATTTCTTTCGATAATTTTCTCCTTTATTTTTAAGAGCATCCAATCATCAAATTGTTGACAAAATGAAGCTTTCACATCTGAATTCAAATTCCGCACTAACCTTCCTCGCCTGGGTTATCTTAACCCAGCTTTGAACAACCTGGCCCAGGTACTGTTAAAAAGCAAGCAGTTGACAAAGTTTTAGATGTAATCATTAATTTTATTTTTATTGGGAATTCCTCATGTAGACAATTACTGAGATTTACTATAAAATAAAACCGTTACTGGCAAGTTCTCTTAAAGAACGACCCAAAACCACATTTTTTGTGTTGAACGCCGGGGCACAATGATTGTGTTTGAACACTGGTTCAGTTACACTACACCACTCAATTTCACACGTTTCAAGGAAATCATCAAAGCCTTCGGTGGAATGTGTGTGGGGCTCACGTCAATAACTTTCCAGTAATTTGGTCGAGTGTATTGACTTCCGTGGCTTGAGTGGCGCTACTGTGGTCACGTTTTTCCGAATAAATAAAATAGAGCTAATTGTCCAGTGCCGAAAATATCACAAGTCATGATGAAATGGCGCTGCCGAGCTTCACATCTCGGTAGATTTACTTTGTGGAATAATGCATCGGTCAAATCGAAGCTTCAACATCCCCTCTCCCCCGGGCATACCCCGGGATTTTGACACCTTTGCCGTCCCGGGGAGGAGGGAATTTGATTATCAGAGTCTTCCAGGGTGTGGGGAATTTGATCCCCATGCGTTAGGGGTGGGGAATTTGAACTGTACCCTCGATTTCATGTGAAATTTCTTGCGTGGCGAGCTGTCATAAGGGACGCGGTGTTAGAGGACTTTCGTGGAAAAGATTGTGCCTTTGTGGCCAATTGGTTACAAGGTTTATGCCGTATTTGAAGGTATTTAAATTTCAATATTTTTGATATTGGATTCAGGCTTTGAATATATGAATGTATTAAGTTGTGTTTATAATGAATTACAATACCTATACCGGCGTTTCAATACAACAAGAGAAAGCTCAACAGAGGTCAATTACTTTGACCTGCCGCATGTATGTTAATTAATAAGGTGAGCGATGATGCATGTCAGTGAATTTGTCATGATATAGTAATCTCAATAGATGTCAATAGGTGGGATTTTTTTTAAGAACGCTTTGTATGTTGCATGACACACGAAGAAACTCTGAGCCTTCAGTAGCAGCGATTTTCGCCGCTTTGCACGAGACTTTTGTCAGTAGTAAATACGCTAACAGTGCTTTTCTCAGTTTTTGTTATATTTAATGCGAATTATTTGCTGTATTTATGAAGATTTTGTTCGACAACTGAAGGCGTTTCTGCCTTCCTTCTGTCATTTATGTGCCTGTGAAATGTCCCCGGGGTGGGGGCATTTGATCACCTGAATAAACCCTAGTGTGGGGCATTTGAACGGCATTTTGGCCCGGGTATTAATTTTCAAGAAAGTCAAATACCCGGGGGGTTGCCCCGGGGGGGATGTTGAAGCTTCGATTTGACCGATACAGAATGGCTGCCTAGCTACACAATTCAGTAGATTTACTTTGTGGCACAACGGACGCCGAGCTTCACAACTCGAAGGTAAATTTACTTTGTGGCACAACGGACGCCGAGCTAAAAAAACACGGTTTGATGCATGCACCAGGAGTCGCGCGCATTTTCCAAAGAAAAATATGAAGGCTTAATCCAAAGTAAAACTTTACTCAGGCTGTAAACTTTCAGCAAACTTTTGAAAGATGAACGCTTTGGAAGATTCCTTAAACACAGATCTATAGTAGACCTTCAGCAAACTCTTAAACAATTATGTACGCTTTACGAAGATTCAGCACACTTTTAAAAGATGAACGCCGAGGACACACGAACCACCACGTCGGGGAGTTAGCGCGTTAAAGTGAGACAAAACGTAAGCGAGCGCCTCAAAGCGAGGCAAATATGTATCGACACAGATGCAATCTCAAAACAACCTTCCTTATTAATGTTGCACAGTATCCCCAATAATGCACAGAACAACCAACAGACTGCGTGAGCTGTGATAGAATTTAGTAAATAAATACCATTTGTGTAGGTGTAAAGATGTTTAATCTAAAGACCCCTTCAAGTTTACCAACCGCAATCCCAAAGTAATTAAACTCATGGCCGCGATTATTCCCAAATAGAAAATATGTCGCAAAAGATAAAGGCACCAAAAGAAATAATAATGACAGTTGTTCATTTTTAATCTGAATTTTAGCATATCTGTTAGAGGTGATGCAATTAACACAGAGTTCTAAATAATATATTTGTGTTTGGCACGCAGGAACGCTGGCTGATAAAATGGCTGGAAATCGATTTTAAATACAAAGAATGACTTGTGAGGGGTGTTAAAAGCCGTAGACCTCAAGATTTCCACTTTACTACGTTCAAGCCATACTTAACTAAACAATTTCGATCGAGCCATTCACAAGTTAAGTCAGATTCTTAAGCACAGGCGGGCGATTTTCAAAGAGAAGTTCTTCGATTTAGCCACCAAATTCAAACCTAATCCTTTTTCATTTCCAATAGACAAATGTAACCAAGACTTAAATTTGACCAGCATTTTGTACAGCGAGTTCTACGGTCACGATTGCCTTCAAACTTGCAGATGTCAAACTAGAGAGCTCTGAGGCTTATTTGCTGAAGTTAGGGAAAAATCTGTCGTGGGATTTCGAAGTTATTTACATTTTCGGAAAAATGCGGTTTTAAATATATGGTGATATCTCAAAGACTTTTATACTTACAAGAAAATAAATAACATTTTCTTAAAGTTCCATTATTATTTATTAAGGATGCCAAAAATCTTAGAAATCGGTTGAATCTTTCATTCTGAAAAACGCAAATCAAAAACATGACCAACACGCATATAAATAGTATCGGGTCACCTTAAAAAGGAAAAGAAATGTATGTTCTAAAAAGTCTTTTCAAGTCCAACTGAGCCTTTACAATTTTTGTCCCGTTCTGAAATGTAACTTTTGCCGTTTGGTTTTTTTTTTCAGTGTCTGGCTTACGCATTATCCTTTGCGATTCAGATAACCCTGGTTTCCCCAAATATGGGGTGGAGGTTGGGAGCAGTTGTTTTATGACAGTGACGAGGTGCTCTTCGACTCGCTTAGGGGTGTAAATTGCATATTTACTGTCACTTAGGGTGGTGGGGAAGAACAGCTATGTTTTCCCCAACAGGTATTACTTATGGAAGTGTGTAAAAAAAAAGATAAAGACCATTCAACTTCAACACCTTTCTCGCAATATAAATCTATTAGTTATAGCTATTTGATTGTCCCGAGGATAGACTTGCTACAAGTCGACTTCTCATAAGTTCTTAAATGTGAGCGAAGCGAGCTTCGATACATGAGGTCGTACAGCGACCGAGCGAGCGACGAGGTCTCGTGGTCGACTTGTTTCGCCTGAATGGATTTGAATCATATTATAAATTCACGCGGGAAAAAAAGATTGACATATGATATGTCGGGAGCCGCGTGAAATATCACTCACTGTCCTATTGGTCAATTGTCATGAAGTCACCGGTAGAATTTTCGACTAGTGAATTTCGCGCCAAACAGATAAGAAAAGTCCTTTAAAATGGCATGACCAACCAGAAAAAAAATAAAGGACTTTTAGAAAATCTATCCCGGGGATTGTCATATGAAAAATCTTCTTTAGGGGCGAAATAAAGCCTAAGCAACAATCAGATTGTCTCCTTTAGGGTTTGAATACGAGTGTTCGAACGAGAATTCCCGTCCCATTCACCCTTGGGCCTTTTTAGATAACTTCGAGGCCGTCCTCGCACGCATAAAGAAAAAGAAAAGAGGTTTCAGGTCCCACCGAGATTCGAACTGGGATCGCTGGATTCAGAGTCCAGAGTGCTAACCATTACACCATGGGACCATACTCATTTAGCGTTAAAGAAAATTACCAAGTTGAACGTCTTATCGCTACCGACTTCTGCACAGCAGATTTAGATCTGAGATCGGGATCTACCGATCTTTATAAAGATTTCGCACAAAACATCGAATGAAAACTTGTCAAAACTGAGTAACAGGCATTAATTTCTTCAATTCAACGGCACCTTCTCCTCTCTACATATTATTACGTGGGGTGTTCTTTAATACTCGATCTTAGCGCCTTGCCTTTTTCTGTGATATCTCAAAGATTCTAGATTTAATTCTTTTTTATTTGCTAATGATATTAACATATTATTTTCTCATAATAAAGTTATTTGCTTGTAAAGACCTTGGATGAGGTACCTTTGAAACTGACATCTTGGTACCAGGTCAATAAGTTATCAATAAATTACTCACAATCCAAAATTATGGTTTTCAATCCCAGGCAGAGAAGGTAAAACCTTGATATTAAGCTAGAAATAAGTAATTGTGCCTTAGAGCGAGTAAGGGATACCATATTTTTGGGAGTGATCGTTGATGAGAACCTCACATGGAGACACCAATACGCTAATGATGCAAGGAAAATTCTAAATCAATTGGAATAATATATAAGTCAAGCTTTTGACTTCCTGATACTTCTTTACGTACTCTTTACCAAACCTTAGTTTATCTTTATCTTGTATATTGTGTTTCAGAATGGGCATCGACTTATCCCACAAACGTGAAACGTATTGTTATACTTCAGAAAAAATATATTCGAATTATTTCCAAGAAACCATTTGATGCTTACACTGATCCTATATTAGGAGTGAAAACGATATTTGCAAATATTGAAGTTCCATGATATATATTTGGTTCAAGTTGGCAATTTTATTTAATTTTATGGCAACTAAAATTATTCCTTAATTCCAATACTTTCTACTTAAATTTCCTGCACGAACAAATAAAAGACAGGGTCCAAACGTCTTCAATTCACTAAATCGCAATATATACAGTGCTGCAACTTTCTCCCCTTTGAAAGAGATTGAAAGCATTTCTCCTTAGCTGATTCTCCACTTGTAAATATTATTCATTACTCGCTACTTTTTGTCCGTTGAGTGAACAAGAAAGTAAAAAGGGAAGAGCACAAAAATCAATGCGTCGGCCGGTAATCGAACCCGGGTCAACTGCTTGGAAGGCAGCTATGCTCACCACTATACCACCGACGCCTGTGTTGAGTTACTCGCTTTGTAAAACTGATTACATCGGGACAGTCAGTGATCAAGCGACGCAAAAAATCTCAACGCAATGGATACAATTGACTTAAGTTTGCCATAGTCTATCCTTTCTGCTGAACATCATTTTTGCCTTCTTTTCTTCATAATTAGAACATGGGCGGATCCAGACAGTTTTTGTCAAGGGGCTGTCCTGTCACTTTATGCGCTGTCCACCCTTCCTAGACGCTAGTCTCCAATCTGCTACTGTGACCATGTTTTAACAATCTAACATTGCTGACAAGAAAAATGAAAGTGGTGAAAAAGACATGGAAATTATCTTCTTCCAGACTGCTAACCACTGAGAAACGGGGTTATAGTATTCACGTCATATTAGATCAATCGGGGTTTTGTGCCTCAGGATCAAGCACGTACTCTTCAGACGTCTTCTCCGCCAGTGCCAGGCAGTGTGATTGCTTTTGGAGCATCAAATCGGAAAACTTAAAAAGTTTTTATCGGACAAGGAAACAATTTGTGGATCAGTATAAAGTTCGAAGAACATGCATGGAACACTGTAGAAAAACGGCTAGCGTCCAAGTTGCATGGAATATATTCAGCTCTTAATGACAATTTGTCGTTCGGCTTAAATTGGGTTCATCCTTCCATCCTCCTTTCCGCCCCCGGCAATGTTGCACCCATAAAGGCCTCGTTTTCAGCGGCATTTTGCTCAGTTTTCGATATTGTTTGGGGTGGGGATGGGGAGGTCGCTAATTTTAGTATTGATCCCACGGGATCGACCTCTTTTGTAACCCTTCCCCGAAACCATCGTTAACCACCCTAACACATAGTACAGATACAGCTTGGTTTTCCCAGTTTAGAACGATACAAGAGGTTATGAAGGATAAAATTGTCAAAAATAACTTACTCGCGGAAATTGGCCAACTCACTCTCTCTTTATTAGTTATGTACTCAGTATAGTTTTGAGGTATAAGAACTCTCACTGTGACTGAAAATAAGATAGTTTACGCCATTTTGAGCTTTCAGAATCTTTGCCAAGGTTATACAGATTACGTTTAACATCAACGTGCCCAGCATCACCTGCAAAATAAAAACATTGAGAGAACGTCCTAATTAAATTATCCCAGGACAATCTCAAGCATGCGCAGTGCTTTTACTTGAAGGAAAGCTTACAGACTTGTCTATTTCTATATCAATATAATAGTAATAGCAATGATAATAATAATAATGAATCCATTTTTCTTTTATAGCGCTATCTCTATAGCGCTCATATCCTGAGCTCTTAGCGCTTTCCTGACGATGCAATTAAAAAGGAGGAAAGAAGGAACGGATTTACATAATTCCAGCATGAAATAAAATCAGAATCCACCAGGATATTGAAGAATTTTTATTTTGAGTGGACAAAAACCTTGAACCAGAATAATTTAAAGCATATTGTATTCTTTTTTACATTTTTCAAAGGCTAAAAATGTAATAAGTCATCTGTAGTAACACCAAAGAAAATTTCTTATGTGAGCCCGAGAAAAAGAAAGTCAAATTTCACAAGAATTGTGAAAACAGAGGTTAAAATTCTGAAAATTTCATTTGTAAGATGTAATTCTGTGAAATTTGACATTCCGTTAATTATTTTGCTATTAAAGTAGTAATTAATGCAAAAAATAAATAATTATACATTTATATACCAGGCCCCAGTCGTTCAAAAGTTGGATACTGGCGCTATCCACCGGATAAATCACTATCTAACGGATAGGTGGTAGGGAAAACAATTGCGCTATCCAGTGGATATTGAATTATCCGGTGGATAGCGTTATCAACCTTTTGAACAACTGGGGCCAGGAGTATGGAAAAAAAAAATACCTGCGCAAATATGAAGACATTCACCAACTCTCTAAAAATTGCGTCAAATATGTGTTTTCAGTCCTTTCTTAGAACTAGTTAAAGATTAATATAGTGTGGTTAAATCCGACAAAACTACCTTGTTATATCAGCTACCGCCTTTTTGTTCTTGCAGTCTTTCTGTGGTCCATTTTGACTGAAGAAAGAAATGAGTACGCTTTAAAAGGACAACTTATACCCGGCTTTTTAAGTAAATCTTGCAAAGGGCCCCATTAAGGAGGCTGTTATCGATCAATTCATTAAACATGAATTCTCAATCTAAAATTAAACTGGGATAGCATTTTAATATTCAAAATGAACCGCGTATTTTCAGCTTATTATTCCCATAACAATTTGTTTTAATCAGCTCTGTCTCTGAGGGGATCCTCTGAAAGGTTTCTGGCAAAAATTTATAAATATATCCTTTTTTAAAATATGTTATTGTTGATTTTTTTAAATACAGTACGAAGCTTACTCCGCTAAATGCAGTACATGATCTCATGAAAACCTGTTATGTTTGCAGTTTTATTAGTTCAGTCTTTCGCACACTCATGGTTATGAGCAGCTAAGTAAATTCAAACGGAGCACTTTGAGGAGGCGTGTGATGATACTATACTTTTTATATTTACTTTGGGAAAAAGGGTGGAAATGCCATTACAAAATCATCGAACAAAACCATCATTAAGCAAATATGGAATTTAATACATGGAAATTGCGCACTATCAAGAACACCGGAGGTCAGATACAAAAAATTGTCAAGCTTGGCGGAGCATGGACGATGATACTATCCTGACTTTTAGTTAAGTTATCACGACTAATATTCAAAAAAATGCTGACAAGGGGTGAGGAGAAACAAATTTGGAATCATACCTTCGGCGGGCTCCGGGAACATTCTCTTCGTCTTGACAACACAACCCATCCACGAGCTTGCCCAGATAAGTCTCTTTCTTCGGAATATCCACAAGTGATTTTTTTCTTCGGCCAAAACAGGGACAGCAGCAGAAAGTTGGAATTCCCAACAAAGACTTAACAATTGCTGCCATTTGCCTTGACCGGCATCAAAAGATCGACTGCGAGAGCTGTCATGAAACTCAGTAGATAAATATCTTTTGTGTAGATGTAAAGATGTTTATCTAAAGACCCCTTCAAGTTTACCAACCACAATCCCAAAGTAATTAAACTCATGGCCGCGATTATTTGCCCGAATGGAAAATATGTCGCAAAAGATAAAGGCACCAAAAGAAATAATAATAACAGTTGTTCATTTTCAATCTGAATTTTAGGATATGTGTCAGAGGTGATGCGCTTAACACAGAATTCTAGATATTAAATTTATAGGCCGTGTGGACAATTTTTTCAGCAGAAAGTAATCTGTAGTGCTTGTATACGAACGAGTTCGAATGAAAAGAAACTTGAAAATCTTTTTGCTTTTGATTTCTTTGATTTCGTTTTGCTTAATAAGCCCGGAGACATTCAAATATCGTGCTACTGCCGTGCCGAACTCAATTGATCGAAGTAAATTCGACTTTAGCACGGCAGTAGCGCGACGTTTGAAACCAAGTCGTGCTACTGCCGTGTAGCACGGCAAGCCTTGCCGTGCTACACGGCAGTAGCTCGAACTGATTTCAAACGTCGTGCTACCGCCGTGCCGAACTCAATTCATAAATCATAAATACATTAGAACACATTTAAAGGCTTGCTAAACCGTTTCTTTACTTTTGTGTTTTGCTTTCGCAACAGCCGTTCTATTCGACTGAATTAAATTCGACGTCTGAAATAAGTCGTGCTAGTGTCGTGCTGCAGTCGAGCTACAGTCGAGCCATCTTAGCACGGCAGTAGCACGACGTTTGAAACAGGCCTAAATCTACTCCAGCAATGTCATCGAACGGGGCTAATAAAATGGCTGGAAATCGATTTTAAATTCAAAGAGTAAGGGTTAAAGACGTAAACCACAACATTTCCACTTTTTTTAGTTCAAGCCATACTTAACTAAACAATTGCCATCGAGCCATTCACAAGTTAACTGATTCTTAAGCGCACGCGGGCGATTTTCAATGAGAAGTACTTCGATTAAGCAACCTAATTAAAATCTAATCCTTTTTCATTCCCAAGAAACATTCGCGTGAATGTTACCACAACCACAGCATGTGGCGTTCAAAATGATAACGTAAGGGATAAAAATTTTCGATTTGACTGAAAGATTAAATATCTTTTTACTCTTGCGGTTTTCCGTGCTGTTTTGAGCAAAAGCGATGACTTCAATTTATTACTTTACCATTTAAAGTTTAGAGTTTTGTTTAATAACAATGCGTGTAAGTAACGCCGAAAGTTTCAGACTTAACAATCAAATAAATTACCAATAAAAACACTTCTGAGGTCCCACCGAGATTTGAACTCGGATCGCTGGATTCAAAGTCCAGAGTGCTAACCATTACACCATGGGACCACGACATAGCGATGCATATTAATTGTTAGAAGTTATTATATGGCTACAATCGTACACGCCTTCTGATTGGCTGCTAAGCGGACATTATTACACTGGTGAAAATTTTATAGCGATCGGACGAGGATAAAATCACTTTTAAGGCGATTGAAAAATATCGTTATGGTCTCCGAAAAACTGTATCGAAAAAACTTAAGACGATTAACAACAAAGCGTTGTTGTCTTCGAAAAATGAAACCAAAACAATAGGCGAAGTTTCATGATTGCAAAAATCATAAAAATTATAAACATTGAGAATTAAGGTGGCTCGAAAAATACTTCCACCTTTTTTCCAGCAATTTTACTTAGCAACATTTATTAAACACTCAGTAATTATCCTAAATTTTAGCAGTAAGCGCTGATAAAAAAGGGGCCGACCATTTGACTTATGAGGGGGGGATATGGGTGATCACAAGAAAAAATTGAGTCCTGCAGACCAGATTTCGAGGGAAACAAAAATCTTGCAAGGAAATACTTGAGGAAAATTCCTTCACTGAAAAAATATCTCTTATGTTGTATAATGCTGCAAAAAATCTTACACCGTTGTATGTCGGTGAAAAAATTCTTCTCTAAAGGTTTGGGAAAAAAATTCTAACCTAAACCAAACCCATACCACCCCTCAAAAGTCAAATGGTCGGCTTTAAAAGAACGAGCTCGAAATCGTTGGTCTCAATATTTTATTACTGGATTTTTTTTTTCATACCGAGTTTAAAAAAGTCTAGTAGTTGCAGCTGAGCCCTAGAAGCCAAAATCAGCTACACCAGAAAATCATAGACACACTTGATGTATAACCACTTCAAAGTATGCCTCTTGTCATCAACAAAATTAGAATATCACGATTTAAACTGGACTGATTTTTTATTAAGGCGCAAGTAAAAAGACAAAAATAAAAGTAAATCACACGATACCAAAGGAAACCAAACGGCAAGTAATAAAGTTAATTAGATTCTAAAAGGATTGGCAAACGGGAGCGCAAAAATTATTGCGTCGGCCGGGAATCGAACCCGGGTCAACTGCTTGGAAGGCAGCTATGCTCACCACTATACCACCGACGCCTACATTTACAATCAGGTGAGGCAAGGGAATTTAAGCTTGCTGTTCTGAGATGTTCTGCTGACCGACCGCACACATTGACAAATAGTTGTACGTATTAAGCCTAATTCGCCTGTATCATGATCTTTGCTATAAAGGTGTTTGTAGTTTGTTGGGTGCGTTCCAACTGATTAAGAAAAGTTAAAGGGGTTTTCTTAGTTGAAATAGCATTAAATATGTTACGTCCTATCGTACCAGTGAAATGCAGAGTCCAGACTCATCACGTGACCAAACCTACACGAAATTTTGTGTGAAACAAGAGGTTCTAAGTAGCCTATATCGTGCGCATTACTTGTCTCTGTTTGAAAAAGAAGGGTTTTTTTAATACTATCACTGAATAACGAACATTACCACTAGGCGAATTATGTTGGGATGATTCACCCAACCCCTTTCCTTAATAGGTAGCACGAATTTTGTCAAAGGAGTAATCTTATGGCAATTACACCAAATCATTGTCTTAAAAGGCTGGTAACGTCAGCCTTTCAAAATCACCGTTTTTAGTTATTTACAATTTAAAGAGAGATTGAGTTAAATGAAATGCAGGTAATGCGTCGCCTATGATCTTGTAAGAACTATACAGACATAAAACTGAAAAGAATATTCTGGTCCGACCGAGATTTGACCTCGGATTGCAGAGTACCAACCAATATAATTCAAGCACTCAATCTGTTATTTTTACTGTTCCTAATGCTGCTCCTGCTACTTTAATGATCTTTAATCACTGTCAGTAATGATAGCATTTTAAAATAGCACCAAGATTTTCGGAATCGAAAAGATCATGTTTATTTCATTTCTTGCACGATTTTTAAAAGACCTTTTCTAGAAGTACCAACGTTTTTCCATGTAAACGACCGGATTCCAGAGTTTACGGCTCAGTTCACACCATACCGGATACCTTTTGCGCCGCAACGAAAATAATACCGGATAGGGCTTCTGTTCTCACACAAAAGAACGGTTGTGGCGGAGCTAATTCTGTGAAGGAGCGAAGCTTCGCCGCGCTGATCTCGAAAGTGAAGCATCACATGTCAGATAAGTATTGTGTCATAGTTTGTGCGGTGTGCACACCTATTCGGCCCGTCGCGGAAGTAAATAAGTAGGGGCGAGGCCTGAAACTCACTGAGACGCGGAAGTAAATATTCGAGAGTGAGGACTAGAATTACTGCACCAAATCCTGTCGGCCAACCGCACCGGTACGATGTTGCATGGATGTGTGTGAACGACTTGTACCACTCCGGACCGCTTCTGTTCATACTGCCACCGGGTAGCTCCTATAGCAGCGCCATCAGCGTCTGGGGTGGGGGCTACTCCCGGTCTGTTGTCTGTCTGTTGGTTTTGCTTGTTTGTAGATAGACTTAGTTTTAGTAGGTTTGTTAGTGCCTCTCGCGTCTCTTAACTTTTCCTGGTGAGTTATCTTACCATGTAATTGTAACATCTCATTACCACGGCGATTTTGGCGTGCTTGTGCACCCATCCTGAAGCATGTTAAAGTGTAATGTATAGTTTGTTGTCGTACAATTCTGTGGTCTGGCGTCCTTGGTAAGTGTGTTTAAAAAAAATGGGCGACAGTGCATGCGCATTGTACTTCTGCTGTGTACGCCCGCCTCGAAACAAAAAAGAGACCATACCGGAAAGCATTTCGCGGCAACTTGAAAAGTTACACGGTATAATGTGAACATAGAGTTCCTTCCAAGCGGGAAAACTGTTTCAAGGTTTCATTTAAAATATACTGAGTAACTTTACACAATAAAATGTTGTAAAAAAGCTGATATAGGTCCCACCGAGATTTGAACTCGGATCGCCGGATTCAGAGTCCAGAGTGCTAACCATTACACCATGGGACCACCTATGATGCTTGTGGCGACGTTCCTGGAAAGTATTCTCTGTTTCTAATTAAATATGCTAAAATATGCTACAATGATATTTGGGCTAAAAAACAAACCGTTTTTGTTGTTGTTGCTGTTGTTTTTTTCTTCTCAGCTGCTATATGATTTTTATGCCCCTTGCAAAACACGCAGTCGCCCTGTAAACTGCCAGATTTCAGCTACATCTAACAAGAGCTCTTTTGTAGTTCCCTCTTAGTGTTTAGTAAAACTAAAATGTTGACGCTTATTTGCTATTCTGCGTCGGCTAATTCGATATCTCCAGCTTTTTATCACAGTCAGCTATTAATGGCATATTTTTCTTCCCTTTTGAATCTTGAAAACTAGCTTCAAGCCTTCTATAGTCAAGGGCGGATAAATATTGGACCGTTTTTTATCATTTTTCGTTATTTCTGTAGAAAAAAAAAGTATCTGTATAGTTGGCAAGTGGGCAAGTGTCCAAAAATGCTGTAACTGACTAACGACCATAACCATTACTGAGGTGAGTTATGGTGGGATGCAGGTGGATTCACCCAACCCCTTTCCATATAAACAGGTTCCAGGTGAATTTTGTCAAAGGAGTAATCTTATGGCAATTAAATCAAATCATTGCCTTAAAGGCTGGTAAAGGCAACTGTTCAAATCACCGTTTTTACTGATTTACAAGAAGAATTTAGTTAGATAAAAGACAACAAAAATGCAAGCAATGCGTAGCTTACAATCCAGTGAGAACTGTACAAAAACATAAATAAAATAACAAATTCCCACCGAGATTTGAAATCGGATCGCAGAGTGCTAACTAATATATTGTGATCACTCAAGCTGGTACTTCTACTGTTCCCCCCAAAGAAGTGCTGCTGCTGCTACTCATCACTGTCAGAGATGACATTCTTAAAGTGAACAAAAGTGTTCTCCATTACTGACGGATAATACAGGATTTGATACAAGATTTTTTGGACTGAAAGAAAAACATTGTTTTATTGTTTTATATCGTTTGCATTATCCCGCATTCTACAGTACTACCTTCGCTCCTTCCTATTAAAGCTTCTGTCTTTCTTATTGACATTCCAAGGAACTCTGTTCGACGATGTCTTAATTTTAAACTGTAGTTTATCTTACCTAGAATATAATATAATATGGCATGATATGATATGATATTATGTGATATGATATGATAAGATATGATATATGTCATGATATGTTATGATATGATATGTTATGATATATGTTGTGATATGTTATGATATGATATGATATGATATGATATGATATATGATATGATATGATATAATATGATATGATGTGGTACGATATGATATGATATGATATGATATGATATGATATGATATGATAGGATATGATGATTTATTATATACATACTGAGAAATACTCACCAAAAAGTTGTGTTGTAAATTTTGATACTCAAGTGAGTTCTAGCCTATCAGAGGAGTGAACTATGGTTTTCACACGTGAAAAAATGATACGTCCAATCAGAATCGCGAACGACGTTTTTTCACATGTAAGAAAAATGATACGTCCAATCAGAAGCCACAGAGGTGTGTGAGTTTCGCGCCAAAATTCCCGCCTTTTCTTGCAGCTTGCTGAGCGCCGCTTCGCGCACATTCGAGGAGAAAAGTTTTTCTCAAAGAGTTTTTTCTCGTTAAAAAAGTGAAAAACATTTCAGAAATGGAGTGGATAAAAGTAAATCACACGATGCCAAAGAAAACCAAACGGTAAGTATAAAGTTAATTAGATTTTAAAAGGATTGGCTAACGGGAGCGCAAAAATTATTGCGTCGGCCGTGAATCGAACACGGGTCAACTGCTTGGAAGGCAGCTATGCTCACCACTATACCACCGACGCCTATATTTACCAACAGGTGAGGCAAGGGAATTTAAGCTTGTTGTTCTGAGATGTTCTGCTGACCGACCGCACACATTGACAAATAGGTGTACGTATTAAGCCTAATTCGCCTGTATCATGATCTTTGCTATAAAGGTGTTTGTAGTTTGTTGGGTGCGTTCCGACCGATTAAGGGGTTTTCTAAGTTGACATAGCATCAAATATGTTACGTCCTGTCGTATCAGTGAAATGCAGAGTCCAGACTCATCACGTGACCAAACCTACACGAAATTTTGTGTGAAACAAGAGGTTGTAAGTAGCCTATATCGTGCGCATTACTTGTCTATGTTTGAAAAAAAAGGGTTTTTTTTAATACTATCACTAAATAACGAACATTACCACTAGGCGAATTATGTTGGGATGATTCACCCAACCCCTTTCCTTAACAGGTAGCAGGAATTTTGTCAAAGGAGTAATCTTATGGCAATTACACCAAATCATTGTCTTAAAAGGCTGGTAACGTCAGCCTTTCAAAATCACCGTTTTTAGTCATTTACAATTTAAAGAAAGATTGAGTTAAATGAAATGTAGGTAATGCGTCGCCTATGATCTTGTAAGAACTATACACACGTAAAACTGAAAAGAATATTCTGGTCCCACCGAGATTTGAGCTGGGATCGCAGAGTACCAACGAATATAATTCAAGCACTCAATCTGTTACTTTTACTGTTCCTAATGCTGCTCTTGCTAATTTAATGATCTTTAATCACTGTCAGTAATGACTTTCTTGAAATGAAGACAAGCGAGTAATGTAGCATTTTAAAATAGCACCAAGGTTTTTGGAATCGAAAAGATCATATTTATTTCATTTCGTGCGCGATTTTTAAAAAAGACCTTTTGTAGAAGTACCAATTAAGTTTTTCCTTGTAAACGACCGGATTCTAGAGTTTTAGGCTCAGTTCACACCATACCGGATACCTTTTGCGCCGCGAACGAAAATCATACCGGATAGGGCTTCTGTTCTCACACAAAACACTGGACGAAAAAACGGATTTGCCTAAGTTTGCTAGTTGAGCAAATCTATTGTAAATTTAGGGTACTAATGTTGCTACTTATTTGTTCTTGGTGCAAATTTTGTTCGAAAGTGAAAGTTTACTTTTCTGCAAAGGTGGCGTAAATGTGGAGTAAATGTCAAGTTTACAGATATTTTGTTTCACTTTTGCTCCCCATAGTAAATTTGGTGTTTAGATTCAAATTTGCCGCCATTTTGTTCTCTGTGTAAAAATCGAACGTCAAAAATGAATGTTTGCTTGATATTTTCTGGCATAGCAAAATTACAGTGTAAATTTATGGTTACTAGAGGCGTAAATTTAAGCAAAATATGATCAAAGAACTATCTTTACGACCACTTTAACCAACGTTTGCACATTTACCAAACTTCACAGTGTTATTTCACGCAAGTTTTGATTTTCCATCGCCCCGTTTCAATCACAATCACATTCTTCTCAAAGTTTATCATATTACTTGCTGCAGCTGGTTATTTCGGGTAAGGCCATCCCCCCTTTTTTTTTCGTTTAGCGTCGAATGCGTTTCCTGATATTGGGTCGGTGGCTCGGAAAAAAAGTATCACAAGAAGTCTCGGAATAGGAGGCCCTGACGTAAAACGTTACCATTTACAATTTGGGTGAACAAAATGCACAATATGTGAAAGGTTTGAACCCAGGAGTCATTTCAGTAGTAAATTGCAGAGTTTCATCGTCCGAGTGAATGCAGTCCTGAATGCACTCCGTCGCAAGATCAGCCGCCATGTTCGTTGTTTCCCAGGCTTCCACGTGACTTTGGCACAAGCGCGAGTTGATTTACATTGTCACGTGCGGCTTTTGAACCAATAGAATAGTGTAAAATACACTTTCGTTGAACAGTTCAAATTCACGCGGACTTCACAAGCAATACAGCGTTACAAAACGAGTAGTTTTGTTATTTTCGGATAATAGAAAGCCTGTCTTTCTATTCAGCTGTTCTATTACGATTTATACCTTTGTCATTTTCGAGAGACAGTGATCAGTTGCGATATTCTTCACATAAAGCCTGTTTCCAAGTCATTAACTCAGCTGGATTGCAGAAAGGTATGTTCTTCTTGATATCGTGGTTCGTTTACTTACTTTGGTTTTCTAATAACTTTGCGTAAGCTTAAAACCTCAAAGACAAATCTTAAAATTTAAGATGCATGCACAGACATGCCATTGATTGATTCCTTTTGTTTACTGCAGAAATAACTGTCCTCTTTGTTGCGCATCGTCTTCGTTAATGGAATAATCTTAAGTAGCCAGATCTTGAGCTGTGTAGGCAAACATTTCTTTTACACCAATATAAGTCGGTGATGTGACCTTAGCATGTCCATAATTCAGTAATTTGGCTTATTGTACAGCTGAGTTAATATGTTAGATCTTTGGGGTTACTGTACTTTTCAGGTGACAGCACTTGACAAAGCAGTGGTCACTATAATTTATTATTTAATATTCTACTACATTTCAAATGACAAATGATTTTCCTTTTGAAATTTTTACAGTCAAAAACTCTTGTTTTACATCTATACATAATTATGGTTCAGTGATATTGTGAAATCTTAATTTGGTTCATTTTGCAAGTGACGGCATAAGTTTGCCAGACCTTGAATAATATGTGTCATTCTGAGTGACCATTGTATTATTTTTCCACATTTAAATGACAAATGATTCTTATTTCATAAATTGTACTATCCAAAACTCTTATGGTTTATACATATGGTTCAGTGATACTGTGAGATCTTAATTTTGGTTCATTTTGCGAGTGACGGCACTTGCCAGATCTTGAAGCCTACAGTATGTGTCATTCTGAGTGACCACTGTATTATTGTTCCACATTTAAATGACAAGTGATTCTTCTTTCATAAATTGTATCATCCAAAACTCTCATTGTTTATACATGTGGTTCAGTGATATTGTGAGATCTTAATTTTTTTTCATTTTGTGAGTGACCGCACTTGCCAGATCTTGAAGCCTATGTGTCCCTCTGAGTGACCACCGTATTATTGTTCCACATTTAAATGACAAGTGATTCTTCTTTCATAAATTGTACCATCCAAAACTCTTATGGTTTATACATATAGTTTAGTGATATTGTGAGATCTTAATTTTGGTTCATTTTGCGAGTGACGGCATATCCCAGATCTTGAAGCCTATGTGTCATTCTAAGTGACCACAGTATTATGGTTCCACATTTAAATGACAAGTGATTCTTCTTTCATATATTGTGAGATATTAATTTTGGTTCATTTTGCGAGTGACGGCATTTTTTTAATTTTGCGAGTGACCGCACTTGCCAGATCTTGAAGCCTATGTGTCCCTCTGAGTGACCACCGTATTATTGTTCCACATTTAAACTACAATTGATTCTTCTTTCATAAATTGTACCATCCAAAACTCTTATGGTTTATACATATGGTTCAGTGATATTGTGAGATCTTAATTTTGGCTCATTTTGCGAGTGACGGCATATGCCAGATCTTGAAGCCTATGTGTCATTCTGAGTGACCACAGTATTATGGTTCCACATTTAAATGACAAGTGATTCTTCTTTCATAAATTGTACCATCCAAAACTCTTATGGTTTATACATATGGTTCAGTGATATTGTGAGATCTTAATTTTGGCTCATTTTATGAAAGTGACGGCATATGCCAGATCTTGAAGCCTATGTGTCATTCTGAGTGACCACCGTATTATTGTTCCACATTTAAATGACAAGTGATTCTTCTTTCATAAATTGTACCATCCAAAACTCTCATGGTTTATACATATGGTTCAGTGATATGGTGAGATCTTAATTTTGGTTCATTTTATGAGGTGACGGCGTATGCCAGATCTTGAAGCCTATGTGTCATTCTGAGTGACCACCGTATTATTGTTCCACATTTAAATGACAAGTGATTCTTCTTTCATAAATTGTACCATCCAAAACTCTTATGCTTTATAAATATGGTTCAGTGATATTGTGAGATCTTAATTTGGCTCATTTTGCGAATGACGGCACTTGCCAGATCGTGAAGCATAAGTGTCATTCCAAGTGACCACTGTATTACTGTTCCACATTATAAATGACAATACCTCATTATTTATACCTCTTGTACAGCTCAATGATGTTGAGGGATCTTTGTTAGTTCATTTTGCGAGTAAATGCTTTGGCTTTATCATGCCAAATAACCACAATTAATTAATTATTGTTCTAAGCAACATGTAGGTTGCCTCAATGTTACGTTTCTCAGGTTCTGACCGGTTTTACGGTTTATGTGTACAGTTGAGTCATGGCTGTGCCCTGTTAGAGCCTGGTGACCTGTGGGACACTATCAGTTCTGCTCTTGAATGACAGGGGAATTAATTTATTTCAGTTTTTATTTACACTTAAAAGAGTCTTAATGAAACAAATGCAGATTCAACAGAAAGAGGCATTTCTGCTCTCTACTTTAACACCTGTTCCAAAAAACATATTATATATTTAATGAAAAAGTTAGTAGGAATAAAATGCAGGGAGAAATTTTTCTCACAAATATCCTCAAACTGTTCCTTTGTTTAAGAGAGTGTTTTCAGCTTTTAGCATCGTGTCATTGTTCTGCAACCCAATCATTTACACTGAGTATGAGCAGTACATGCTTGTTTACCAACTGTGGGTTACTTGTTGGCTGCTAAATCATGGCTCTTCATTTTTCTTTCAGAAAAAATATTAAAGGGCCAATATGCTCTGAGGGAGTCAACTAGCATCAGTTAGTCAGACAAGGACAAGTACCTTGCATGTATCTCCGTTGCATATATGTCATCAGAGGAGTCTTTGTCTGAAACAGCTGTATCAGAGTGGCATGAAGGTAATTCTTCAGGTTCAGATGAGGACCTCCCAAACAGGAAAAATCTCTGTGTAAGGCCACTTTCCTGGCAGAGCATTGAGGTTAATGGTTTAATGGCCCAGCTGGACCGCAAAGTTGCATGGTGTCAAAGCCAATGAAGTGAAAATAATGATAATAGAGCACACAGTGAGAGCAGCATCAAACCAAGGAGCACCAGATGATGCTCCTGAGTTTGCTCTGGCACCCACCACTTACAATAGAAAAAGGATCTTGATCATAAGCATAACACAGATAATTTTTTTAAAAGAACATTCAGAAATGAAGAAGACATTTTAGATAAAAAGGTACAAAATAATAATAACACTCAAGTTGAAGTTGACATGCATCATGATTCAGTTCCTTTTCAGTTAAGTTCCTAGAACCATATTTACTCAGTAGACAATTGCACAATTTTTTGAGTTTTGATGAAGACCTACAATGTAGTAAGTGAATATCCTTTGACACCCATGGGAAGGAGCCACGTTAAAACTAGGTAAATTACCAAATCTCAAAGTGATTTGTCACAATCCCATGAAGATCTTTCCTGTGTTGCAGACACTCTAAACCTTCTGTATAGAGCATGCTGTCTGAGAATTAGTGCACAATATCATGTTTGAATCCCACAGGGTCACAAAGACATGCATGTATGTCAGCGTTTTGTGATTGGCTAGGTTCTTACGCTGTTTGTGATTAGTCCGATTTGAAATAAAGTGTTGACACAAAGTCACATAATCTCAATGACCTTTGTATGGTATGGTGGAGCCACAAACTTTCCCTTACCAGACAAATGTCTGCAAAATTTGCCATCTTTGCAGAGCTGTCCTTGTTAGTTTGCACCGAATCACTCTGTAACTTGGCAACTTTACTGAATTTTAAAAGCCTTCCATCTAGTAGCCTGTAAATGCAGCTGTATTTTCAGTCGTCTTGTCCATTCACCCAACATATGTAATTGGAGATACATCCACATCCACTTTGCGCAGTGGTGACAGATCCTAGGGCTACCCTAAGCACTGCCTTAAAAAGTGCCACTCGGAGGACTAAATCTAGCCAATACACCCCATAGTAGAGTAATTACTGGACTCCAAATGCCATGATCCTATTTTGTTCTTGGCATATTTTATGAAAAAAAAGAGTGCAGTTATGTTTTATGCAAAAAAAAAAAAAAATACGTGTGTGATAACAGTTTTTTTTGATAAGCATGGCTTAAATTTTAATCACCTGCATGCCAATAACAATAATAATGATGATGAATTAAAGAAGTTCTACAGAGCTTTCATAGTGTATAGATTGCGTTTGGATAATTTGGATATTTAATCAGTCCAATACGCAAGCAAAACAGCTGATCGTGTGAATCAGAAAAAAATGCTCAAATTTTTAGCAAATAATTTGATTTTAGTAAAAAAAAATAAATGTAGTAAATTATTTATGGTCATATAATAATACAAGAATTTCACCAAATCATATTATTTACAGTGATACAATAATAATAATAATAATAATAATAATAATAATAATAATAATTAAATACAAGTATTTAACCAAATCAGTGGATAGCAGATTTGCTTTCATAACTTGAAAAGATTTTGGCTACCTATAGGATGAGAGTAAAATTGGGGTGTCATTTCATGCTAGTTTTAGAAGTTTAACAGTAAGTGAAGCACCTGTAAAATAAAATACATGTACATGCTAAAAAGGTGACAAAATTAACCTTATAAGTGTTTACTGCTGGGTAAAAATATATCAAAGTCGTACCCAAATCATAGAAATGCACAGAGCTTTCGCATAGTAACTCATTTTATTTACAAGAAATATTTTTATATAACTGATTTGGTTAAAAATGAATCATACAGATGTATCTCCCCTTGGGGTAAGTGAATAGCACTAGGTACACTATATAATATTATTCACTGCCTATTTTGGGTAGTGGATAATATTTATCACATGAAAACAAGTTCTTATAAATAATAATTAGAGGAATATCGCTTATCATAATAATTTGAGGCTAATTTTATTTCCTGTGGTTGATGTTCTGTCCATTAGTAAGGATGTCACATCTACATTGTTAGTGTTGTGTACGTGTTGTCATCGTACAACCATTTGCCAATAGTATCAATTGAATCTAGAAAGAGTATATTTGAAGTATACCACTCAAATGGAGTTACGTTTTATCTGTACCAACCTTAGATAATTATGAACCAGCTAGTGTTGACTTGCACTTTCAAACCCAATGTACATTTTTATAAACTTATGAATTTAGATAGTTTTACATTGTATGTGCTTTTTATTTAAAGGCATATATTTTGTGGTACATGCAGTGCCCTGTAGAGGCCAATGGAACTTTCTTTTAATTTATCTTGCTTTTTATTGTACAGTGTATATTAAAGATAACAAAGTCATTTTATTCTTGAAATTTTGTTTGGTGTCTAAATTGTTTGTCAGTCATTTATGGTACCAAATAAAAATAAGAAACATGTGGATAATGATGTTTTGATCAAATTTGCTATCTTGAGCAAAAGTGTAAAAAAGTGATATTTTAATCAACTTTGTTTACCTTACTTAAAGTATGGAAAACTGCTATCATGGCAATATTTGCCATCCTGAGCAAAGATACAGAAGAACTGATATTTGATCAACTTTGCTACAATGGGGAAAAGTATGGGAAACTACTGTTTTGATCGTATCTGCCATCCTGAGCAAAATTGAGAATAAAGTGGTATTTGGCCAAATTTGCTACCCTGAGCAAAACAGTGGCAAACGCCTATTTTGATCATATTTGCCACACTGAGCAAAGATACGGAAGAAGTGATAATTTGACCTCATTTACTACACTGGGCGATACACAAATAAAGTGAATTTTTGCTCAGATTTACTATCCAGGCCAAAACTGTTGAAAAATGAGTTTTGGTCACTTTTGCTACATTGAGCAAAAATGTGGCAAATTACTACTTTGACCGAATTTGCTATAGAGAGCAAAAGCATTCATAAATTCATCTTCGATCGCTTTTGCCCATTTGGGCAAAAACCTGACAAATGTCAGTTTTGCTATCAAGTTTGACACCCCTGTAAATGCCTCGATAAAGTAAAGGTTATCCTTGTTTTTACACACAGGGCAAATTTGAGGCAAATTCGGCATTTACCACCTTTGCCACTAATGCAAAATTATGGCAAAGTTGGTCCTATGTCATGTGGCAAAATTGAGCAAAATTAAGCAAATGAGGCATTTGCAGATGATTTGCTCCAAATTTGCTATAGAGGTAAATCCGTTTTTTCGTCCAGTGAAAGAACTGTTGTGGCGGAGCTAATTCTGTGAACGAGCGAAGCTTCGCCGCGCCAATCTCGAAAGTGGAGCGTCACATATCGGATAAGTATTGTGCCATAGTTTGTGCGGTGTGCACACCTATTCGGCCCGTCGCGGAAGTATATAAGTAGGGGCGAGGCCTGAAACTCGCTGAGACGCGGAAGTAAATATTCGAGAGTGAGGACTAGAATTACTGCACCAAATCCTGTCGGCCAACCGCACCGGTACGATGTTGGATGTGTGTGAACGACTTGTACCACTCCGGGCCGTTTCTGTTCATACTGCACCGGGTAGCTCCTATAGCGGCGCCATCAGCGTCGGGGGGTTGCTTACTTCCCGTCTGTTGTCTGTCTGTTGGTTTTGCTTTTTTGTAGGTAGACTTAGTTTTAGTAGGTTTGTTAGTACCTCTCGCGTCTCTTAACTTTTCCTGGTGAGTTATCTTGCCATGTAATTGTAATATCTCATTACCACGGTGATTTTGGCGTGCTTGTGCACCCATCCTGACGCATGTTTAAGTGTAATGTATAGTTTGTTGTCGTACTATTCTGTCGTCTGGCGTCCGTGTTAAGTGTGTATAAAAAAAATGGGCGACAGTGCATGCGCATTGTATTTCCGCTGTGTACGCCCGCCTCGAAACAAAAAAAAGACCAAACCGGAAAGCATTTCGCGGCAACTTGAAAAGTTACACAGTATAATGGGAACATGGAGTTCCTTCCAAGCGGGAGAACTGTTTGAAGGTTTCATTTAAAATATTAAACAACGCTGTTCTTTGATGTTTACTTTTCAGTTGAACACGAAAATAGTTGCGTTTGCATTGGCCCGTCCATAGAGTATATCATACAAATTCAACCAAGAGCTAATAAAGTTTGCAGTATTCATATTTGTATGTATTATTCGCTGGTTATCATCCTTTTCCATCATTCAGTTTGAGCTCAGTGGTGAGTAATAAAGCCTGTTTTGTGCGTAGTTTACAGCGGCAAATAACGAAACCAGATTTTTCGTTTCCCAGGAACGGAAAGCGAGACGCACTGACCCATTGTAACTAGAAAAAAACACCTGAAGATAATATATCGAACTCACCTTTTAGCGATGAATAAAAGATCCAGAAGTAGCAACAAAAGTACAAAACAAATTTACCGAAGTTCATCACAAATATGAAATGAACATGTTCGCCGGTAATACGATCCATCAGAAATAAATTCACTTTCATTTGCTTTTACATTCACTAAAAATGATTGCAACAAATTAATTTTGAAATGGAAGTATCAATGTAATTTTAAAATGGCAATAACAAACCAAACTTTTGTAGAGCTTGCTTGTCGGAACGCAAACATGCATAAATTAAAGTTCCAGTCGGCTCGTTGTTTGTAGTAAGTTTTGTGATGAAAGACGGATTAAAATCAGAAATCCCAAACAAATTTTTCATTTTATCACCAGAGGGATACGTTATCTAAGGTATCAATAACAAATCACCCTGAATAATTGGTTGGACCCACAGAATTTTGTACTTTTTTTCTCAAGCAATTTTTAAGCAACTGTTTTGGCTAGTTTAACGTTTACCAGATTTAAACTCCTTTTATTAAACAACTATCAAAAGAAAACAACTTTTGACCTGAAATTCACAAAATAATACATATTTGAATGGCACTGGCAAAAAATCAGCGCTGTTGAAATGCCCGAACCCGCGATTTCCTTTTTTATACTTAGCCAGCTGAAGTTGGACATTTTGACACTGGGATATTAGTCACGTCATTTGGTGTGAACTTCAAAGCGTCATTTCTTCCCAAATAAAACCCCCATGAACTCCATATTGCAGGTATTGCTTTTTCTATAGGAACTCAACCTGCAAACTGTTGTTGAAGAAAATTGGAAAAAAAATTATTTTTGCCATCCGCCGCAAAAAAGCTTTTTTTCTCGATTTTTACAGTCAAGCTCTCTTATTAGGTCAGTCTTTCGAACACTCACCGTTCTGAGACTGAATTTGAATTTGTCCGCGCAGCTGTTAAAAAGCAGCTAAGTAAATTTTGAGGAGGCGTGTAATAATGCTATACTTTTTATATTTACTTTGGAAAAAAAGGTGGAAATCCCATTACAAAATCATCGAACAAAACTATCCTTGGGTAAATATGAAATTTATTTCATGGAAATTTTGCACTATCAAGAACACCGGAGGTAAGATACAAAAAATTGTCCAGCTCGGCGGAGCATGGGCGATGATACTTTCCGGACTTCTAGTTAATTGTTATCCTGTCAAGGGGTGAGGAGAAACTAGGTTTGATTCATACCTTTGGCAGGCTCCGGAAACATTCTCTTCGTCTTGGCAACACAACCCCTCCACGAGCTTGCACAGATAAGTCTCTTTCTTCGAAATATCAACAAGCGATTTCTTTCTTCGGCCAAAACAGGGACAGCAGTAGCAAGGTTGGAATTCCCAACACAGACTTGACAATTGCTGTCATCTTACCTTGACTGGCATCAAAAGATCGAGTACGTGAGCTGTGATGAAATTCAGTAAATAAATACCACTCTTGTAGGTGTAAAGATGTTTATCTAAGACCCCTTAAAGTTTACCAACCGCAATCCCAAAGTAATTAAACGCATGGGCGCGATTATTCCCGAATAGAAAATATGTCGTAAAAGATAAAGGCACCAAAAGAAATAATGATATGACAGTTGTTCATTTTTAATCTGAATTTTAGGATATGAGTCGGAGGTGATGCGCTTAACACAGAACTCTAGATATTAAATTTATAGGCCGTGTGGACATTTTTTCAGCAGAAAGTAATCTGTAGTGCTTGTATACGAGCGAGTTCGAATGAAAAGAAACTTGAAAATCTTTTTGCTTTTGATTTCTTTAATTTCGTTTTGCTTAATAAGCCTGGAGACATCTACTCAAGCAATGTCATCGAAACATTTGGAGCTCGTGTTTGGAACGCAGGAACGCGGGCTAATAAAATGGCTGGAAATCGATTTTAAATTCAAAGAGTAAGGGTTAAAGACGTAATCCACAGCATTTCCACTTTTTACTTAGTTCAAGCCATACTTAACTAAACAATTGCCATCGAGCCATTCACAAGTTAACTGATTCTTAAGCGCACGCGGGCGATTTTCAATGAGAAGTACTTCGATTAAGCCACCTAATTAAAATCTAATCCTTTTTCATTTTCAGGAAACATTCGCGTGAATGTTACCACAACCACAGCATGTGGCGTTCAAAATGACAACGTAAGGGATAAAAATTTTCGATTTGACTGAAAGATTAAATATCTGTTTTGGGCAAAAGCGATGATTTCAATTTATTACTTTACCATTTAAAGTTTTGAGTTTTGTTTACTAACAATGCATGTAAGTAACGCCGAAGGTTTCAGACTTAACAATAAAATAAATTAAAAAAACACTTCTAAGGTCCCACCGAGATTTGAACTCGGATCGCTGGATTCAAAGTCCAGAGTGCTAACCATTACACCATGGGACCACGAGATAGCAATGCATATTAATTGTTAGAAATTATTATTATATGACTACAATAGTACGCGCCTTCTGATTGGCTGCTAAGCGGGCATTATTTCACTGGTGAAAATTTTATAGCAATCGGACAAGGATAAAATCACTTTTAAGGCGATTGAAAAATATCGAAAAAAACTGTATCGAAAGACGATTAACAACAAAGCGTTGTTGTCTTCGAAAAATGAAACCAAAACAATAGGAGGAGTTTGATGATTGCAAAAATCATAAAAATTATAAGCATTGAGAATTAAGGTGGCTCAAAAAATACTTGCACCTTATTTCCAGCAATTTTACTTAGCAACATTTATTAAGCACTCAGTAATTATCCTAAATTTCGGTAGTAAGCGCTGATAAAAAGGGGCCGACCATTTGACTTTTGAGGGGAGATATGGGTGATGTCAGAAAAAATAGAGTCCTGCAGACTGATTTCGAGGGAAACAAAAATCTTGCAAGGAAATACTTGGGGAAAAATTCCTGCACTGAAAAAAATATATCTCATGGTGTATAATGCTAGAAAAAATCTTACATTATTGTATGTCGGGGAAAAAATTCTTCTCTAAAGGTTTGGGGAAAAATTCTAACCTAAACCAACCCCCCTCAAAAGTCAAATGGTCGGCTTCAAAAGAACGAGCTCGAAATCGTTGGTCTCTATATTTTATTACTGGATTTTTTTTTTCATACCGAGTTTAAAAAAGTCTCTAGTGGGTTGCAGCTGAGCCCTAGAAGCCAAAATCAGCTACGGCCAGAAAATCACAGACACAGTGAATGTATAACCCGTCTTCAAAGTCTGCCTCTTGTCATCAACAAAATTAGAATAACACGATTTAAACTAGACTGATCTTTTATTAAGGCGAAAGTAAAAAGACAAAAATAAAAGTAAATCACACGATGCCAAAGAAAACCAAACGGCAAGTAATAAAGTTAATTAGATTTTAAAAGGATTGGCTAACGGGAGCGCAAAAATTATTGCGTCGGCCGGGAATCGAGCCCGGGTCAACTGCTTGGAAGGCAGCTATGCTCACCACTATACCACCGACGCCTATATTTACGATCAGGTGAGGCAAGGGAACTTAAGCTTGCTGTTCTGCGATGTTCTGCTTACCGACCGCACACATTGCAGGGGCGGATCTAGGGGGAGGGTGCAGGGGGTGCGCACCCCCCCTGACCTGCGGTTTTCTAATACAACTGGTATTCTGCAAAAAAAAAAAAAAAAACTATGTGGTTTATTGGTGTTGAAGTAGATAAGAGACGAGTGCACCCCCTCCTAAAAAAAATTCTGGATCCGCCCCTGCATTGACAAATAGGAGTACGTATTAAGCCTAATTCGCCGGTATCATGATCTTTGCTATAAAGGTGTTTGTAGTTTGTTGGGTGCGTTCCGACTGATGAAGAAAAATTAAAGGGGTATTCTTAGTTGACATAGCAATAAATATGTTACGTCCTGTCGTACCAGAAGGGAATTTCAGATTTAAGACTACAGTTAACGGCTACGGTTGGACGAGTACGCGGGATCTGGGTTGAGCTTTTTTTGCGCATACGTAAAAGTTATGGGATGGCGTTTTGCTAAGCGTTTTGCTTACCGTCGTGTTTCACTACGGTAAGTTTTGACAGCTTTTCTCGTCGTAGTCAAAGATCTACAACGTGTGACTTTAAAGGTGAGAATTTCGTATGTTACTCAAAGAAATAACACATTTCTTTTTCTTTTCGATTTATTTTCTGAGTTTACCAGTGAGCTTCGTTTGTTTCTTAAAGAAGTGACACTGATTTCTTTTTTTTTTTTTCGTTTTATTTTCAGAGTTTACGCAGCGGTGCGGGATGAGTGAAAGCATGGATATCCACGGTGGAAGTTCGTAAGTAAACCGATTGTTTTGGAGATCGCTCATACTGTTTTGTAGTAGATCGCTGCATATGCTTCAACATGAAATAGGTTGAAATTTTCGAATGTTTTTAATTGTTTATTTGCTTATTGTTAAAAATTATGATCACTTTTTTGACAGGGTCACTACCTCGACCGCCGCGGACAGCTCAGTACCTGTTCCTTGAAAGCATCGAAATATTCTGAGACCTGTAAAGCGTTAACCAATAAAGGTATATCGTCTTTGTCTACTCTAAATTCAGCTCTAGCTTCACTGCTGTCAAAGTTATCGAGGCTGAAAGGCTCGTATTCCCAGTAAGGAAAATTTAAATTTGTGGACTCGTACTCTTCGTAAAGAATAAGAAACTTTTCTGCACTGATCACTCCATCAGAAAAAGCACAAACTAAGGCTTCACGAAGTTCATTAAATGACATTTTTCACACGATGACCGTCGATAAGTGATTCAACCGTAGCAGCTTGTTTGTTTACAATGTTAATCTCTTTTTTTTTCGCGCCAAACGGTTCGTACTCGATCCAATCCACCATCGACAAGAACCAGACCTCTCCTGCTCGTCCAACCGTAGTCATTTAACCGTAGTGCTCAATCTTAAATTCCCTAATGTTCATGGAGGACGGGGCGTTTGCCCTCTTTTTTCGTCCACACCCCGGGGGATTTGACAGCTCAAGAGTCCCCACCCCCGAGAATTTGCCGTCCAAGGCAAAAAAGATGCTAATGCCCGGGGGTCAGCCCGGGGGTCAGCCCCTTTCCTTTACAGATAGCAGGAATTTTGTCAAAGGAGTAAACTTATGGCAATTTCACCAAATCATTGTCTTAAAAGGCTGGTAACGTCATCCTTTCAAAATCACCGTTTTTAGTCATTTACAATTTAAAGAAAGATTGAGTTAAATGAAATGCAGGTAATGCGTCGCCTATGATCTTGTAAGAACTATACAGACATAAAACTGAAAAGAATATTCTGCTCCCACCGAGATTTGACCTCGGATCGCAGAGTACCAACCAATATAATTCAAGCACTCAATCTGTTACTTTTACTGTTCCTAATGCTGCTCCTGCTACTTTAATGATCTTTAATCACTGTCAATAATGACTTTCTTGAAATGAAGACAAGCGAGTAATGTAGCATTTTAAAATAGCACCAAGATTTTTGTAATTGAAAAGATCATGATTATTTCATTTCTTGCACGATTTTTAAAAGACCTTTTGTAGAAGTACCAAAGTTTTTCCATGTAAACGACCGGATTCCAGAGTTTAAGGCTCAGTTCACACCATACCCGATACCTTTTGCGCCGCGAACGAAAATAATACCGGATAGGGCTTCTGTTCTCACACAAAACAACGGTTGTGGCGGAGCTAATTCTGAGAAGGAGCGAAGCTTCGCCACACCGATCTCGAAAGTGAAGCATCACATATCAGATAAGTATTGTGCCATAGTTTGTGCGGTGTGCACACCTATTCGGCCCGTCGCGGAAGTAAATAAGTAGGGGCGAGGCCTGAAACTCACCGAGACGGAAGTAAATATTCGAGAGTGAGGACTAGAATTACTGCATCAAATCCTTTCGGCCAACCGCACCGGTACGATGTTCGATGTGCGTGAACGACCTGTACCGCTCCGGGCCGTTTCTGTTCATACTGCACCAGGTAGCTCCTATAGCAGCGCCATCAGCGTCGGGTGGGGGGGGGGGTTACTCCCCATCTGTTGTCTGTCTGTTGGTTTTGCTTGTTTGTGGGTAGACTTAATTTTAATTTTAGTAGGTTTGTTAGTGCCTCTCGCGTCTCTTAACTTTTCCTGGTGAGTTATCTTGCCAAGTAATTGTAACATCTCATTACCACGGCTATTTTGGCGTCCTTGTGCACCCATCCGAAGGCATGTTAAAGTGTAATGTATAATTTGTTGTCGTACAGTTCTGCGGTCTGGCTCCGTGTTAAGTGCATGCGTTTAAAAAAATGGGCGACAGTGCATGCGCATTGTACTTCTGCTGTGTACGCCCGCCTCGAAACAGAAAAAAGACCATACCGGAAAGCATTTCGCGGCAATTTGAAAAGTTACACGGTATAATGTGAACATAGAGTTCCTTCCAAGCAGGAAAACTGTTTGAAGGTTCATTTAAAATATGCTGAGTAACCTTACACTATAAAATGTTGTAAAAAAGATGGCATAGGTTCCACCGAGGTTTGAACTCGGATCGCTGGATTCAGAGTCCAAAGTGCTAACCATTACACCATAGGACCACCTATGATGCTTGTGGCGACTTTCCTGAAAAGTACTCTCTGTTTCTAATTAAATATGCTAAAATATGCTACAATGATATTTGGCCAAAAAACAAACCGTTCTTGTTGTTCCGCTTTTTTTTTCTCAGCTGCTATATGATTTTTATGCCCCTTGCAAAACTCG
>CALNXK010000069.1:200000-230000 GCA_942486035.1 Porites lobata
ACTCTCTCAACTTCAGGTGAGTGGGATTCAATAATGTTTCTAACAGCGTCGAAATCTCTTGTCATCCACCCTCTTAATCCAGTACGAGCTCTCCTCAGCTGGTCTATTTGTTTCGTCTTCATTTTCAATCGGCAACAGCGGCAAATCGAGGAAAACAACACTCGTAACAAACGGTCAAATCACGTCGCGGGTCACCATGTTCGATTCCGTAAACGCAGACATACCACCACAAGACATCACATACTTATCTGACTCCAATTAGCTCGTTTTAATTGCATCAACAGGAACAGGGTCGAACAACATTCTACAGACTTGTCTCTTGCAATCTCACACGTGTTTTTTTCAATCCCGTGATCCCTTACGTTCCCCGTTCTAGACCATTACATCATTTCCTAAACTTAGAAAGTCTGCAATCTTAAGTGTTCCTAGATCTTATTAATTCTTTCAGCTTTCGACAATGACGTTACATTCACCGCGCTAGGCGGTGAATATAAAGCCGAACAAAATCGCTGTCGTGAACTGGGTGTTTTGCCAAAGTTTCAAAGTAAAACCTTTTTGAAAATACACGAATATCCAAGTGCTGATGACTTTGAAGGCAAGAAAAGACTTCATGGTGTTTAAACAGCGAGATTTATTGTGAAGTGGTTTACTTTAGCTGACTTTTTGTACGCTCGAAGCTATGTTTACCACTACAGAGGAAAACGAGGTCGCTTTGTCACTGTTTTGTGATTTCGGGATTTTCTCGCAAGACCAATTTTGCCTATAAATAGAAGTTAATTTATGGAGAAGAGAGGAAGGCAAATATTTTCGAAAATTGTACGTGCCAGCAAGTTAACAAGGCAAAGAACTTTGGAGATAAACAACGCTCACCTTGATCGCAGCCGCTGTTGACAGCATTTGTAAGAAGCGACGAAGAAAACTTTCTCATTCACGGTGAGTTGACAGAAACAAATAAAGCTCTAGATACTTTTCTTCTCAGAATTGGGTAGTAATTTAAATTTTCGGCGTTTTCTTTTAAACCGTTGATGCTAAAGCTTACAAAACTCGATACAAAAGGATTAAAACTATCATTTGCCATATTTGAAGATACTGTAAAGATCTAACTTTTGCGCATCCACTGTTTACGGCTTCGTGTTCACGCATGAATTTTCACCCGTCAATCAAACTAATCGTTTTTTAATGGTTTCCTTTCTGGTTCTGTTGAGATCACTTCGTGTGAATATACTAAAACAATTATTCACCTCAGGCTCAGTTAATATTGTTGAATAATCCCCTCGACTTCGTCTCGGGGATTATTCAACAATATTAACTTCGCCTTCGGCGAATAATTGTTAAATATAATACAATATAATATGATATGATATGATACGATACGATACGATACGATACGATACGATACGATACGATACGATACGATACGATACGATATGATATGATATGATATGATATGATATGATATGATATGATATGATATGATATGATATGATATGATATGATATGATGTGATACGAGATATTTAGTAAATAAACCACTTCCGGAGGTTGGTATATCGGACGATAATTTCCGCGGCTGAGAGATTGTCCGAAAAATAAACATTTGCCGAGAATCGATTCTTGGAGGGCAAATGCGAAGTTTTGAGGACAATCTCTCAGCCAAGGGCATTATCCTCCGATATACCAGCAAGCCAGAAAGGGTTTTATTTATTTTATAATCCTCTGATTAATTTTTTCATCTCTATAACAAGAGTTGAGCGCGCGTGCGAATGACGCAAACAAGCACATTGATTGGTTGATTTTTTTTGGAAACTGTGATTGGACCAGGGCTTGACAGGCTGTCATGTCAAATGAACTCTTGCAACACCCCATAGATCAAAACTCGAAAAAGGAGCGCTTTTAGTTTATATTTTACCGACAGCACTGTTTGAAAACTACTCAAAAAACAGTTTCTAATGGATAAGTAAAGAGAATCCAACCATATCACCAACTACCGCTGCAAGGGCTGGAAAAATAATTACAACTATGAAACGCAGAAACTGAAAAATCTGGAGAAGTTGAAGGATTTAAGTTTTACATTTATTTTGCTGTTGGCAAAACCTGGATTTGTTGCTGTGGATGGTGGAAGCTGAGGATGTCATAGAAAGAAAAGGTAGGTGGAACTGACCAGATTTTACTCGAGTTAAACTTATAAATCGCCTAATAATCGAAGATGATTCGAACTTTAGTTGGTTGCGTACTAGGAGTACGACTCGATCAATTTATCGCTTTTGTGGCCCGCTACGCGTTTTTCTCTCTTTTCTCCATGCTGAAAGTAAAAAAAGGCACATTTTCGTTAACACTGTGAAGTTTTATTTTCTAAAGCTGACAGCTATGACTGCGTAAAAAACTGTATTCAAGTTTCCGTTCAAGTGCATAAATATTAAGCTTAATTAGTAAATTTTGTTCATCTTCGATTCATAGCTTGTTTTATTGATTCTCAGTTTATTTTCCCGAACTGTCAGTTGCGAGCAGCACAAAATTTTAGTGAAACTGGTTTATACAAAACAAGTTTGTTTTTACTGTCTTCATTTTAAATTATTAAAAAAGACAAAAACTGAAAAGAGACTCACTTTGTTGACTTTGTGTCGTGCTTTCTTGCCACTGAAAAATCGTAGGGCAAATATCGACACGGACGGGGTGTATTGCCTGATACCTGCCCTCCGACTTGGTACCACGTGACCCAAAATAGCCAATAAAATCGAGCAAAAGTTAATCGGTAGATTATAAGATAGATATGATATGATATGATATGATATGATATGATATGATATGATATGATTTCATATGATATGATATGATAAGCAAATAATATAATATGTATACAAAAAAATTCTGATCGCTGGATTCAGAGTAGCCGGAGAAAACAGCCGACATTTGGCGACGCACTGATTTCCCCGCCAAATGACGTCTGAGAAACGAGTGCAGAAATTTCATACTGATGACGCGTCACTACCCAGATCTAGGTGGTGCTTCTGATTGGTTGAATCAAACTTCCCACATGGCACGACCAATCAGAAGCACTACCCAGATCTGGGTAGTGACGCGTCATCAGTACGGAATTTCTGCGCTCGTTTCTCTGTTACAAAATAACAGCTCTACGTCTACAAAAAAAAGTGTTTTAGGTCCCACCGAGATTTGAACCCGGATCGCTGGATTTAGAGTCCAGAGTGCTAACCATTAAACCATGGGACAGCATACGGAAGAACAGAGAACAACGTTGGCTTCTATATAGTATTGTAGGGTTATCGCAATTTTTTCCATACAGAGTTTAACAAAGTAGTAAAATAGTAGAGACCGAACGCCAAAAGCCAAAACCAGCTACACCAGAAATCACAGATACACAGCTTTGGTAACCACATGAAATTCTCAATCTAGTCACCAAGAAAACTAAAACAACACGATTTACGGAAGAATCTTTCAATAAGGAGCAAGGAAAAAAGGAAAAAAACGACAGTTAAAGAAAGCCAAACTGCTCGTAATATACTATATGAGATTTTTAAAATGATTGGCTTACGAGAACACAAACGTTAATGCGTCGGCCGGGAATCGAGCCCGGGTCAACTGCTTGGAAGGCAGCTATGCTCACCACTATACCACCGACGCTTTCGATTGCGCTTGCTTCTTTTTCTATGAGATGTTCTGCTGTCTAATGGACCTTCGATGACCTTAGAAAAGGACGGATTATTACTGACCGCACACAATTGACATGAGACAATTGACGTGGGACCTTAAAGAATACAACAAATCATATACATCGAGACTCATATGCATCGAGAGTGGCTCAAAACTGTTTCCAGCATTTTTTAGAACATCGATAAAGCAACGTTGTAACCACTCAAACCCTATATGTGATATTATAAATCACGTGCTGAAGACTGGAATATTTCGTGATGATTGGAAAAAGGCAAATTACATTCTATTTTTCTTTCTTTTAAGTCCGATGAAAGAATATTCCAGCAACGATAGATCAATTTCTATTCTACCTGCCAGGTCATGCACACCCAGCTGTTAGAGTATTTTCAAGCAGGTAATATTTTAACAGAGTCTCAATCTGGCTTTAGAGCTAATAATTCAACCTGTACAGCTTTGATAAGCGCAGTAAACCTTTGGCTTACCAACATGGATGCTGGTAAACTTAATGGTAGCGTATTTATTGACTTAAAGAAAGCCTTTGACACTATAGACCATAACATGTTGCTATGGGGTCAATTGCAATGCTCTTCAGTTGTTTAAATCATACTTGAATGATAGAACACAGAGGTCCGATGTGAATGGAATATTATCCACAGAGCAATATATATCATGTGGCATTCTGCAGGGCTCTATACTTGGACCACTTTTGTTTATAACTTTTATAAACGATCCTAAATATCTACAGCACCCAACACTTGGTATGTTTGCCGATGATAAATATATAACGACAGCTCATGAAGAAATCCTCATAATTGAATGTTTCTAAAACAGTGATTTATAGTCCGGGGCCGAGTTGTTCAAAGCTGGGTTCAGATAACCCAGGGTTAGTGCGAGATTCGAATTCAGATTTGAAAGCATAAAAAGCATTTCAGTTTTAATTCTTTTTGTCTACAAGTTGACGATTGGAAGCTCTAAAAACAACAGCGAAAATTATACAAGAAAATACTTTTGAACATAAGAAAAAGGAAACCCGGGTTGAGCGCTAATCAGCCTTCGAACAACTGGGCCGGGGAGCATATGTCAAGAAATAAGGTTCCGTGGGATTTTTGTGAGTTCAAAGGCAAGGTTACACAATGAGGTTTTCAAAATAGCATAACAAAATAGTGGCTTTAAAAGTATCCTAAAAATAGTTTCTTAGGTCCCAGCCGCAAGGTTTGAACTCGGATCGCTGGATTCAGAGTCCAGTGTGCTGGCAACTTCCTCCCTTTTTATATCTCGATTGAAAGCATTTCTCTTTTGCTGATTCTTCACTTACAAACATTATTCATTTCTTACTACTTTTTGTCCGTTGAGTGAACAAGAAAGTTGAAAGGGAAGAGTACAAAAATCAATGCGTCGGCCGGGAATCGAACGCGGTCAACTGCTTGGAAGGCAGCTATGCTCACCACTATACCACCAACGCCTGTGTTGCGTGACTTGCTGTGTAAAACTGATTAAATCGGGCCAGTCAGTGGTCCGAGCGACGCGAAAAATCTCATCGCATTGATTTAATTTTGCCATAGTCTACCCTTTCTCCCTTTCTGTTTGGCTAACCATACTGCTGAACATCACAATTGCCTTCTTTTCTTCATAATCAAAACATGGGCGCATCCAAACAGTTTTTGTCAAGGGCTGTCCTGTCACCTTATGCCCTATTCACCCTTCCTTGACGCCAGTCTCCAATCTGCCACTGAACCATTCCTTAAAATGTTTAAACTAGAAATACGTTTTCGCAAAAATCTCGCGAAGCTAACAGGATCAGCAGTGAGAATAAACAATAAAAGCCAAAGGGTAAAAAAAAGATGAAAGAAAAAAAAAAGTGGAAGTAGCCACACTGGGATTTGAACCTGTACCCCAACATCCTCCGGCGAAAATAGTGCTACGTCTGACCACTCGGCCATGCGACCACTACACCAACCAAATGTTTATATAATAGTCTTAGAGTATCTGTCTCTGGCATTCACACTGTTTGAACCTTATGGAGCTGTATTTATCATGAATTCAAAGATACATTTGAGGAAAAATAGCTCAAACGAGTATTTCAAAACCATTTTGCATTATTTCTGCGTTTATTCACTCTCGGGCTTTATATAGGCCGCTCGATTAACGGACCGTCTTCTTCTTCGCTGGTCTCGCTGAAGTTCAGGTCACCGTTCTTTCGGTGTGAAACCGTCAGCAGCAAGGATTTCCAGTCACTTGTTCAATCGGGCACTGTTGTGTTTGCAGCCCGCTGTTATTTGCCTCAGAAATACTTTGCGATTGGCCAACGTTCAATAAACCGAGAATGAATAAAATGAGCCCAAGTCGCTGGACGTGTCGTCTGGAAACCTAAAGTACAGTAGACATATTAAATTCTGCAAGCAGAATACTGCAATGATGATCGTACTACGTAAAAATTAACTCTGCAAGACATCAACACGACACCAAAAGAACTCAAAACAGAGCGGGATTGTAGCCATAGACAGCTGTTTCGCCCTATTTGGGGCTCGTCAGTATGGCGTAACAACCAGAGAAAACTCTGGTAAAAAATATCCGCCACTCTGATCTAAGCCTCTGACCTAGAACTCCCAACACCCACAGAATCACGCCATACCACGTGTCTTCTGAGGGGCAAGGGTCCAAGTGTCAAGTTGATGTCACGATAACGTCATGTGGAATGGCGTCTTTGGGATTTGTTTATGGCTTGCTGCTGGGCAACTGCGGATACCAAACCGATAGAAAGATTTAATCGCAGCTCACTTGCGATCCTCGCGTGATCCGCGCGCTGCGCGTGCGACAAAATTATAACTCGCTCCGCGAGAACAATCTAACATTGCTGACAAAAAAAAATGAAAGTGGGGAAAAAGACATGGAAATTTTTTTCCTCACTGCCAACCACTGAGAAACTGAGTTATAGTATTAAAGTAATGTCAGATCATTTAGGGTTTTGAGCCTCAGGATCAAGCTACTGCTGATCTCAATAAACCTCCCTTTTAGCCCTCCCCCACTCCCCCGTGGTTAACCCTAACACATAGTACAGATACAGATTGGTTGTCCCAATTTAAAACGATACAAGAGGTCATGAGGGATGAACTTGTCAAAAATAACTTACTCCCTGACATTGGCCCAGTCACTCTATCTTTATTAGTTATGTACTCAGTACAGTTTTGACTCACTGTAACTAAAAGTAAGATAGTTTACGGCATTTGGAGCTTTCAGAATCTTTATCAAAGTTATGAGTAGTGCTGTCTGAGCAGAATTAGCATTTTGGGGGAGCAGCAAAAAGGCAGAAAAATTAAATAAATAGCTCATGAGTAAAATGCGCGGGAAACTTGTTTAATTTATGCTAACCATGTTCAGGCAAGTACTAGCAATGACGCCAGAGCACCATAAGGTCCATTTGACAGTTAGCAAGCCCATTAGAGACGGCTAATGTCTTCTATTAGCGCTAAAAATCGGATATATATAAACAAAACACAGATACACATACACAAAGTGGAGCTCTAAAGTCTTTATCTCAATTTTGTCTGACTATTACAAAACCGTTTTCTCCTTCTCAAGGAGACGACGACTAACTATTGAAGTCTCAGCGTTTCACGCGCGATTAGTCAGTTAATTATGCGACTTAACAAGCCCACATTTGCATACAAATTAGTTCAGCTCAGTAATAACAGCATAAAAACACACACACACAAAAAAAACAATTGATAACTTAACAGGGATGAACTGAAACTCGCAACTAATCAATAAACACTCCCAATAAAACCAGACACGTTTCTTAAGACACAAGAAATCAACTTTATGACCCTTTATTAAAATAATTGCAAAAAAAAAATACATAAAATATTACATTAAAATAGTCAACGAAGGCAAGCTATCTTCTTTTTACACTGAGCACAATGCATCAGTCAATAGCCCTTATGCATGTTTACGTCACACAAGCAAATTTCACCGCCAAGCCTCGTTTTGAAATTAAAAATAAGCGAAGTTTCACAGAAATGAATTCCCAAGGCAGTAGAGTTGAAAAGAATACCCACGCACAAAAAGTGCAAATGCAAAAAATTTTGTTCACAAACGAGGCTTGTTGGTGAAATTTACTCGTCTGACGTAATCATGCATAGGGGCTAATCCACCTGCGCCCACCTGCGGGTTGGCAAATGCCCGGCCCCCGGGCAGTACAAAATTTGCAAATGCCCCACTCCCGGGGCTGACAAGGCCGGAAAATGCCCCGCAGTAGCCCGGGGGGACTGGGCGCAGGTGGAATTGACTGATGCACAATGTTTTACTTACCCCTCTCCCTTTCATTTTTATTTTCCCACTTATCCACAATTTTATTATTTTCCTTCCTCAATTTTTTTTTATTCCCTCCTCCACAATTTTATTATGTCTCCTCCTCCTCCACCACCTTATTTATTCTATAAATTTCTCCATCCACAAAAAAAATCGACCTCATATCGACCCTAGACTCAACTTTTTTTTGCAACACAGCTTTGTGAATAGTGAAACTATATACAACCACGCAGTCAACCACCACCACTTTTCTATTGTTTTTCCACCACCACAATATTTCTATTGTTTCCCTCCTGCTCTACGGTAGCAGGCTATACACGTGTATACACGAAAATTCAAGGGCCTCGATTCGAGAGAAATTACATTATTTCCAGAGATCAAAGATTTACATGGCACGTCACTTCAATCATCCCCGAAAATAAACCCCATGCTCATTACAAAATCATTTGCATACAATGAAAGTTTACAACAGCCGACTATCGTAGTTTTGCTAATTAAGATTCTTATTCTTTTTTCGACCATTCAGTAGTGTCCACTTGTTCCAACGTAATTAAAGCTTTCAAGTGACTGAATTCTTTGACCGACACGTTTCAGAAAAGCTCTAAATTTAATCTTTCCTTAGCTTTCTTCGCAAAACATGCGTGGCTTCGATCACGCAGCGATTCTTATTCCCAGTTTCTACGGTCTCCGCTGGGAACGTCGGGCAGAACGACTCCCCGTACCGGATAGGGCTTCTGTTCTCACACACAAGAACGGTTGTGGCGGCGCTATTTCTATAAAGGAGCGAAGCTTTGCCGTGTCGATCTCGAAAGTGGACCGTCACATATCTTATAAGTATTGTGCCATAGTTTGTGTGGTGTGCACACCTATTCCGCCCGTCGCGGAAGTAAGTAAATAGGGGTGAGGCCTGAAACTCACTGAGACAGAAGTAAATATTCAAGGGTGAGGAGTAGAATTTAGTGCACCAAATCCTTTCGGCCAACCGCACCGGTACGATGTTCGATGTGTGTGAACGACTTGCACCGTTTCGGGCCGTCTCTGTTCATACTATACCGGATAGCCCCTGGTGGGAAGGGGGGGGGAGGGAATCCCGGTTTCTTGTCTGTCTGTTTGTTTTGCTTTTTTGTAGGTAGACTTACTGAAGTTAGTTTTCGTAGGTTTGTTAGTGCCTCTAGCGTCTTTTAACTCTTCCTGGTAATGTAATTTTGTAAGGGGTGGCGGGGCTCATTACCCCGGCGATTTTGGCATGCTGGTGCACCCATCCTGACACATGTTTAAGTGTAATGTATAGTTTGTTGTTGTACAGGTTTGTGGTCTGGCGACTGTGTTGAGTGTGTTAAATGGATAACACTGCATTGCACTGTTGCTGTGTACTCCCACCTCGAAACAACAACAAAAAAACTATACCAGATATATAGCCTTTCGTGACGCCATGAAAAGTTACACGGTATAACTGTGAACATAGAGTTCCTTTCAAGCGGGAAAACTGTTTGAAGATTTCATTAAAATATACTGAGTAACCTTACACTATAAAACTTTAGAAAAAATATGATATAGGTCCCACCGAGATTTGAACTCGGATCGCTGGATTCAGAGTCCAGAGTGCTAACCATTACACCATGGGACCACCTATGATGCTTGTGGCGACTTTCCTGAAAAGTATTCTCTGTTTCTAATTAAATATGCTAAAATATGCTACTATGATATTTGGACTAAAAAACAAACCGTTTTTGTTGTTGCTGTTTTTTTTTTCTCAGCTGCTATATGATTTTTATGCCCCTGGCAAAACTCGTAGTTGCCCTGTAAAGTGCCAGATTTCAGCTACATCTAACAAGAGCTCCTTTGCAGCTCGTTACCATAATAGTCCCTCTTAGTGTTTAGTGAAACTAAAATGTTGACGCTTATTTGGTGTTCTGCCTCGGCTAATTCGATATCTCTAGCTTTTTATCGAAGTCAGCTAATAATGGCACATTTTTTTTCTCTTTTGAATCTTGAAAACTAGCTTTAAGCCTTCCATAGCTATACGCCTTTCCAACTGAAGAGGCCATTTTTTATTTCCGCTGCGTTTTAAAGACGTTTTGGAGAAACGCCTTTGGATATATTTTTTCAATCTAATTTACTTTGTCTAAACTTAAAACCAACAGTTCACTATATAAGAGTACACTACTCGGATCGCTGGATTCAGAGTCCAGAGTGCTGACCATTACACCAGGGGACCTTTCATGAATCCAGAATGAAAATGGAGCAAAGTTTTACACTTACCACTTATGCTCACCACTATACCACCGACGCTTCTGTGAACGCTGTGGTGATGAAACGAACTTTTATGCTGAACTAGTGTACTCCCGTCTTCTTTGCTTGCCCAACTGGCTGTTGCAATATATCCAAAAAAACTGAAAATTAACGTCGTCTTTTCTTTGGGTGTCTTGGGGAAATTAATGTTCATGACGCCTTTACAGGGCGGGGTGGGTTCCAAGGAAAAAACAATGTGTATTTTCAAGTTGACATAAAATAGAATAATTTACTTCCTCTTCCTACGGAGTTCTTAACACGTGCCACTGAATGCATAGTCTGGAATGCCTATGCCTACGATTTTATCAATCTACAAATAATTTCGCTTAAAAGGTGACAAGTAGAATTCGTATCATTGTTATTGACTAACAGTCATTACCTATAATAGGCGAGTTAAGATAAGACGTACTCATCCAAGTAGATTGTTTTAGTTATAAAGCAATCGTTAAAAAATAACCGTGCTTTCGATTGGTTAATCATTCTAATCGATCTGAATTTAGATTTTATGAACCGGATTTCGGAATTTGCGAAATGCGAAAACAAATTTCAACTGCGAAACTGAAATCCGCCCTAGAGGCGTATTTCAGTTGGGAAATCCAAATCCCCATTTCATGGTTTTTCCTTAAAGGGATTTGCAAAACTGTTCTCGTGAACAGTGGCGTTTTCCTGCTAATTGTGCGTGCGCTTTCGAGACCGCTGTTCTTGAAAACAGTTTTTCAAATCCTTCTTCGGATTTTCCAGAAAGATAGTTTACAAAGTAAATTCAAGCGTTAAAATCTGTTTAAGAATTTAAGTTTGACTGCAAATCTCAGTAAAATGCGGAATTTAAATCTAAATCCAGACTTTCCAAACGAACGCACTCGGCCTATAATCATTTTGGTTCAACAGGTAGAAATGTAAATTAGAAGATAACGAACCAGCCAAGCAGAAGAAATAACCCTGAGAAACAAACAAAAAAGGTTTATTCTGATAGAAAGTAAAAATATAAGTGAATAACAAACGATACCAGTGTTACTGGTTTTTGCCAGTAGAAGATAGAAAAAGGAGTTGCTCCTAACAGCTTTTTTCAAAACAAGGGGAGATCCTTTTTTGTTTAGCATGTGCAGGTCAGTGACAGGTGACGCCGGCTACCGACCCCTTTGAAACATGTTTTGAAGTTTGCAGGCCTCGATAATCAGTGCCCCCTACTAAAAATGTTTAAGGTTGCATTTAAGTGGATCATTTTGTAAGGTTTTTGCAGTCACGCTTTATAACTGATTTTTTTAATAGTGTGGGCAGTCCCATTCACAAGCTCCCCTCTTAGGCTGGGCTAAATATGTATATTGTATCGAATGAGGTTATTTCGTAGTTTGCCTATGACCTTGGAGTTATTCAACGATCACGTGAATTGCATGCGACTTTTCGAACACGATATATGATTTTTTCATGAGCAGCTGTACGGCTTTGTCCGCTGTTTCTCTTTTTCGAAACTTGTTCAGTGTTGTTTGTATATTGTAGTAGCATTTAATGATGTCAGGAGGATTAGCCCATGATTTCGATCTTCCTGACTTGAGCTATGGCCTTGAAGCAATGACCCTAACGAAGACTAACAGCGACGAGCAGTGGTGGACAAACTTCCTTAAGGAACTGCCTAGTAAAGCAATATATGAGGGAAACAAAGCAAATCGACAGGGAGCTCTTAAAAATGGGGCTGGAACGCTTGTTGAAAGGGTTGGTGAAAACCTTGAGAAGCAACAGGCTGAGACAAAAAAGAAGAACGAAGCTGACAGAGCTAAAGCAGACGCCACACTTGAACACTCTTTGCAGCAACTGCTCGACAGAGTTTGTGATAGCTGTAGGGTTAGTAAGCTCGAGTCCCGTGAGAACGCTGAGAAGCATATGCAGCCCTTGCAGTTGTTGCCAAGCATTTTAAACGATTTTAAAAGCATTTGGGATGACTATGTTAAGGGTACAAAGAAGACGAAGTCTGATCTTGAATGCTCTGGATCAACGTGGACAATCAAAATGCTAGCACGCTACGTGAAACAAGAAGACGTCGATTTTATGCCTCCTCCCAGGGAAGAGGAAATCAACAATCTTTTAAGCCGTCACAAAGAGTTACTGGACAAGATCAAAGAAAACCTTCATATGGTAGTGGCAGCTACGAATGGGTTTAGAACAGAATGCGATACAAGAATGTTGCTTGACCCAATATTACTTACGATCTGTGCACATCACAAGGATCTTTTTATCCGCACTGAACAATCCATGAAATTCATTTCCCTTCCTAATAACATTCCCGATTACATCGTGTATTGTAGGGATCGACCAATTGGAGTCGTTGAAGCCAAACGACCTGGCTGTTTAATTCAGTCTTCCTTAGCCCAGTTAATTCAACAGCTTTTATGTGTTTCAGCTGAAGATCCGTATTTTCTTTATTTTGGTCTTTTATTTGACGGTTTTACAAGCGTTTTCGCTGCTGTTTCCCAGCAAAAAATATTGTTTTTTCAGGAGAAAGATTGTCAGTTGCGTGTTTATAACACACAACCTTTTGCTGACTTGGGATACAGAGTTGCCGTTCAACCTCTATGGTTTCTCGAACAATTCTACGTCCCGGTCTTGAAACAGTGACTTCAGTAGTTAATTATAATGTGACAGGAAAGAATCACTTGCCCAACTATTGTGAGGAGAGGATTTATTGTTATTTAGTCGTTTTGTTTTCGCTGACGGATAAAAATATGAAAAGCCAATGTAGAAATCATTTATTCTTTAGTCTTAACTTTTCTAAGCCGTAAAACAATTGCAACCTGTTGATTTATTGAGCGTAAACTTATTTGTCAAGTCATGTAGCTGTATTTGACCTTCATGCTGTAATCAACCTGTAAGAAGCCATTATCCACCTGTGCTAGCTTTTGGAAGTAATTAATGTTTTAAAACAAGCTTAGGTTTCCACCAATATATCTTTTGGAAATGATTGTTGTGCTCTGTACTTTGACTTGTTTAGTTTTTATGTGATCTTTATCGCTTCGCTAGCTTAGGCTTAAATACGAGTGCTTTGTAGGAGTTTCTTCGGTTACATCTAGGCTCGGTTGGTTATGTTTTGACTACATGTACTTATTTTATAGTCTTGAATTAAACCTCTACATTGGACCCAAGTTCTGTCTATGATCATTGTCTCAAGAGTATTCAACAGGCGTAAGAGATTCCATTCCTTCCCGCAGCCATCAAGTGTCCCCAGGAAAAGGTCTTTCCCGGAGAGTTTTAGGGTTTTTCCCCGTCCGTCGATTTACCCTTTAGTGAAGGCAAAACCTGTTTTCACACTGTACAACCTAGCTGTCCATTATTTTTGGGGGAAGGGTGGGGATAGAATTCTAACAAAATCAAGTCAATTTGGTCGGTTGATGAAAATTCACGTTAAAAAATAGCGCTGCCTGTTTCGGATCAGAAACATTGAGAATTAAGGTGGCTCAAAAAATACTTCCCTCATTTTTTCCATGCAGTTCTATACATAGCAGTTTTCAGTAAACATTCAGTAATTATCCTAAATTTGAGCAGTAAGCGCTAATAACAAAAAGGCCGACCATTTGACTTTTTAGGGAGGATATGGGTGATTTCAGAAAAAATATCCTGCAGACTGATTTCGAGGGAAACAAAAATTAAAATTAGTATAGGTAATTGGATGATTTGTAGTGATATTTGGCATAAATACCACGAGTGATATTTCGAAATTGTTGGACGTAGTTTCACGAGCCAGTAGGCGAGTGAAATTTGAGACAATTTTGAAATATTACAAGTGGTATTTATGCTAACTATCACGTACAAATCATGCTATTATTTGTTTATACTACTATCCACAAAAGGTTTGTAATTTTCACGTGTAGGTATTTCAAATTAAGATGAAATACCACTGCTCTGAACCAATCAAATTGCAGAAATTTCGCATGTAGTAGTATATCACAGGCAGATAACCCTCTGTTAGTGGGGGCCGTTGTTGATTGAAATCTGAGCAACGATCTTTTGTAATTTATAGAGGAAATACATATGAACAATACGGTGGCTATAATTTGTTCCAAAATGCAGAATTAAAGCAAATTTTTCAATAAAAGTTTGAAGAAAATGTTAACTGAGATTTTTGCATCGGTCATGTTAAGAGAGCTGGTCTTGCAACTTCAGGATCGCTTTTCTCGAGAAGTTTTGGAAGGATTGAGCTCTCATTCGGATGGGACATGGATACGTATCTAGTGGATCCGGAGCTGGTATTTTCGAGGTAAGAAATTAAATAGTTTGGCGTCAGTTTCAGCTTAAATTGGACTGGGTCACATGCCGGCGGCTGATTGCTGCCTGCCTTGTCTCCTGACACATGACTCAGTTAACATTTTCTTCAAACTTTTATTGAAAAATTTGCTTTAATTCTGCATTTTGGAACAAATTATAGCCACTGTATTGTTCATATGTATTTCCCCTATAAATAACAAAACATCTTTGCTCAGATTTCAATCAACAACGGCCCCAACTAACAGAGGGGGGTCTGCCTGGGGTATAATGCAAGAAAATACCTGGGAAAAATAAGTCCTGCACAGAAAATAATATCTCTCATCACTTATAATTCTGAAAAAAAATCTTACACCGTTGTATATGAGGGAAATAATTCTAACCCAAACCAGGTCACCAATACCTTCCCTCAAAACTCAAAAGTCAAATGGTCGGCCTCAAAAAGAACGAGCTCGAAATCGTTAGCCTCTATATTTCTCTCTCTATATTTCAATGATACTCTGTTTCCATTAGAAAGGACATTTGGATTTCAACTGCTGCAGTAAAACAATGAGGAACTCCTTTTGATTTTAATTTTTTTAATCTATGTTACTTCGCCTAAAATAAAATACAACAGCTCAATAGACCATGAAATTGTTGCTGTAGGTCCCCACCGTAAGTGCCAGAGACGTTTCACGCGTGGTTTCCGGTTTGGTCAATTCTTTATCGTTACTACTCAATGGCCGCATGCAAGAAAAAACCTCTGGTATCCAGGCATTTGTCACAATAGGTTCCTCCGTCTTCTCCTTAACATCTCCTTCAGAGATCTTCAGAGGCCGTGGTTACTCTTTCGCTGGCTTATATTCTGTAGGGGCGGCAATTTTAGAACAGACTGTGAAGGCATTTCAAATCTCTTGTACTTTCTTAACCACGAGCATAATTTTTAAAATGGGGGACAATTTTAGCCTCCCACACATTCGTTCTTTTGACTCGTCACGCAAGGATAAAATTTTGGCGCAGCATGATAAATTGTCGAGCAAGCCGGAAGACGAATGTACCCCCATTATGGGGGTCCTGTTTGCTCTCGTTTTGCCCATTGCTGAACACTGACATGCCAAGCGTGTAAAAAAAAAAAAAAATTGACCCATCACTTCCAAATAAACTTGCCACTTAAAAATTGTTATAGGATATAAATACAATAATCAATTTTCGTGAGAGATCGACAGGAATTTTTTCCCGCATATTTCTCTTCAAAATTTGAAAAATGCAAAAATCACGAAAATGGTTCATTGTAACTAGCCGCGGCAATCAAGAAAAAATAATTTTGTTCAATCTCAATTTCCTCAACATCTGAACAAAAGTCCGCTTTAGAAAAACCTGATTTCTTATTTACAAAGGGCCTTATTTTATTTATTTATCTTCATGTATTTTTTCCTTTCTTTTTCGTATGTGACGTGTATTTGCATACACCGATACAAACCTAAAATACACCTTATGTACACCCAAATACATCATAGATACACCTATATATAAATTAGATACACCCATATACACCCAAATAAACCTTATATACACCTATATACATCTTATATACACCCATATACATCTTATATACACCCATATACACCTTGTACACCCATATACACCTTATTTACACCTATATACATCTTATATACACCCATATACACCTTATATACACATTCTATACACCTATATACATCTTCTATACAGCCATATCCACCTTATATACACCCATATACAGCCATATACACCTTATGTACACCCATATACAGCCATATACACCTTACGTACACCTATATACATCTTCTATACAGCCATATACACCTTATGTACACCTACATACACCTTCTACGGGTATACACCTATATACATCTTATATACAGCCATATACACCTAATGAACACCTATATACACCTTATATACAACAATATACACCTTATGTACACCAGTATACACCTTAAAAACAGCCATAGACACCATATGTACACCCATATACACCTTAAAAACAGCCATATACAGCCATATAAACCTCATGTACACCCATATACACCTTATGTACACCTACATACACCTTATATACACCTATATACATCTTATATACACCCATATACACCTTATGTACACCTATATACACCTTATATACAGCCATATTACACCTTATGTACACCCATATACACCTTAAAAACAGCCATATACACCTTATGTACATCCATTCCTATCTTATATACACCTATATACATCTTATATACAGCCATATACATCTTCTATGCAGCCATATACACCTTATATACACCCATATACACCTTATGTGCACCCATATACACCTTATTTACACCTATATACATCTTATATACAGCCATATACACCTTATGTACACTCATATAGACCTTATATACACCTGTATACATCTTATATACACCTATAAACATCTTACATACACCTATACACCCGTATCCACCATATATACACCCATATACACCTTATATACAGCCATATACATCTTATATACAGCAATATTCACCTTATATACAGCAATATACACCTTATGTACACCCATATACATCTTATATATAGCTATATACCTCTATCCACCATATATACACCCATATACACCCTATATACACCTTATGTACACCCATATACACCTTATATACAGCCATATACACCTTATATACACTTATATACATCTTATATACGCCTTATAATTAAGCAACACTTTCTATGGGTTTACCGGCGTGATAACCCACGCGGGATGTTGGGAGAACACGAGAAAAGCTTATGGTTTTAGTACCGTGATCAAGTCATGTCTTCTCTCTAAAGTCATCATAAGCCAATCATGACTCACGATTTAATAGCGCTGAACTTTCTCAAAACTCAGCTCAGTCACAACAAACAGCAGCACTTCAAAACACGAGTTTTTGCACTCATTACATGATAACTTTTGAAAGCTGTTTTACAGGAAGAGTCAACAAGTATTCATGCGAACGTACGATGAAGAATACGTTCACGGTTTGTTTACTACAGAAGTAGAAATAATTGAACATCAGACTGTACGCAGCTGTATTTTGTTGAGTCGATCCGTAAGAATTTCGTGCTTACAGACAGAACTGGCAGCTATTGTAATGGAGGACTTCATTCACATTTTACAAGCCGCAGTGGTTTAAGATCTGTTTTCTGGACTTTATTATGATCAAGAAATGCTGCGGTAACGACGTGGCTGTATTTGCGAAGTTGTCGCATGTAACTTTATATGCACGTACAGCGACCGATGGAAATATGTCAGTGGTGGAGAAAGGTTTCTTTGCCGTAGCCACATATTGGCGTTAATATTTGTCGATTCGTGAAGTCAGGTGGTTTGAGGTAGGTTATGGCATCGATATCACCGAATAGTTTGTGCAAATGTTGGAAAAAAACCAGCCCGAAACTCTGACATCTTTCATCATCGTTGGCAGCTTGTTTACAACCTACAGCGGCCGATTTTGTACCATATCTTGATCAGAGATCTCTTTTTGGACCAATTTCTTTCATTAAGGAATTTAATTTTGACATAAAATAAATCAAGAATGCTAAAACTATCCGTGTTTTTGCTGGTTGGTACATGGTTAGGTTTTCTAGAGACTTTCTACACCAGAAATTCACACAGTTGTTGTCTTTCTCAGGCAGGTGCAAAAGTCGGACCGGATCAACTCGGACCGCCAGTCTGGGTCGGATCAACTCGGATCGACTCGGACCAACTCGGATCGAATAAAAAAATAAAAATAAAATAAAACTGGACTCGGATCAACTCGGATCATAAAAAAAAAAACAACTCGGATTATAAAATGAAAAATAAAATCAGTCGGTATCTCTCAACTTTCACCCGCCATTTTGTTTTTTTTTCTCACGAACTCGTGGTTGCGTAAATTAATTTAATTTTTATTTTTGTTAATTTTAATGATACACTAGTGAGCAGCACACATACACTTCCAGTGAACATTTTCAACTTGGAAGGAGGAGAAACCATGCTCCTCCTTCCAAGTTGAAATTGTTCACTGGAAATGTATGTGTGCTGCTCACTAGTGTATCATTAAAATTAAGTTTCAGAAGTCCTGAAGGAAAAAAAAACAAACAAACACTCTTCGGTAACTATCTAAATGCGATTAACAGACCAGGCTTTTGATGATTTTCTCATAAATAATTCAGTAGTCTAATAAATAAGCAAATATATACATTCTCGGCGACTGAAACTATCATTTCTTTACCGTCCAACCACAACCAAGAGCTTATAACATGATCCGACAGGAACTGGCACTAGTAAAACAAAATGGCGCCTGAAAGCCACGGAGAAAAAAAGGATGATCTGGCCTTTTTTACCCTCCAAATGGGTTAAACTTTCAGTTTTGCTAATTTAATTTAATTTTTTTGATTGCTCCGAGTTGATCCGAGGCCAATTTTATTTTATTTTTATTTTTTTATTCGATCCGAGTTGGTCCGAGTCGATCCGAGTTGATCCGACCCGGACTGGCGGTCCGAGTTGATCCGGTCCGACTTTTGTACCTGCCTGTCTATCTCTGCCATTTGGCATCGTCGTGAAATGTAAACTGCTTTCCAGCTTTGTACTTTATAACTTCTAAAGCTATGGCAGTAGCGAATTGTGACGCTCAGTAATAAAATGTGGAAACCAACGCTTTTAATATTAAGAAGGACTGGGTAAGTAACTTGTTCCGTTTCTTTAGCCTGTCTAAAATTGTTGTTTGTTCCGGATGCCCTTTTCTATGGGTTTACCGGTATAATAAACCATAGGTTTTTGACCAATCAGATCACGCGTACTATCTCAGTTATTTTATAATACACTTATATACATCTTATATTTAACAATTATTCGCCGAAGGCGAAGTTAATATTGTTGAATAATCCCCGAGGCCAAGTCGAGGGGATTTATCAACAATATTAACTGAACCTGAGGTGAATAATTGTTTTAGTCTATTCACACGAGGTGATCTCAACAGAATCAGAAAGGAAACCATTTTCAAAAAGGATTTACTATGAAACTTAGGCAAAACACCCAGTTCACGACAGCGATTTTGTTCTGCTTTATATTCACCGCGCTAGGCGAGGGGATTTTTCAACAATATTAACTGAGCCTGAGGTGAATAATTGTTTTAGTATATTCAGACGAAGTGATCTCAACAGAATCAGATAGGAAACCATTAAAAAAACTATTAGTTTGATTGACGGGTGAATTCATGCGTGAACACGAAGCCGTAAACAGTGGATGCGCAAAAGTTAGATACATACATACATACTTTATTGTTACCTCTCCAAAGAGGCTTTCAGGAACAATGATTATATTACATTATTTATAATAGATATTTACAACACCTATCTAATACTAATTACAATGTTAGCTAATTACTAATTAAAATGTTTTAAACTTAACTAAGAAGTATTTACAAAATTATCTAAAAGCTGGCTCCTTAAGGAACGTTTAAAAATTTCAACAGATGGGCTTAACTTATGAAAAGATTCCAAATTGTTCCAAATTTTCACAGGCCTGTAATAAAAGGTTCCCTGTCCGGAGGCAGTTCTAAAATGAGGGATGTGGCTACTCCGAGTTGTTCGTTCGCTAACTTGCTCACGGGTAATAAATTGGGATGTAAGATATTCAGGGGCTTGACCGGTCATGCATTTGAAGGCCATAATAGCTTGGCGATAGTACAGTTGGTCCTTAACAGGCAACCAAGACAGGCTTTTTAAGAGGGGTGTTACATGATGATATTTTTTCGCGCCGCTGACGATTCGGCAAGCAAAGGTTTGAACGGCCTGCAATTTTCTAACATTCCTTTTTTGTGGTATTTGCCCAAACATTCCAACAGTAGTACATTTTGCTGAAGACTAAGGCATGTATTACGGTCAACAACGTATTTTTGTCTAAGCAATGTTTGACCCGGTTAATTTGCGCTAGACGTGCGATACATTCCGACACTGAGGTCATGATATGGTAATCAAAATAGTAGAATAGTAGAGGCTGAGCCCTGCAAGCCAAAATCAGCTACACCAGAAAAGAACAAATACACAGCTTTGGTAACCACATGAAATTCTCTGTCTAGTCACCAAAAAAACTAAAATAACACGATTTAAACTAGAATCTTTCATTAAGGAGCAAGTAAAAAAGGAAAAAACGACAGTTAAAGAAAGACAAAACTGCACGTAATATACTCTATGAAATTTTAAAAAGGGTTGGTTAACGAGAACACAAAAGTTAATGCGTCGGCCGGGAATCGAACCCGGGTCAACTGCTTGGAAGGCAGCTATGCTCACCACTATACCACCGACACTTCTGCTTGCTCGGTTTCTTTTTCTATGATATGTTCTGCTGTCTTAAAGGACCCACGATGACCTTAGAAAAGGCACAGCTTATTACTCACCACACACAATTGACAAATAGGTGTCAGTACGTACAGGTGTCCTTAACAGAAAGTTCGCCCGTATGATGGTTAAAGACGTTTGTTTTGTTGGGTGTGTCCCAATTGAATAATATTTTACTTTCTGTCGTACAAATACAGGGTCCTGATTGCCTAAGATTTATTCACGTGACTAAATCTATACGTTATTTGGTGTGAAAAGCGACAAGCTGCTCCTTAGCAGGAATCGTTCATCATTTATTTTTTTTTTAAATGCTGTCACTGACAAACGACTGATTACCACTAGGTGTGTTATGGTGGTATGCAGGTGGATTCACCCAACGTCTTTCCGTATAAACAGGTACCAGGTGAATTTTGTCAAAGGAGTAATATTATGGCAATTAAATAAAATCATTGCCTTAAAGGGCTGGTAAAGGCAACAGTTCAAAATTACCGTTTTTAGTGATTTACAAGCATGATTTAGTTGAGATAAAAGCCAACAAAAATGCAAGCAATGCGTCGCTTACAATCTAGTGAGAACTGTACAACATAAATAAATAAAATAATAAATTCCCACCGAGATTTGAACTCGGATCGCAGGGTGCTAACTAATATAATGGGATCACTAAAGCTGGTACCTCTCGTGTTCCTAAAAGAAGTGCTGTTGCTGCTGCTGCACTCATCACTGTCAGAGGTGACTTTCTTGAAATGAAGAAAAGTGTTCTCCATTACTGACGAATAGCATAGGATTTGAAATACTACAAAGATTTTTTGGACTGACAGAAAAACATTGTTTTTATGTCATTTGTTACATTATTCGCAAGGTTTGCCATGTAAACGACCGAACTCCCAAATTCTATAGTACTACCTTCGCTCCTTCCTATTAAAGCTTGAGTGTTTCTTATCGAAATTCCAAGGAACTCTGTTCGACGATGTCTTAATTTTAAAATGTAGTTTATCTTACCTAGAATATGATACGATATGATATGATATGATATGATATGATATGATGGTTACTGAAGTGCAAAATGCTGTTCAACTGATGTACTAAAAAGAAATTTGGGCTAAAGGACAATCGTTGTTTTTATTTCGGTTGTTGAGTGATCTAAATGCCTCTTGCAAACGGCCGGATTCAGCTACAGCTAGCCGCGACGACTTTTGTCCCTCTTAGTGCTTAGTGAAATGCAGCCTTTGACGCTCAACTGCCTAGGCTAATTATATACAAGCTTTTTTTTTCAAAGTCAGGTATTGAAATGGGACTTAATGTTCTGTGGTCGAGGCATAATTCTTTTCTCTTTTTGAATCTTGAAAACTACCTTCGCGTGTCCTATTGCTGACCTGTCTCCTGAGGAAGAGGCAATTTTTTATTTCATTTGCTTATCGTATTAAAAACGCCAAACGCCTTTCGATTCTTTTTTTTTTTTTTTTCAGTTTTCAGGTCACTTTGCGTAAACTAAAAAATAACAGTTCAATGTTAACGTTTACAAAAACAAAATGTTGTAGGTCCCACCGAGATTTGAACTCGGATCGCTGGATTCAGAGTCCAGAGTGCTAACCATTACACCATGGGACCTTTCGCGTGGGATGAGCCTTTTTTTAATATATCATTCTTGTTTTTAGCACATCGATAAAGCAACGTCCCAAATTCGATTATTTTAAAAGCACTACCACCTTTCCTACCAAAATGACGCAAGCTCATGCGCGCTCACTCACCTACTTAGCATTGAGAAACTCTGACTCATTCTCGTGTTCGTCCTCGTCTCAGAATCTATAGGTCTTCTGAGAACAGGGAACATTACACAGCATTGCAATAATTTCATTTCCACAGTTAAGACTCATCGCTTTTGAAATAGAATACATCTGTACTATTGAACTGCTGTTCGCGTTTGAAAGGGTTCAACTAATGTTACTGGACTATTACTCCGTTTCTTGTTCACATTCAAGTGGCGTTCTCAATCAAAGGAAGAAAGGATAGGGAGTGGTTAGTTTCTGAGACATTTCAAGTCAAACAACATGTCTAAGGTAAAAATTGTACATTGTGTGGAGGACAACCGAAAGGCGCCTATACGCCACTTCCACATTTCCCACAATGCACCTTATTTGCGCTCCCAAAAAAAAAAAAAAAAAAAAAAATTGCATAAGCATTGCTTTCAATTTCTCTTGAAACAGCTGTAATACTCAGGAGAAATGAAAAAAAAGGTTATGCAAAATTGGGGGAGGAGGGGGTCGAATAAGGTGCCCTTTGGGAAGTGTGGAAGTGCCGAACTAGAGTTATCATTTATCAGTCTTTAAAAGTACCTGCTCATGAGAGCTGGATTTTTCCTCACTAACTGAAAATTGTCGAACAACTGATGCCGCAATTTTCGTCCGCTTGTGGTGACTGAAAAGATCACAAAAATCAGCAAAAAGGCATTAAGTATAGTTAAAAGTACTACTTTTGCCTCGTACAGCATATTCTTGGTTCACATAACTACCATTAGTTTTGAAAAAGTGCAGTTGCTTGAATTGCCCGTGAGCACAAAAGCTGGTCATAACAATAGCATATAACAAACGTGTTATACAAATTCACTTTAATTAACCTGAGGCACGTTTAGATCGGATGAACTCCAGTTAGGGGCTGTTTACATGGAGTGGGGGACCCCGGTCTAGTGGGGTTGGTTTCTTTTGTTTTCACGCTCTGGGGGACACAAAACAAAAGAAACTTACCGCACTAGACCGGGGTCCCCCACTCCATGTAAACAGGGTCTTAGACTAAACGAGACTGGCCATTAATCTCACCTTAACGGGTTTCATGCAGGAATTTAATTAAAGGAGTATTCCTACTATGCAATTGATCCTTGACATTCCTTAAAAGGTTGAGAAACGCAACAGTTAAAAAAATCATTTTGGTAATCAAAAAGTGAAATTAAAAATTAAAAGATAAAACCTAAGCAAACGAGGAAGCAATAAAATGTCACTGAGAAAGAAATGTTTCTTTAAAAAGAAGTTCAAGTTGATATAGAAACTAAAAGTATAAGTTACAGACGATACCACTGTTGATGGAATTCTTTACGGGAGACGGAAAAAAGGGCTACAACAACATAAAAAATTTTCATAGGTCCCACCGAGATTTGATCTCGGATCGCTGGATTCAAAGTCCAAAGTGCTAACCATTACACCATGGGGCCACGCACACTACTACTGACGGCTTTTTGGAATCAAGAAAAGTAGTTTCCGTTGCTCTCACACAATGTATTGCCTTAAAATGCCACTTAGTCTAAAGACCTTGGCTCCAACAATTTTCCTGTAGTTAGTGGTAAAGCCGCATCTGCATTAGTAACCAGAAGTTTATAGGTTCGACTCCTCCTGGGTGTACTTGAAGGTTTTCCTTGTCCCTCCAGAATTTTGCAAAAGCGACAGAAATTGAAAACAATGCTTATGCACAATTTTGGGGGGATAACAAAGAGTATTATGGTATCTTTGAAAAAGGCCTATTTGTATAGTTACTGCATTATTTTTAGACCTTTTGCAGAGGTCGAAAGGCGCCGCCTTGAATACGGCCTGGTTACTATTTTATTTTGTCCTTTCCACCACCTATCCCTAATAAAAATGCATCTCTTGACGTTCGGCTTGCCGTTGCGTGACTTTTTTTGTATGCTACTTCCTACTAATTAGCTATACCAGTTTATCAATCGAAAAAATCAAAATTATCAAATGATACTGCATGCTACGTGGTCGCACACTCCTTTTTTAGTTTTGTACTTTTTAAAAACGTTCTTCCATTTAACGATACTCTGTTTCAAGTCCACAGGACATTTTGATTTCAACTGCTGCAGTAAAACAATGAGGAACTCCTTTGATTGTAATTTTTTCAATCTATGTTACTCCGCCTAAAATAAAATACAGCAGCTCAATTGTCCACGAAATTGTTGATATGGTCCCTACCGTAAGTGCCAGAGACTTTCACGCGTGGTTTCCGGTTTGGTCAAGTCTTTATCGTTACTACTCAATCGCCGCATGCAACAAAAAACCTCTGGAATCCAGGCATTTGTCAAAATAGGTTCCTCCCAAGAGAGGATAAAGGGGACAGAGAAGGCATCCCCCATACACACCCTAGTCCATAGGTAATTTGTCTCGAGTTATTTTTAAGACCACAGATCCCAAGGGGTATTAGACAACAGCCAATCACATTGGGCGAATGTGTTCTGCGTGGATGACCCACGCTCAGAGCCACACGTCCTTCACGAATTGACGCAGAACAAACTGGCGGAAGACGCGGAGAGCGATATTGCTATTCGTTTTGTTGACGAAAACGACTACAGAGAGATTTCTGCTAAAGCTGTGTCAGCGAAACGGAAATTAAAAAACAATCCAGAATACAGCGGGGAAATCCTTAACACACTGAATATTCTCTCAGGATCATTTATAATTTACAGTTTGAAGAGAGCAATTTTTGGTTTGATATTTATTCTTTTATTAGTCTTTTATTATTTAACAAAAATAACACTTGGTGCCCTACTTGCTTTATTGAACAAACGACCGGCTTCAATAGACCGGCGAGATTTCTCATTTTATTAAACCACTGAGGTTACGAAAACTTCAAGTTAAACTGATTTCACGGGAAAGAGTCCAGCGATTCCCTTTTCCCAGGTGAGCGCCGACTCATTTCGCTTCAATATTCAGGAATGCTCTCGATCTCTTTACGCGTTCATTGCCTTTCTCCCGACATGTTTTGAAAGGCGTTTAGTCATGCGAAACCTCCACAAAACATCCAAGCAGCGCGCGAGGTAACTTTATCCCGATTCTAAAAAGAACTCCAGACGAATTACCTATGAAATAGGGTGTGTATGAGGGATGCCTTCTCTGTGCCCTTTATCCTCTCTTGGTTCCTCCGTCTTCTCCTAAACATCTTCTTCAGAGATCTTCAGAGGCCGTGGTTACTCTTTCGCTGGCTCATATTCTATAGGGGTGGCAGTATTAGAACAGACTGTGAAGGCATTTCAAATCTCTTTAAATTTTGCTCCCGCATATTTCTCTTCAAAATTAAAAAAATGCAAAAATCACGAAATTGGTTCATTTTTTAGGTAACTAGCCGCGGCAATCAAGAACAAATAATTTTGTTTAATCTCCCTTTCCTCAACATCTGAACAACTAAACAGTCCGCTTTAGAAAAACCTGATTTGTTATTTACAACGGGCCTTATTTTATTTATTTATTTGTCTTCATGTATTTTTTTCTTTTTTTTTTCGTGTGTGTGTGTTCGCTCCTGACGTGTATTTACATACACCCATACAAACCTAAAATACACCTAAAATACACCCATAAACACCACAGAAACACCTATATATATCTTAGATATACCCATATACACCCAAATCCACCTTATATACCCCTACATACATCTTATATACAACTATATACAACTTATACACTTCCATATCCAACCTTATGTACACCTATACACACCTTATATACAGCCATATACACCTTCTATAAACCTATTTACATCTTATATGCACCCATAAACATTTTCTATACAGCCATATACACCTTAAATTCACCCATATACAGCCATATACACCTTAGGCACACCCATATACACCTTATATACAGCTATATACACCTTATTTACAGCCATATACATCTTATGTACAGCCATATACACCTTATATACACCCATATACATGTTATATACAGACATATACGCCTTATGTACACCCATATACACCTTATATACAGCCATATACACTTTATGTACACTCATATACACCTTATATACAACCATATACATGTTATATACAGACATATACGCCTTACGTACACCCATATACACCTTATATACAGCCATATACACCTTATGTACACCCATATACACCTTATATACACCTATATATTTGTCTATTTGTTTTGAAGCAAATTAGGAGAGCGAGATTGAAAACCAGAAAGGAAACATTGGCACCACGCCCTAGGAATGCTACTAACAGAGTGCCAATGGTAGTGACATACCATCCAAGTCTTCCTAACACTGGTAGTATCCTACGAGAACTTCAGCCGCTCTTGCATTGCTCAGAAAAATGCAGGAAAGCCATCAAAGGCGTACCCTTCATGGCATTTCGAAGACCTAAGAGCCTGGGGGACTACTTAGTACACGCTAAACTCAGGCTGTCAACGCGTATGCAGCGGAACTCGAAGGGGACAGTGTTGTGTGATAACAGAAGTTGCCAGGACTGTAAGTACCTGGAACCAGGAGAAAGGTTTTATTCTTACAGAACTGGAAAGAGCTATACAATTAACTACCAACTGGACTGTATTAATAGTAATGTTGTCTACTTGCTGTCCTGTAAGGTTTGTCATGTGCAGTACGTTGGTTCAACAGCAACAAAATTTAGGCTTAGGTTTGACAATCATAAGGCCCGTTTTAGGGCGCATTCCAGGCTTTCTTTTGAGGGTAGAAACAAGGATGATCTTTTGTATAGACATTTTTTCGGCCCGGGACACCATGGTCTTGAGGATGTCAGTATACAGTTAATTGACAGAGTATCCGGGGAAGAATCAGCTCTCCGGGATAAAGAAGGCCAGAGGGCCTATAGGTTGAACTTTCTGTAAAGAATTTAACAAAATAGTAGAATAGTAGAGGCTGAGCCCTACAAGCCAAAATCAGCTACACCAGAAAAGAACAAATACACAGCTTTGGTAACCACATGAAATTCTCCGTCTAGTCACAAAAAACTAAAATAACACGAATTAAGCTAGAATCTTTCATTAAGGAGCCAATAAAAAAGGAAAAAAAACGACAGTTAAAGAAAGCCAAAACTGCACGTAATGTACTCTATGAAATTTTAAAAAGGGTTGGCTAACGAGAACACAAAATTTACCGCGTCGGCCAGGAATCGAACCCGGGTCAACTGCTTGGAAGGCAGCTATGCTCACCACTATACCACCGACGCTTCTGCTTGCTCTTTCTTCTCTATGAGATGTTCCGCTGCCATAAACGACCCTCGATAACCTTAGAAAAGGCACGGCTTATTACCGACCGCTCTCAATTGACAAATAGGTGTCAGTATGTACAGGTGTCCTTAATAGAAAGTTCGCCTGTATCTTGATTGAAGGCGTTTGTTTTGTTAGGTGTGTCCCGATTGAATAATATTTTACGCCCTGTCGTACAAATGCAGGGTCCAGATTGCCTAAGATTTCTTCAGGTGACTAAATCTATACGAAATTTCGTGTGAAAAGCGGCAAGCAGGAATCGTTCGTCATTTATTATTATTTTTAAAATGCTCTAACTGACTAACGATCATAACCACCACTGAGGTGAGTTATGGTGGGATGCAGGTGGATTCACCCAACCCCTTTCCTTATAAACAGGTACCAGGTGAATTTGTGCCTTAAAGGCCGGTAAAGGCAACTGTATAAATCACAGTTTTTACTGATTTACAAGTAGAATTTAGTTAGATAAAAGACAACAAAAATGCAAGCAATGCGTAGCTTACAATCCAGTGAGAACTGTACAACAACATAAATAAAATAACAAATTCCCACCGAGATTTGGAATCGGATCGCTAATATATTGGGATCACTCAAGCTGGTACTTCTAATGTTCCTAAAAAAAAAGTGCTGCTGCTACTCATAACTGTCAGAGATGACATTCTTGAAATGAACAAAAGTGTTCTCCATTACTGACGGATAATACAGGATTTGAAATCCTAGAAAGATTTTTTGGACTGACGGAAAAACATTGTTTTTATTGTTTTATATCGTTTGCACTATCCGCATTCTACAGTACTACCTTCGGTCCAGTCCTATTAAAGCTTCTGTCTTTCTTATCGACATTCCAAGGAACTCTGTTCGACGATGTCTTAATTTTAAAATGTAGTTTATCTTACCTAGAAGATGTTAGGATATGATATGATATGATATGATATGATATGATATGATATGATATGATATGATATGATATGATATGATGATATGATTATATACATACTGAGAAATACTCACCAAAAAGTTGTGTTGTAAATTTTGATACGCAAATGAGTTCTAGCCAATCAGAGGAGTGAACTATGGTTTTCACACGTAAAAAATATGATACGTCCAATCAGAATCGCGAACGATGTTTTTTCAAATGTGAGAAAAATGATACGTCCAATCAGAAGCCACAGAGGTGTGTGAGTGTCGCGCCAAAATTCCCGCCTTTTCTTGCAGCTTGCTGAGCGCCGCTTCGACATTCAACGAGAAAAGTTTTACTCAAAGAGTTTTTTCGCACTAAAAAAGTGAAAAACATTTCAGAAATGGAGTGGAATAGTTTCGTTTGTTTCACTGTCGATAAAGAAAACTGTAGAGAGCCGGCGAAACAACTGCGGAAGGGGAAAAACAGAACAAGACGCAAGCTTATGTTGTGCTTTTTGTCGGAGCTACTTTGTCTTCCACTTATGAGCTTAAGCTTATATTGAAACCGGCCGTTTTACTTAAATTCACTCATTTTCAATTGTACATTTAGAACAAACAGTTAAGATTACGTGTAGTTCTTGGATTACTTCATATCCTTACCGTCATTTATGTTTTGAGAAACGTTTCTACTAAAAAGCTGATACTTCGTTTTCATTGTTATTTCGTGGTGTGGAGCGGCAAATTTAAGCATTTTGGAAAGATTTGAAATAAAAAGGCCACCAAAATGATGAATGTCTTAGTATGTATACAATAAACACAATACCACATGTAAAGTGCTGGCGTACGGTATTTACCCACTCGTTGTTTTTGTATCAGAAATCTCACTCGTTCGCTGCGCTCACTCGTTCGATTTCTGATACGTCAACAACTCGTGTGTAAATACCGTACGCAAGCACTTTCCATGAAGTATTCTCTATATATGATATGATATGCCAATTATATGATATCTATGCAAAAAAAAGTTGTTGCAGGTCCCACCGAGAATTAAACTCGGATCGTTGGATTCAGAGTCCATAATCATGGGACCGCGTTTGGTGCTTCTAGTGTATGCGGACTTTCTTGAAATGAATAAAAGTGTTTTCAGTTACTGATGGGCAAAATGCTGTTCAACTGATGTACTAAAAAGAAATTTGGGCTAAAGGGCAATCGTTGTTTTCATTTCAGTTGTTGTA
>CALNXK010000069.1:240000-252500 GCA_942486035.1 Porites lobata
ATCTCTTTACGCTTTCATTGCCTTTCGCCCGACATGTTTTGAAAGGCGTTTAGTCATGCGAAACCTCCACGAAACATCCACGCAGCGCGCGAGGTAACTTTATCCCGATTCTAAAAATAACTCCAGACGAATTACCTATGGAATAGGGTGTGTATGAGGGATGCCTTCTCTGTGCCCTTTATCCTCTCTTGGTTCCTCCGTCTTCTCCTTAACATCTTCTTCAGAGATCTTCAGAGGCCGTGGTTACTCTGTCGCTGGTTCATATTCTATAGGGTGGCAGTATTAGAACAGACTGTGAAGGCATTTCAAATCTCTTAAAATTTTGCTCCCGCATATTTCTCTTCAAAATTAAAAAAATGCAAAAATCACGAAATTGGTTCATTTTTTAGGTAACTAGCCGCGGCAATCAAGAACAAATAATTTTGTTTAATCTCCCTTTCCTCAACATCTGAACAACTAAACAGTCCGCTTTAGAAAAACCTGATTTGTTATTTACAAGGGGCCTTATTTTATTTATTTATTTGTCTTCATGTATTTTTTCCTTTTTTTTTTCGTGTGTGTGTGTTCGCTCGTGGCGTGTATTTACATACACCCATACAAACCTAAAATACACCTTATATACACCCATAAACACCACAGAAACACCTATATATAACTTAGAGATACTCATATACACCCAAATACACCTTATATACCCCTACATACATCTTATATACAACTATATACAACCGTACACCTCCATATCCAACTTATATACACCTATATACATCTTATATACAGCCATATACACCTTATGTACACCTATACACACCTTATATACCGCCATATACACCTTATATAAACCTATATACATCTTCTATGCACCCATAAACATCTTCTATACAGCCATATACACCTTAAATACACTCATATACAGCCATATACACCTTAGGTACACCCATAAACATCTTCTATACACCCATATACACCTTATATACACCCATATACACCTTATGTACACCCATATACACCTTATATACCCCTATATACATGGTATATACAGCCATATACGCCTTATGTACACCAATATAGACCTTATATACAGACATATACGCCTTATGTACACCCATATACACCTTATATACAGCTATATACACCTTATTTACAGCCATATACATCTTATGTACACCCATATACACCTTATATACACCCATATGAATGTTATATACAGACATATACGCCCTATGTACACCCATATACACCTTATATACAGTCATATACACCTTATGTACACCCATATACACCTTATATACACCTATATATTTGTCTATTTGTTTTGAAGCAAATCAGGAGAGCGAGATTGAAAACCAGAAAGGAAACATTGGCACCACGCCCTAGGAATGCTACTAACAGATTGCCAATGGTAGTGACATACCATCCAAGTCTTCCTAACATTGGTAGTATCCTACGAGAACTTCAGCCGCTCTTGCATTGCTCAGAAAAATGCAGGAAAGCCATCAAAGACGTACCCTTCATGGCATTTCGAAGACCTAAGAGCCTGGGGGACTACTTAGTACACGCTAAACTCAGGCTGTCAACGCGTATGCAGCGGAACTCGAAGGGGACAGTGTTGTGTGATAACAGAAGTTGCCAGGACTGTAAGTACCTGGAACCAGGAGAAAGGTTTTATTCTTACAGAACTGGAAAGAGCTATACAATTAACTACCAACTGGACTGTAATAATAGTAATGTTGTCTACTTGCTGTCCTGTAAGGTTTGTCATGTGCAGTACGTTGGGTCAACAACAACAAAATTTAGGCTTAGGTTTGACAATCATAAGGCCCGTTTTAGAACGCATTCCAGGCTTTTGAGGGTGGAAACAAGGATGATCTTCTGTATAGACATTTTTTCGGCCCGGGACACCATGGTCTTTAGGATGTCAGTATACAGTTAATTGACAGAGTGACCAGGGAAGAATCAGCTCTCAGGGATGAAGAAGGCCAGGGGGCCTATAGGTTGAACTGTATTCAGCCTCAGGGCTTGAATATAAGTGATTTTTTTACAGCCAGAATAGAGCGACTAGGTCTCGCAAACAATAAGAGCGCGCGAGTGTTTATCTTCCTTTGTAGCGCGTGCAAGTTTTCTAATTGGTTCGTTATCATGTAATAATGTTGTGTGATGCTTGTAACGGGCATTCACCCTGATGAAGGCCGTTTAACACGGCCGAAATATAGGCGAGGGACGAAAAACATATTGTTTTACTCTTCACTTGTGGTACTGTATTTATTGAGTTGTAATATAAGGTGTATATTGGTGTACATAAGGCGTATATGGCTGTATATAACATGTATATAGGTGTATATAAGGTGTATATGGGTGTACATAAGGTGTATATGGCTGTATATAACTGTATTATATACACCCATATACACCTTTTATACAGCCATTACACCTTATGCACACCCATATACACCTTATATACACCTATATACACCATATACACCTTATGTACACCCATATACACCTTATGTACGCGCAAATACAACTTATATACACCTATACCCACCTTATATACAGCCACATACACCTTATGCACACCCATATACAACTAATATACATCTTATACAGCCATATACACCTTATATACACCTATATACATGTTATATACAGCCATATACTCCATTTGTACACCAATATACAGCATATATACAGCCATATACACCTTATATACGACCATATACACCTTATATTTAACAATTATTCTTTGAAATCGAGGTGAATAGTGGCAAAATATTTGCCGAGCCGCGAAAGCGGCGAGGTAAATATTCCCAAAGCCACTATTCACCGAGATTGAAAAGAATAATTGTTTTAGTATATACACACGAAGTGATCTCAACAAAATCAGAGAGGAAACCATTAAAAAGTACAATTTGATTGACAGATCAAATCACGCGTAAGTTTAAAAATAGATCTTTGTAGAATTTTCAAACATGGCAACTCACAAGTTTATCATTTCGCAAACAACAGCGTAATGGCTTAAATGGAACCGATAAAAGTTTGAACTGTTTCCTTACCTGAGAAGAAAAGTAGAGCTTTGTTTTTTTCTGTTGACTCGCCAAGTTTATAGCCAAAAGGGCTTGTAGTGTCGTTCTTCGCATGAAGTGCTGACAAAAATGGCCGGCTCGGTTGCTCGAGGTAAGACGTCGTCTTCCTGTATCATTCTTTTTCCCGTTAACTTGAAACGTAGAATTTCTGCAATCATTTCCTTTTAAATTTGTTTGTCATAAATAAACTTCGATTTTTGAGCCAAAATTTTCTTCTTAGAAAACGCTGAGTTCACGAAACGGCTTCTTCTACGCGAATACACGGGAGTTGTAAACAATCCATCGAGCACAAAACTCAGCTACAGTAAATCGAAAAACGCCGTATTGAATCCTTCCAAGTCTTTTCTTGCCTTTAAAAAAGTCAGCGCTAGGATTTTGTCGACTTTTAAAAGATTGTTCTCTAAAAAAAGGGGAAAAACACCGAGCTCACACACTATCCACTCGCTAGGAGGTGAATATTGTTCAATAGTCCGAGATAGCGAACCAATCAGATTGCTTAAATCACCAAGATCACTGAGTGTGTATATACTAAACATTTATCTACATCTTATATACAGCAATATACACCTTTTGTACACCAAAATACACCTTATATACACCTATATATGTTACATACAGTTATATACGCCTTATGCACAGCAACATATATCTTATATACAGCCATATACACTTTTTGTACAGCCATTTTATACACCAATATACATTTTACATAGCGCCATATACACCTGATGTACACCTATGTACACTTTATGTACACCTATATACATGTTCTATACAGCCATATACGTCTTATGTACACCAATATACATCCTATATACAGCCATATATACTTTATGTAGACCCATATACATCTTAAACATCAATATACATTTTATATACAGCCATATAGACCTTATATACAGCCATATACACCTTATGTACACTTATATACATCTTATATACACCCATAAACATCTTCTATACAGCCATATATACTTTACGTACACCAATATACAGGTTATATACACCTATATACACCTTCTATACAGCTACATACACCTTATGTACACCCATATACACCTTATATGCACCTATATACATCTTATATACAGCCCGATACACCTTATGTACGCCAACATACACCTTATATACGACCATATGCACCATATATACACTCATATACACCTTATATACACCTGTATACATCTTATATACACCATAAACGTCTTCTATACAGCCATATACACCTTATGTACACCCATATACACCTTAAATACCCCTATATACATGGTATATACAGCCATATATGCCTTATGTACACCAATATAGACCTTATATACAGCCATATACACCTTATGTACACCCATATACACCTTATATACAGCTATATACACCTTGTATAAAGCCATTATACATCTTATGCTCACCCATATACACCTTATATACACCTATATACACTTTATATACAGCCATATACACCTTATCTGCACCCACGTACACCTTAGATACACCTATATACATCTTATATACAGCCATATACACCTTATGTACACCCAGATACATCTTACACACCAATATACATCTTATTTACAGCCATATACACCTTATGTACTCTCATATACACCTTATATTCACCCATATACATCTTATGTACAGCCATATACACCTTATGTAATCCCATATACACCTTAAATACAGCCATATACACCTTATGTACACCCAGATACATCTTACACACCAATATACATCTTATTTACGGCCATATACACCTTACGTACTCTCATATACACCTTATATACACCCATATACATCTTATATACAGCCATATACACCTTATGTACACCCAGATACATCTTACACACCAATATACATCTTATTTACAGCCATATACACCTTATGTACTCTCATATACACCTTATATACACCCATATACATCTTATGTACAGCCATATACACCTTATGTAATCCCATATACACCTTAAATACAGCCATATACACCTTATGTACACCCAGATACATCTTACACACCAATATACATCTTATTTACAGCCATATACACCTTATGTACTCTCATATACACCTTATATACACCCATATACATCTTATATACAGCCATATACACCTTATGTACACCCAGATACATCTTACACACCAATATACATCTTATTTACAGCCATATACACCTTATGTACTCACATATACACCTTATATACACCTATATACATCTTATGTACAGCCATATACACCTTATGTAATCCCATATACATCTTAAATACAGCCATATACACCTTATATGCACCCTTACACCCGTTTACTCATGGTGCTCCGCTGCGCGTGATCTCTGCTAAGGAAGCCATTTAAATTAAAATTGAAAAGAGTGAAAACTATCGGGTGTTTTCCTGGTTATAGCTTGTATTCTTCTTGTCCTAAATCGATCGTGAGTAAAATATTACAGACTAGATTGTAGAAAAAAGTGTCCTTAAAAGCCCATGTACACGCGGAAAAATAATTGGCATGGCACCCCAAATTTTGGGTACCGTGTGGGCAGGTTTTAAAACCAAGGTAATGTTGACTCAAAGATAGACAGATTAAATTTCAGTACATTTTTAATCAAATTTTAATAGTAAACTGCTCCTTACGGAAGGGAGAGTGATAGAAAAAAATAACGAAAGAAAACTAGACTAAAATGGTGAATTATATTTACTCTTGAAGATTTTTCTTATCCAGGTTTACTAAAGATCCGGCTGATCCTCACGTGGTTTGTCGTTCGGTTTCGGATTCTCTTTCACAAGTGTTTATGACGATATTACCTTGACAGGGCGTGAGTAAAAAGTAAAGAAAATAAATTTCAATGCGTCGGCAGGAAATAGAGCCCGGGTCAACCGCCTGAAAGGCAGCTTGCTCACCAATATACCACCGACGCCTCGGTTACGGCAATCTCCACGCCGAAAAAAGACTTTGTATGGATCCGTTATCGACTGTACTTCTTCAAGGAAAGGAACAACAGGTAGGATGAAGTAATAGACCTCTTTAGCTTGTATGTTTTGTTTTCCCAACACAGGATATGTGATAATACTCTAAAGAACTGTGTCTTTCAAATTTCGTCTTATTCACATGCATATGCACGCATAATTTATGAGAAGACAAAGGGTCAAGTTCCCGTGGGACCTCTATTGTTGGTTTTTTTTACATGACGTCACTAAAATTCAATCTAAAAAACTATCGATCCTACCGAGATTTTACTTTCACGATGTATTGGAGCAGCTGAAAACTAATTTTCACACAAATTTTCGCTCCAAAAGGGTTCTTGGTTTTGTGATAGAGTACGCTTGAATTTCTAAGCTTTTGCGTGCCGCGGCATTTACATGACGGCCAAGAGAGCTGTCATGTAGGTTAAACAAATTACTTATTTCAGGAAATTTTGCTATCTAAACCGTTTGTGTATTAGAAAAAGCATTATTTTAATGTTTGTGAGTCTCTCGAAGAATAAATTCACGCTTTTGTAGCAAAACTCGGTAACAGATGTTTCTGTTGGTTTCCGTCCGCCATGTTGGAGGTCATATAGGTGAGAACCAGCATGGCGTCTCCATACAAATCTCTATAAGTTTGGGTAAAACGTTTCTTCGGATATCTCGTATACGAAATATTCCTATGTATATGTACCTCCTTTCATTTCCCAGATTCTGGACTTTATCTATCTTTTTTTTTTTCTTTTTTTTTCTTTTTTTGATCTATTTTGAATGGCGTGACACTGAAAACCAGCAATTGGGAAAACAAAACATAGAAGCTTAAGAGGCGCATTCTCCATACGGTTCTCAAGGAGAGATCCTGACCAAATTCCGGACAGATTTTACTTCATCAGTATGGAATTCTGTCGCTGAGGCGCAGACGTCCATCCTGGCTAAACGCCCGTAGCGGCGAGGAGCGAGAAGAGAGGACTGTTCTCGCAGGCTAGTTCTCAAACGTGCCACTCAGGAAAAAAGATATCGAAGAACATACTCCTGAATCTAAGTTCCTTCTTCCCCCAGTGAGTTTTTTATCCATAAAAATTCTTTACAATACTAGCAAAAGTAAGTTGCAATAGGCCATACACACAAATGACTCTCACTTTCAAAACCAGGCTTATAGTTTTATTTGTATATTAAGAATAAATATCATTCTCTTATCAACGGCTTTGCACTTAGCCTCGCCTTCAAACAGAGGCTTGGGCGACTCAAAAAAGGCCTATTGCAAAGTGATATAATCTGTGCAGACGAGCAATTTGTTTGTATTGTTCATGATTGTTGCTGTAGTTGGTACGTTTCTCCATTGCGCTGGGTCTATTATTTAAATAATTTACTATGATTCAGAGATTCAGTGACATACACCAAGAAGTCTCAGTGTGATTACAAACAAATTATTTATTTTGCTGCTTTGATTCCGTTTTTCATAAGTGTGATCAGCGTCACCTGCAAAAGAGAATCACATTTTAACATACCATCAAAACTGCAAACTGGTCTAAACTCGTTTTAAAACGCCATACGTAGTCTGTTTGTTTAATCAATCAAATCCTAATGTTATAATCTCTTTTCGTTTGTTGTTTTGGCTTTTTGGTGCGTGATCAGTTCAAAGTTAAAATTGCTCTCAACTTTCAATATTATACTAGATCCTACCTGTTATAATATTGACCTGCTTAAAGTGCTTCCCTGACGTAGACCTGCCTTTTAGACGCTATACGGTGTCGGCCTTGCATCAAGGAAACCATCACTTCGAAACCGTTAGCATGACGAGACCCATACGCCACAGATTTGCTTCAACATTGAGCTTTAGAGTGGTTAACTTCGTCGCGCGTTTACCGTCAAATCGTCGGTTTTTCAGGCGAAATCGTCACATATCAAAGATTTTTTGTGTTGTAACGCTACTAGCGTGCTCAACAAAAACGAGAAAATAAGCAATACAAAAACCCTGAAAGTGCATGGCACTATCTGGAAGGTTTCTTTGCCGTCATTGCACTACTAACGTTGTCAAACTTGATTGAAATACTAGTAGCAATGCTATCGTCGTTTTAATCCGTAAGATCCTCTCGCTTCGGTCAACAATGGCGACCGTTGCGACTTCGTGATTTCGTCGATTTCGTCGAAATTGAATACCCATACTGATACAGAGGCTCAACATTTAGTAGCCTGCGAGAGTATCCGGTTTTTTCGGCATTAGAAACTTGAGCCGAAAAAACCGGATGCTCTCGCAGGCTAAACATTTAGGGAAACATGTTGATAAATGGTTATAAATATTGACATGTCTGCATAATATAGTTTTGATATAGCTGAATGTTAGTAAGAAAAGTACCTTGTTCAAGTAAAAATTCCCATCTTTTTCTTGTAGTTTGGGACTTTCTGCGGTACGTTTTGACTGAAGAATAAAAGTTATTAATTAGCCTGGCAGATCATTGCTGATATATGAGTGGTGATCAAAAAGTGCCATTACTAATTAAGCTACGATTTGAAATAATCAATTTTTTTTTTATCAATGACACTATATATATCCAGCATAAAACAGCTTTAAAAAGCTTAGACATAGAATCATCACAGCGCTAAAGCCTCTTAGGTTAATGATGCATTTTTTATATGAAATAACAAAATGTCGTGGCTGATGAAGCTTTATAATCAGAAGAATTATCCCGTATATTGAACGATGATTTTGCCTTGATGTTGAGCTATTTTCTTATTATACAAAGAGATGTTGGAAGGAAGTAAGGAAAAACAATCTTTAATAATACCTTGGGCTCTTTGCAGGTGAACCTGACCAAGGACAATTCATTTCATCTAGACAATTGAATCCATCCAACATCTGTTCCAAATAAGACTCTTTTTTCGGACAACCAGCAGTCTTAACCTTGCTTATCGGTTGTTTTTTTCGTCGGCCAAAACAAGGGCAGCAACAAGTTGGAACTCCTAACACAGACTTAACAATTGCTGACATCTTTCTCGGGATCAAAAGATTGCCTGAGCTGTGATGAAATCTTCTAATAAATACCCCTCGCGCGCGTGGGTGTAAAGACGTTTATCAGTCTGACTCCTCAGTCACTAGAATGTACGCACCTGCTTGCAGATTTACCAAAGTAATTACTGAAAGTTAAGATTGTCTAGAGGCAAAACATAAACTTTACTTTGTTTACTTTGGGGGCAAAAGGACGGGTCTGACATTAACTTATTTACTTGATATATGCGCGCCTAAAATCATTAAATGTAGCTGAAACTTACGCTTTGAAGTATTGATTAAAAGCTCAATAAAAACCTAATTGAACTATTCGCGTGTATTTCACCTCAGCCATAGGATGATATACTACCGATAAAATAGTCATTTTACAGTTTTTATCAGCAAAACATCAGTTGGTCTAACCCTAGCCTATTAATTAACGATCACGCTAGCAGCAAAACAAAGCTGACGTGAAAGTACAAAATTAGTAACACAATTAATGCTAACATCTTCTGTTGATATGCAAAATGTAATGGAACATATTTGGCGATTTCTCAACTGTAATATTTAAATATCTTTTGATAAAAGTTGTGAAGTCCATTTTTCTTTCATGACAAAAAGGAGATGAAGTTGTGAACGAATTTCAAACGCATGAAACTTGCGCAAAATAGCTGCAAAATCCACTCTTAAGATTTTAATTGAAGAAATCGTTATGTCGGGCTTAGTTAGCTTTAATTTGGCCTCTCTGGATTTTTCATTGTCCTCAAAAAGCTTTTCAATTATTCCTATTCGTGTAACACTAGGAGTCACTTTATTTTTCTCTGTAAATGAATATGGTTAACTTAAATCTTATGCTTGTTTTGTTTTGTTTTTTTCTGTTATTTTTGCCCGCTTAAATATATTCATTATCATTTGGTGCATCCGGCATAGCGTGGCATACAAAATGGGATCGGAACACGTTAGCAAAATTTGTTGTAAAAATACATTTTGTAGAAAGATTTTATTCTAGAGTCAGCTTTGCTTACAGTGAAAGATAAATCTTTGAGTAAATTGAAAACAGCAGGCTAGGGCTGAAATAATTCTCTATCAGAATCTTTAATTTCGAAAAAAGCCGTAAGCAGGTATTTGTTGTTGATATTCTTTCTGGTTTGAGATAAAGAGTTTTAAAATAATTTAAGAATTTGTTCATGCTTAGCGTGCGTATATCGAGTTATGGATGCACGCGGGAAGTTTGGAGAGCACGAAAGATGCGTAACAGTTGCGCGAGGCGATAGCCGAGTGTAACTCTAGCTTCTTGAGTGCTCTCCAAACTTCCCAAGCGCATCCATAACTCGATATACGCACAGCTAAAAGCATGAGCAAATTCTTTTATAACATAGCTGACAAAAATGCTTGCTTTTTTATTAAGGCTATCTTTAATAAAGATAGCCCTTTGATTAACTGCAAAATTCTCGTAACGCGCTACACAATAACAAACGGTTCTATTGGCTGATTACGAACACGCCACAATCGTCAAGTTTACGTGAAAATATTCTTTCTGTAAAACTGAGAAAGAAGTTTGCCTCTTTATTCGTTAACGATCAATGGAAAAACTAAACAGAAACAATGGTAAAAGAGTCTTAAAGTTCACCTAAAGTTAAAATACTAACATGTTCGTAAGAAGTCGTGGAGTATGGTTTGGATTTGCTGAAAAGATGTTTACGTTTTGCTCGGCGAAATCCAGAAAACATGTTTTTAGCGAAGACAACTGTCATGCTTCTTTAAACTTATATTCATTTACAAACATTGGCTGATCATTACGGCTTCCTGAGAAGACCTGGCAGCAGTTGTTTTTGTGAGTAATAAATTTATGTCTTCTTGTGTAATTTGTGTTGTTATTGCCAGAGAAATTTTCCTGCTTCAGTCGGATTGTCCGGAGATAACAAAAGTGCATAAATTTGAAAACAACAATAAAAACGGAAATTTTACTTTTAAATGTTGTTGGTGACCAGTTGGTGTCTGTTCTGTTCCCAGTGAATGTCTTTCGGCCAAAATTTGCTGCAGCTGGTCTTCCGACAAATTTGCGAGACGCGCAACTTGCGAGTTTTTTTTTAAATTCGGTTTTATTTTTGCTGCTTGTTGGACCAGGACCTAAAAGGTCAATGCCAATAGAAAAATTGGGCAGTTCTGCGCTGGTTTCTTCCATATTTTAAAGAGAAGGAAAACTGCACTGCAGCTTAAAAGACGACAACTTTGCAGCCAGGTAAAAAAAAAATGCTCACGTCATCTTATTTACGCATGCGTAAATAAAGATTTTGTTCATAGCGGCTCAATAGGACTTATATATAGTCAGGTCTCTTAGCGTCAGGATCGTTACAGAGTTGACAAAAGCACCAAACTTTGCACAGCGATAGCTTATTGCAGTACCATGAATATTAGAGGGGGTGCCCACTGCCAATGTGCCACTGAAGCGTGCTAAACAGGATTTAATTATTGTAAATTTCATCTGCTGGGGTCCCTGTGGTGTTTTGATTGAAAATTGTTATTTAATACCTTAAATCACTCTGAATTCTATTCTCATGTTGTAAACAACAATTTCACTCGAACATCTGGCATTCCCATCCATTTTTGCTTATTGATTGTATAATTAAGTTGATTATTACTGTGCCCTTAAAGCAAGTCCACAGTCCGCCCACATTTTCATAAGTCATTTCTAAGATGGCCTCGTCTTTGCTTCATAACTTGCAAGTACTCAGCTTCTGGGGTTCTCTTCCCCTTTTCTAAGGAGGCCTTATTGTGTGGCTTAAGTCTTATGTATCAAGTATTACTTGTCATTACATGTCACTTTAACCTGAAGAAAGCGTATGGCATAGCGATTCACATACAAAATTTCAGAAAAAAGAAATTGTCAAAGAGTCTGTTGTATCACATGTTATCAGGGATTTATGACAGCTATTCATGGAGAGCAAATAACGAAATGACAGAACCCAAAACAGTTCTTTCCAAGGGAGGTAATTAATTTTTCAGCTTAACATAGGCCTGGATGCCTTTCAGTCTCTCTTTATCCAGTTATCTGCTGGACGCAAGTGCATGTTTCGACAGAGAAGCAAGCACCGTGGCACAAGTCATATCATTGACAATTCCCGCAGTTTGTCTAAGCTTTACAAAGCAAAAAGAAACAAAAAAGAATCTGGTCTCATAAACGAAAAAAAGAAACAAGTTAGCCCAAGCTTCAAAAAACAGCACAGTTTATCATTGGCACTGAAGCACTCATGTCCAAAAATAATAAGAGCTTATCAAGTCGTAAAAGTGAGACTCAAGTGGTACAAGATTGACTCAAATGATAAATGGTGAATAGTTTAACTGCTGAAACTGTAGAAAGGGGGCCGGGCTAACTTTTAGGGCCTGTTTACATGGAGGAGGGGGACCCCAGGTAAGAATGGTAACCCACTTAGGTGGTGTAACCCGCCTGTCCATATAATCTCTTATTTTAATTTGATCACG
>CALNXK010000069.1:257500-325000 GCA_942486035.1 Porites lobata
TTACAAGGAGGATTTGAGCCAATCAGAAACGGCGAAATATTTTGAATGAATAATAATAGCAACAATTGGTTTAACTGCAATTAGTATTTATATACTTCCAAACCACAAGAGTTTTCATTTAAGAAGAAACTGTCAAAAAAATTCCTTATATTTCGGTAAACAATTGCACATGTATTTTGCTAGTCGATATGGACTCCTGAAGTTTTTCAGACTTCAGTGTTTCAAAATTTAAAGAAATATCACCCTTCTAAGGTGTTCTAATATACATTACAACAATTGTAGTTTGTTTGTTTTATTTTTTGAAGTCTTTTGACTTATTTAACCACTTAAAAACTTTTTGGTTCGAAAAAAAAAAAGAAACTACAGACAGCTGAAATCCGAAGAATGTAACCGGAAGTGGATCTTGTGAAGACAATATTTATAATAGCGATAACCAAGGGTTAAAAATGCATCTTATTTTTCTGTAAGCTCCCACTGCCGGGCTGTCTATCTGAAACAGGAGCAAACATTATACTTAGGATATGATTGAAGGCAATCACGTTTCCACGCTATTTGCCCTATGTTGTCCTTCGAAAAATAGCATCTTCGTCAATTTCCGGTGATGACCGAGAAACAAAGACCGTGGGCATCCTGGTGGGGGGATGGGAAACACTTAACAAAGCGACCGCTGACAAGCTCGTATTTGTTTTAAGAAAGTTTATTTGACTAAAGCGATTGCATAAAGTTTCCCTTGGTTTTACAAGGATACACGTAAATCCTCTGTGAAATGAATCAATTGGATTAATTAATTGAAGAGCCCCAGGAAGAAGCCATCGTTGTAGCGATAAAGCTTGATAATGCATGGAAATTACAGTGTTGACAAGCTAGCTTCAAAGCGAACCACTCCTCCAATGCCAAATGGCTCGTAAATATTTGTAATCTTGGAGAAGTCAGCGTTTCATTCTGTCATGGATGAAGAAGACGGTTTTTTCAAGGAAGAAATTTGTACGTTAACACCCTATGAGTTATTCGATGCCTTTCTTCAATCTTGTGATCTTGCTGAAACGCTGGATGTGTTTCGAAAACTCTGTCAGAGTGTTGATGTTAACCCTCGAAATCACAAGACATTGTATGCCTCTCTGAAGTCCAAATTAACTTCTTGGAAGTGTAAATCGCTGTGGACGAAATTGGACAAAAGAGCCGAACAGAAGGACTACAAAAGCAAGCCTTGTGTTAAGAACAAAGTCTTAGTTATTGGAGCTGGACCGTGCGGTTTGCGTGTCGCCATTGAAGCCGCTCTTCTGGGTGCGTATGTTGTTGTCATAGAAAAGCGAGATCGATTCTCTCGCAACAATGTCCTGCACCTTTGGCCGTTTTTAATCGTCGATCTTAAAAACTTGGGAGCCAAGAAATTCTTTGGACAGTTCTGTGCTGGAGCCATTGATCATATAAGTAAGTATTTTATTTTTTCCTTGGTCTATATTTGTGCCTGTACTTCCGGAAATGTTCTAGTTGCTTGTGCAGACGAAATCGATCACCACTCGTCTCTGTTCATAATGTTCCTATTTGTCAAACAAAGCTCTCTCAGTCGTCAAGATGCGATGATTTTATAGTTGCCACGCTGGTCTTAAGGAGGTTTATTTTTACAAGTGACATCTTTGAATGAATTTCCCTTTGAATCCACATGTTTAAAATGCTTATGTCAGATTTAGATTTTCTCTGAAGTCGGAAGCTTATCTGGTAGAAATCCAGCTTTCACACTTGATACTACCTTGAAAAATTCTTATCTCTTCGAGTTTTTTAAGATTCGAAATAGAGTGTTTTGTCTCATTTCGTCAGAGCATTTGCTTTGCCAAAAGTATAAGAAAAATTGGGCTCTCTTTATATTGCATAACTTGAGTTCATTATAACGTTAATTATGGTCGGCGCTCGCGGAAATCATCAATCCTCTTAAACTGCTTATTGGAGTTTCCTGCATTTTTTGCAATCGAATGAATAAAGGGCGACAATATTGTATCACACTGTTTATTTGTGTGTTTTCGGGTTATCAGGGGATTAAATTTAACGGGTGGTTTTTATTTTGATACGCGCCTGAATTTGTATTTGGTTCATGTGATGTGTGCCGAACTCTCTCACGAGAAGAAATTGAATATTTCTCTTTGTACTTTAGCCTGTGAATATGACGTAAAACTTACATCTTCGTCTCTTCAGCTCATCCTATTCAATCTATACTTATTTCTTATTTCTTCTAGTCTACAGCAAGTCAATTCGATTTTTTATCGTTGAGTCACATTCATATATATTAATTATTAATTCGCGTCAATTTTGAAAAGAATATAAGTATGCTGAACAATATTTAACCAACAGGACAGCCATTATCTCTTTTTTAAAATACATTTGCACATGTCTTTTTCATTTTTTGTCTAGTGTTTTCAAAAGTATTTAGTTGAAGATGCTTAAAATAGACTGAATACCAATATATAATGAATATTAAATTTGTGGCACTTAATCTTACCATCATTTCCATTTTTGATTATGGTATTTGATAAGGTCGAATGAATTTCAAGATGCTATTGTTCTGAGAATGCAATAAGAGTGTCTTCAGAAGTGTCTTAAAAATGGAGAGTTGTCAGGTCAAAATTAAATTGAGGTCAAATTTTTGTAACCTAGGTTAACGTTGATTTCCATTTTCCTTTGTGTCCTTACCCTAATCCATGAATAATTAGGGCTAAGAGACCAAACAATTGAGAATCAACCTAAGTGAGAGAATTTTAATGTGAATTTAATTTTGACCTTTAACATAGACTTTTCGGGGTTGTCAAAAGTAGCTGGCCGCCGGCAAAAATCAACGTGTACTTGGTTAGTATCGGCCAGATACTCTGCTTGGCATTTCTTTACGGATGGCGTTTTTTAAATTAAATATCCCTGGACTGGCCGCTTACTTTGACATCTTAGCCTTCTACTTCAAAACTTTCTGACAACTTAGCCTGCGAAAACATCCGTTTCTCCTCGCTCTTCGCCGCTGGGGACGTTTCACGAGGAGGAACGTCTGCGACTCAGCGACATAAATTCCATACTGATGACGCAAATCAATGTTTACATAATGAATCCGGTAGTCATAGGGTTCCAAATATAAATTTGTCAAATTTTGCGTGTCTTCTGGTCGATTTTGGTGAAGTGTTGTGTTCATCTGCCAACGAGCTCCAGCAAGACTCAAATGCTTCTTTTAGAGAAGACTATATTATTATTCCACAAATATTGACTGTTTTGTTAGAGATTCTTCGCGTTTACGTTTGACCTTTGTGGCCTTTTGTCTTTTGTCTGTCATTCGTAAATAATAGCTAAAACAATGTAACTACTCCGTCGACCAATCAGCGCTTCTGACTGGATTCTGGACAGATTTTACGTCATCAGTATGGAATTTCTGTCGCTAAGTCGCAGACGTTCCTCCTCGCGAAACGTCCCCAGCGGCGGAGAGTGAGGAGAAACAGACGTTTTCGCAGGCTACTGACAACCTTGCTTTTATAAAACAGGTTGAGTCTGGTGGGTTGGGGTTGAAAATCATTATTGTACCAAGACTTGCTAGAGTTAACAGAATTCCTTTGTTCTTGAAGTCTATCACTAAATTGAGTGTTGTCTTTTGTTATATTAGATGTTAATAGCATTCCTTACTTATTATTCTTAGTTGCTGGTGTTCACATAATTGTCACCATGAAAGGCAAAACAGACACTAGTTAACGGTTATCCATTTCAAGAGGATAAGCGTCTCTTATCCATTCAAACTCTTTAAAAAAGCCATTTGGAGCAATTGATCAACCCTTTGATTGGTTTGCATATCCGTTAAAAAAAATTGGCATCGGTTTGAATGGATTACCTATCCGTTTGTAAAAAAGAAGCTTCTGTTTGAAGGATAATTGCAGCATCCGTTTGAATGGTTAAGACGCCTGTTTGAACAATTTTTTATGAAAATGATTTTATAACTATGTCTTATATAGTTGTTGCAAGGAATAAATAGCATCATTTGTTTTCCCATCAATGAGCAGAGAATTTTTTTTTCATTAGTGAACTAGACTAAAAGCTGTCATGTCGCCCAGCGATGAGACAGAAATCAAAATACTCTTTTGTTTTTCAGTCACGAGAATTTTTATAATTACTTCAACTAAAATAACAGATAAACATCGCCAGTTTTGTTTGGAATGATTATTTCCCAGACAGTTTATCAGTGTTTTTAACAAATCCATTTGACAGTTTTATTCATCTGTTCGAATGGTTCGCCAATCCGTTTGAAAAATTTATTCATCCGTTTGAATGGTTAGTCAAACCATTCGTCGAACACTTTGTAGAACGTTCATTAACCGTTTGTTATCTGTGCATTTTTTCCATTCGAATGGGTTTCTGTTAGTGTCTGTTTTGCCTTTCCAGTCACAATTATTCATTTCATTCAAATGAAGACTTTGTAATGGCTTTACACCACAATACATTTGAACTGCCATTTATTATGAGGGCGGCCACCCTCAGGGTAGCAGCAAGTAGGATACCGTATTTATTCGATTAATTGCCCTGGGCGCTTATTAAATTTTTGGACCTTGAGAGTGGGCGCTTATTCGAGGCTGGGCGCTTATTAAATTTTCAGCATTTTCAGCAAGTGTAGTATGTTTATTTTGCAACAAAACAATAAATGGTAATGACAAAATGCGAAGATGTAACAGAGTAAGGTTCCTGTAAAATACTTAAAAGAAATTTTTGTCTTTGGGGAAGTCTCTTATTGGTACTTATTCACTTTTTGGGGGGTGTTGTGGGGGTGGTCGATTATTTGAGTTTAAGTAGGAGTGGGAGGGAGGTTGGGTGGGGTGGGCGTTTATTCGAGGCTGGGCACTTATTAACTTTTTCTGCCTTCAGGCCTTCAGGATGGGCGCTTATTCGAGGTGGGCACTAAGTTGAGGTTGGGCGCTTATTCGAATAAATACAGTATACAGCATAATTTTTTGCATAATTTGTCTTTTAGAGGCAGCATAGTTTTCACCTATTTTCCAAAAAAAGCTCTGCTAAGCATATTTTAACTTTTGTTTTGCTGCCCAAAATTGTCTTTTCATGAATCATGCAACCAACTTTTTTGACCTGGGATAAGTGTTGCAGGCAAATTTAAGAAACCAACTTTTAGGGTGTTTGTATTCACATTCATGGGACCTATGTCCCACAAAAAGTGACACAGGACTCTTTCCGCAAGGCTCATCATGTGCACATAACATGCTCGGTTACCCAAGATCATGTCAGCGTGCGAGTTGTTATTTTTTTAAAGTTTTTATAGTTAACAGACAATAAATTATGCACTTTTTACATGTAGATATAAATAAAGTTATTTGTAATTGTCATTTGTTTTTTCTCCATAGTTATTGAGGTGTTTTTATCAAATTTAAAGTAAAAAGAAAGAGCATAATTTCTGCATTTTCTACTAAAATGATCATGATTTACAAAAACTAGGATAATTATTGGCATAATTTTAGAAATATACGAGCAAGTTGCTAGTAGCATATTATCTTTCTCTTGTGAGCACAATCTATCAAAGCCCAGTGGCAAGTGGCTGTTAATATAAGAGGTTGGCAGCACTGCATAACCTTTAGCAGAAACTTACTGTACATAAAAACCTCCTGGAGCAAGGGCGAGAACCACCAAAAAACCTCAACCCAAATATCAGCCTCAGGATTTCAGCAATAGGTGTGAGACCTATGCTGTGAGTTGTTGAGTCCCTGTGGGTGTTACTTCAGGACTTTTTAGGTGGAAATGTGCTGCAGCGACCCTAGAACACTAAATCTATTCGGGACCTACAATCATGGACAAAAGTCCTTGGGACAGTAATGCAATATTCATATTTTTTTGTCATTTCTGGGTTCCCTCATAAAACAGTTCATCCTTTGAAATTTTCTTGCAGTTTCCCCTCCCCCCACCCTATGCAAAGTTGAAACTCGAAAAAAATTCTGGATACATGCATCCAACATTGTTTGTGGGGTGAGGGGAGAGGTAATGGGCCTATGTGAATTGGAAAATTCCCCAGAAATGCAAAAGTGTCCCAAGACTTTTGTCCATGATTGTAGCTAAGTCAGCTGAATTTTGCTACCCTATACTAGACTTATACTGTAACTCTCAAAAATCCTCCCTATCGTAGAGGCGCAAATTGAATTGGGGGAAAATTTTTATTTCCAGATTTCATTTTTTGACTGTCAATTCCCATTTTCGCTAGTGTAGACTAAAATCTTTAGCTAATTGATCAGTTTTTTGGAAAACCCCAACTCTCTGATTTCTATATCCTATCCTAGTCAACTAAACGTCTTAAAAAACAAACCCTTCACAGCAGCACATGTCTATGTAGCTCATAGGGCAGTATCCCCCGCCCCCCCTCTCCCTGGGTTGGGACATGACAAGAGTTGGCACCAGGTATATAGGACTCTCTTCTACAACACATTGAGGGGACTGGGGCTAGGATGTAATCTCCTAAAATCAATACCTTAAAACATTATTGTCATGATTTCAGGTATCCGTAGACTTCAGCTGATTCTTCTCAAGGTGTCTCTTATTCTTGGCGTGCAAGTTTATCCAAAGTGTGGGTTTATAAAGCTAGTGGAACCTACAGATGGTAAGAATTTTATACATGTTTGCTTTCATTTTACAACATTGTTGCCGCACCAGCATGAAATTTTAAAACTAGAGTAAAACAGGAAACAACAATAACAACAACAATCAAAAAAACAAATGACAAGGACAGAGCAAGGCTTCAATGACAAGTCCCATTAACCATGACTTTACACAAGATTATTTATGTTGAAAATCTATTTAAACCTAACAGAATATCATGTTAACTACTGAGCCATAGACCAAAATAATGAGCTTCATGGCACTTAATGCAAGTGATTTTTATTGGAATAATGTGTAATTTAAATAGAAGTTTCAAAAGTTTTTGGGCGACTGGGTCCTGCTAGAGCACAGCTTGTTGTTTGTACTCTGGACTATGATCAGGTCTTCTAATGAAGATTACAAGGGAGCTTACGTACAGCTCTCTGACTGCAAAAGTCTTTTTAAAGATAACTTTGCCATTCCTTTTAATCTGCACAAATATTAGGACACTGATGATGACTCTTTAATTGTTTTGAACCTGAGTACTAAATAAGAGCCCCAGGAAAGTTTGCCTGCCTTGAAATGATAAAGCTATTTAACATAAAGTTATTACAAGTTTGAAAGGACTCATATTTTCTTAATTCATGCTGTTACAGTACTTGTGGTTTTATGTAAATGCCTACACCAGTTAGTTGCACGTGGCAGTGACCAACTCGAAAGCCTAAGCTCCTTTGGTCACTACGCACATTTGACCTTTCATGATTTATGTAGTTTGTTGGGTTTTTTTTTTCTTGCTTTAGTAATGTATTGTAATTTTTGTAGTAACCTCTTGCAAATAGTGCCATAAAAATAATAAAAAACCTTAATCTGCATCTGAAACCTGTTGTTTCGACGATTATCATGCGGGCTTTGCCTTGATGATATTGCTGTCTTATGTCATTTCTGTGCTCAAGTCATTATATACTTTTTACCTTTACACATTTCCTAATTCCGTTATGATAAAGGTATTGAAAAAATTTCACCAGGGAGCACAAACCATAATATTTTTCACAAATTTTTGAAGGCATTGTATTTAAACCCAACTTTTTCAAGTTTCCATCCATTTTCCATCCTTGCCATCTGTAGCGTCAGATGACAGGAAACAGTTTCAATGCTAATAATATAGTCTATAAATTGTAGCAAGTGGACCATACTGATCAACACATATTCAAGCTTTTCAAAAAGATAGCAAATAGTGTGACAATAGACCCTTTAAAAGTCCTTATAAAGGAGTGGTTGCATGCCCTTTACAGTTATTGTTTAGTTAATCTTTTTTGGTTTTGATTTGTGTTATATTACAGCACATGGATGGAGAGGAGCCTTTGATCCACCATCTCATACCCTCAACAAATTTGATTTTGACATCATTGTGGGGGCAGATGGTAGGCGAGCGGCATTGAAAGGCTTCAAAGGGAAAGAATTCCGTGGTAAACTTGCTATTGGTATTACTGTGAACTTTCAGAACAGAAACACAAAAGAGGAGGCAAGAGTCGAGGAAATCAGTGGAGTGGCATTCATCTTCAATCAGCAGTTTTTTCAGGACTTGAAAGATAACACTGGTATTGATCTGGAGAACATTGTTTATTACAAAGATGAGACACATTACTTTGTTATGTGTGCCAAGAAAAAGAGCTTACTTCACAAAGGAGTACTGAAAAAGGTGAGGTTTACTAACCTTGAACAATAAGATATCCACATGTTATGGGAATTTTAATAAGCAGTGAAAAATTTTAGCTCTCGTTGCAGAAGTCAATGAACACATACTGCAAACAACCAATTATTAATTGAATATTCAAGAATGGTATCACATACTGGTATATAGTATATGACTATAAGTATCTTAACATATTGTGTATTCACACTGATGTCTTCTGAAGTCTTTCTAGTCTTTCTAGATCCACATTGAAGACTATACCATTGTCTTCTTTTATCCACATCAATTCAAACTTCAAGTGGCTTTAATACATGTTTATTAATATAGGTAAATCCTCTATTAAGCCCCCTCTCTAATTAGCCCTCTCTTTTCAGGGGAAGGAAGTTAATAAACCCACTCTACTCTCCCTCTTATTAATCTTCACTAATAAATGATATACTGTATTAATCAATCACAATTCAGTAACAGTTCTCGTGGACTGATCCAGGATGGTTTATTGGTTTTTGGCTGCAAGACCTCCAACCTCTTGACTTGAACTTTTACACTTTGCATTCTAGTTGTATATGGAGAACTGATACCATCATTTTTGCTAAATTAAATAAACCCCTCCTCTCAAATAAGCCTCCTGTTTCTATTATTAATCAAGCGCCTCCTTCAAATGTGTTTGAAATAAGTAAGCCCCCCGGGGGTTAAATAGGAGATTTACCAGGGTTTTTGTTAAGATTTGAAGTCGCAGGGACAAATGTAGCAATAGCAGGGACGAAATATGGCGGTGGAGCCACCATCTTGGCACACAGTACCAAGTTGGGGTAGGTGTGGGAGGGGGGTCGTCGCTACTCTACTGGGGGGGTTGGGGGCCACTCCCTAGAAAATTTTAGAATTTTTGAGGCCCCAGGGTGCATTTTGGGCCATACTACGGCAAAACATGGTGCAAAACAACACGTATAAACTGTAATGTTCCACATTGTTATTCGGTTTGGGTTTAACAACAGGGAATAAAATTATGAACATCTATAAGCGCAGCCTTAAAAAATAGCCGGGACGAAAATTGAAATAGCCAAGCAAAGGTCCTGGTGTCCCGGGTCTAACAAAAACCCTGGATTTACGGTAGTTACCTTGACGAAGGTAGTGTGTTCTTTTTAGCAGGTGCATAGGTCAGGCCACCATGCAAATCATGTGACTGCTGGACCCATACTGATTCAAGTTTATCATTTCTTAAAATTATATTGCATTTTAGCCTCAGTAAACTCATCCACAGAGATAAGGGTGTGGGGGGGGGGAGGTGCCTGAGAGGGCTGTGATTAGGGTGCCCGTGCAAATCACCAACAAGAGAGACATATGTAGCTGGCCAGCACTGTATTGAGTTTAATGTAGCCCAAATTAATTCATTTAGCCACATTTAACTTGTTTTTTTTCTGTATAAAATTTTCATGGACAGGATTTCCAAGATGCTTATGACCTTCTTCAAACAAACAATGTCAATCATGATAAGCTGTTAGCCTACGCCAGAGAAGCGGCCAACTTCTCAACTAACAATCAGCTTCCAAATCTTGACTTTGCTTTGAATCACTACCACAAAGAGGATGTTGCTATGTTTGATTTTACATCCCTGTACCACTCAGAACATGCCGCAAAAATCTATGAAAGAAGAGGACGACGCCTACTTGCAACAGTTGTGGGAGACAGTTTACTGGAGGTATGGGTTTGGTTGATCTTAAAGTGTGCTTTAAGTCGTATATTAGTAATAATGCTTTGCTATCCTCTTCCCTCATGGGAATTTTCAGAGATAATGAAACATTCAAATAATTTAAAATGAAACAACATCGTTAAAAATCCCAACTGGTATGAGGTGAACCAGTTGCCTATTTTACAAGCATGGCCGAGGATTTGAACTCGGGACTGCCAACAACAAATTCAGCTCGCAGTCAGAGCGGGACTTGACCTTGGGCTTCCGAATTACAAGTCCTGGCCCTAGTTGTTCAAAAGGTGGATAGCGCCATCCACCAGATAAATCTCTGTTCAGTGGATAGTGCAATTGATTTTGCTAATGCTTATTCACTAGGTAGAGATTTATCCGGTGGATAGCACTATCCAACTTTTGAACAACTGGGGCCTGCACTCTAACTGCTTGGCCACACTGCATGTCTTCTGTTGTGAAGGTCTCTAAATTGACTTGTTACTGTTTTAGCCCTTCTGGCCTACAGGATCAGGCTGTGCAAGAGGTTTCTTGGGATGCTTTGATGCTGCATGGATAATGAAAGGCTGGGGACAGGGGCGAGAACCATTGGATCTTCTTGCCGAAAGAGACAGCATTTTTCGTCTCCTTGCTCAGACAACTCCTGAAAACATTTCCAAGAATTATGAAGAGTTTAGTATAAACCCCGCCACACGGTACCCTAATTTAAACAAGTCAAGTGTTTCTCACAACAGAGTGAAGCATCTGTTTGACAATAAACCCGGGCCTATAGACCAAGATGATGGACCAGAACCCATGGACACCAGTAAGGATGTCAGTTCTGTTGAAGGAGGAGGTAAGAGAAGAAAGGATGCAGGGCTCGGACTAAAAATGTCCCTTCCAGTAGTCCAGTAATCCACTTTCAAAATGAGGCTAGGTGCACAACCTTCCTTGTGAAAATGAGTTTTATTTGCATGAGAATGAAAAATGATTTTCATATCAAAGGCTGAGCACCTACCCTCGTTTTGAAACAGAGGCCCGGGGGAACTCAGAAATGGCCTATTGGGGCTTAAAGGGTTAAAAGCTTATTTGCCTAGTGGGCAAGGGTCCTGGGGCTTGTTTCTCGAAAGTCCCGGTAATTCAAATCGAAATATAAAGAATAAGAGCGCTGCTCCTGGCTAGCAAACTACTCCATTATTTTTGTTTCATTAACTGATAGATTTGTCATGTTAGATCCAAAACTATTAAAACATCGATCTTTAATGTAAACGGAGACAGCTTACCGGGCCCGTTAATTATCGGGACTTTGGAGAAACGGGTCTCAGGAAGAAAAGTCATCCTCTAAGAAAAATTGTTAACTAAGACGAGCAAGGAGTGACCCTGGGAAAGCAAAATGGGAGTTGCCCAAAAGATAAGCTGGAATTTAATTTTAGTGGCTTCTAGTAAAAGCCGCAAGTGACTGATCAATAGCCAGATTGCCTTATGTTTGCTTGTCAAACAAATGGAGAATTTGACATTAGAGTTTGGGTTACCTAGGGCGTTTAAGAGCCTGATAATATTTAAAAACATTCTAAGAATCATTAATTCTCAACAGTGATGGACAGTTTAATAGACTGTCATCATTTTAAATCTTTTCCTTTTAGTTAATGCTCGGATGCTTCTAAAATGGTGTCAAGAACAAACAAGAAAGTACAAGAATGTGAAGATTAATGACATGTCAACATCGTGGCGGAGTGGACTTGGTTTCTGTGCCATCATTCATCGATACAGGCCTGACCTCATGTAAGTGGCTTCTCATGTTTTAACCTTGGGTTCATTTAAATGATTTTTCAAACCCTCTGGTAGTTTTCTTAGATTTATTTGTTAAGTTTTCTTCATGGTGAGAATTTCTGAGAAGGTCCTTTGCAAGAGACCACGGTGCAATAGCTATGGACCCTTAGCAGTACAGGATTGTTGTCAGGCAGCGGAATGATATATACAAGTAATTGAATGAGAGAAACAGGCGGTTGTTGACTCCCTTTAGTCCTGCCTCTCGAGTAACTATAACTGTTTTGTCAAGGAACGGATGAGGTGGCCTTCGTGAGCAGATATTTTGACCTTATTATTTGTTCTGTTTTTAGTGATTATGCATCTCTATCACCTAAAGATCATTTGGCAAACCTGCAGTTGGTAAGACCAGTCTACATGCCTACTAATCTAGTTACTATCTTGTCAAACTGTAAGTTAAAAGTTAATGAAAGATGTTTGTCTAACAATATTCTATTTTTATTGATCATAACGTACGTTTGAACCCTTACTGCCGGTTTTCATCAGGTGTTTACTGGTCACTCTAAATTGTAACACAGGCAGTCAATATCGTTTGCTGATGCAGATTAGCAGAACGGTATTTACTTGAAAAACCCTGTGGCGCTTATTTATTTTTCGACTTGTTGGTGCAGCCCTTACGTGTGGGCATTGCTTCAGTATACAAAACCTCCCATTTGCGAATGAAGTAATACTAATTTTTTCTTTGTTTCGTCCTTTTTTGTTCTCAATTATAAAGGCACATGAAAAATCTTTCTTCATTTAGTCATACCGGAATCAATCATGTCTAAAAGTATACCGAAAAAAGGTTGCATTGCTGCCAAATTTGGGGACGGGACTTTTTAGTTTTCTCCTAAGAGCGACGATTTATATTTTTTTTTTCGAGTGGGGCGTGGCCTGCGCGTAGTTCCAAGAAGACGCCCTTCCGACTCAATATAGGAAGCGTCCAAAATGTCCACTTTAAAATCTTAATGACTATTGTAAGGTAAACGATAAGCAGTTGGGCAAGGCTAAATGTTTCGACTCGTAAGGTATGCGTGTAGTAAAGAATTATTGTGCTTTTAATTTCGTTCAGGCATTTAATGTTGCTGAAGAGCATCTTGGCATTCCTCCTCAAATGTCTGCCAGTGAGATGGTCATGAAAGATGTTCCTGATACGCTGATGATAGTCAGTTATGTGTCTCAATACCATGAAGTCTTTAAGAATGAGACGCCAGGTATTATAGTGATTCACTATTTTTGTTATTTTCGTGGGTCGTACCTGAGCTAATTTGACGCTTTCTGGCGTTTCTTTGACTTCCAAACACTCTTCAGTTCAGGTCTACCGTTAAAATATAAACAGCAAGTGCCTCTTAAGCATAGCAGTCATTTTCACCTCCTTTAAGCCAAGTACAGTGGGGCAAGGGTGAAAAACACGCGAGGGTAAGAGCGAAAAACACGCGAGGGCAAGAGCTAAAAACGTGCAGGGACAAGGGCGAAAAAGGAACTAACAATTATGAGCGGTGGGAAGGGCGAGGGCCTGATTGTTTTCTTTGCTCCTTTCCTTGCGTGTGTCGTTTGGCTAAAGGGAAAAGGAAACGACTGCAACGCGGGTTATTACCGCTTCCTCTCCCCCACCCCCCACCCCCCGCCCTCCATTACAGTCACAATCTTGTCCTTATTTAATTCATTTTTTTCAGTTTTGATTCATGAGTAACAAATTGTCGTCCAATAGGTCTGTAATCGAGCACACTTGTTACTAAACAGATTGTACTCTTGCGATTTTGTGCAACCGTGCGGTTGATTGATGATTGAATTGGAATACACGAAGCATTAGAACAGTTGCACTTGAATGTGTTTTGGATTAGACTAAGCGATAAACTCTTGTCCGTATAAAATTTGTCTTCATAGTAGATTCATCAGGCCGCGGCTAAACAATCAAACATTTTCGTCCAACATTGTATTTGCCATACACAACATGGATCGTCACTCTTGTATGTTCTGGCCCAGACAGGAGTTGCGATCCTTTGTTGCTGCCCCACATGCCCAACGGCATTCATGGGCGTGAGTGAGTGAGTGATACAGTGGACTCTCTCTTAACGGACACCTCTATAAGACGGACACCTCTGACACTTAGAGTTGGTCCCTGCCTTTCTTTACTCCCTTTATTTGACTCTCTATAAGACGGACACCTCTGTCAGACGGACACTCAGTGCCGGTCCCAAAGGTGTCCGTCTTATAGAGAGTTGACTGTACACAACATGGATGGGTGGCTAAACGATCAATTATTGGTTTGTGATGCATTCTGTTGGATGTAAATGTTTGAAAGCCTTTTAAACGAAATTTTGAACGAAGAGGTTAAAATCCAGCATACTGTTTACAAGACAACGAATAATTACTGACGGAATTGAACTACACTACAGCTTATAACTATTCTTAATCAAGTATGCCCGACTGATTAACCAACAGTTGCCGCGGAAGGGAAGAAATTGGCTCCAGAGCAGCATGAGTTTAGGGCCAAATCTCCACTTTCCAAGCTATCAGTGTTAACGAGAGTCTCTCGTCGCACTCACAAGGTTGGTCAATACTTGATAACGCTTTTTAATCTTAAAATAACAAAGCACCGTAGGTAGTACAGCGTCGTTGAAAAAAAATTACCTCTTCTACCGGAAATGAAAATTCCTTTTTTGCACGAACAATGAATATAATTCGACAGTTTTTATTTTAAAGGGGATTTATCAGTATTTTTTTACACGAAATTAATCAAAATGAGAAAGGTACTTCTTTCGTCGCCAAATTGTTGTTTCCTCTTTCACGATCTAATCTATACGTGCATTTAGTTTGACTTTTGAGATTGTTCTGTTTTCTGATGTTGAAGAAACATTCCTTATTGCAGGAGAAAAGGCGAAGCGAAGAAGCTCTTGACATAGTTCCAAAAAGAAAAAGACCTGCAGTATCCAAGGTAAGAACTTTACTTTTACCAATTTTCATGCTAAAGTAAGACGCCCTAAAATTAAAAGCGCGAATCAAGGTACTACATTATTGACGCGTGTGTTAGTAAACAATACACATAATTATTATAGACGCTGTAAGTCACAGACTTGGTGGCAGTAGTTTTGGCAGATTTGTTTTGTCAAAGTTTATTGCCAACTATTGTAAATCATATTTGCATGCCATCACTTTGACACTGGCAAACTTGTCATCGCGACATTTGCGTTCCCTTTGAATCTACTCCACTTCTTTCCATCCTTGCTCCATTTGGCATTTCGTTTTCCGTTTGTATTTTTCGATAATTTAAGGCGGTCGTTTCGATTTTAAGTGTGTTTTAATACTGCATAATGATGTTTTCTTTGGTTAAAATCATCGTTTTACGGTCATCTCGCCAGCGAACTATCTCGCCACCAACGAAAACGCCACCAAGAAGTCTACTCATCTCGACATAATAACTCTGCAACTCTTGGTTAATATTGTCACTTGAACCTTACCTCCTTGATCAATTTCATTGGGAATTTAAAGTGAAAGAATTCTTTTCAGAGACTTGTCCTTTCGATAAGTATTAAGATATTTATTTCTTGGTGGTGATTTCGATGGTGACGAGATGGTTTGATGGCGAGGTGTCCGGATATCAAATCAACTTCTTGACCACTTGTTTGCTTACAGGAAAATGAAGAGAATGTGGTTCCTATGGATACCTCACCACCATGCAAAGTCTCGTCCCAGGGCCCAGCTGTCACCACTGGTAAAGCTAGTAACCGCATCAGTGCTTTAGCGGAGCAAGTCTTCGGACCTGGCGGAGGTAACAAGGTAAGGCGACAAGAGAGTCCGCAATCCTAATCTCCAGGTTGTTATTACGCATGCGTCGCATATATGTAGCCAACATTCGTTTGAACTTCCACTAAGAATGAATGGAATACACAGAACGCAATTTGATCACGAGCGTCTCGACCTTCTACCCCTCGTAATTTGATCACTCGTGTTTTGACCATCTGTCACGCGAAACTGACGCAAAGCACAGCATTGGAACAAAAGCGGTTGGACCTTCGATTGTAGTCACCCGTACTCCCTAACCTTTAGTTATTACTAGTTTGAAAGCATTTATATTAGTGCATACTCCACAGGCTTTCCCAAGGCTTATTGGGAAGCACGGTGCTGGAGACGAGTGAGAAGCGCGAGAGCTGGAGACCAGTGAGAAGTGCGAGAAAGAGATCATGGGAACGACCGCGGAGCGCGACCGGGGAGTGATGGGAAGGCAAGAGAGAAAGGGCATTTTCCCCCTTCCCATCACCACCATCTTAGATTACTTCTAATTACTTTATTTTATTTAGGAAGAGAAGGAATATATGTCCTTTGAATGAAATTTGTTTCTCCAGAACCCATAAGAATCCGTAAGGCAGCTCTGATTTCGTTCGTTTTAGATAACAAATACTAAATTTGTGCAGCATAAAATATTGATTAAGAACACTGTTTCACTTCCGCTGTTGGGTATCAGACTGCATTTCTACGAGGTCTTTCGCGATCAACCTACGTTAATTTCTATGGCCGTTGTGTATCAATGTTAAGTTATTCCTTTTGCCGAGGAATTGTCCCACAACATCCTTCTCTGTAGAGATAAATCTTGGATTGACATCTTGGAAAATGAGGACTCATAGTGAGACATTTCCACAATTATTACTAGAGTAAATGTTTCAAATAACTATACTTGACATAAAATGCATGTAATGATAAGGATCGAAGGAGTAACACGCAACTACTGCTGTCCGCCATGTTTCGGCTGTCCCTCCAAACGATCCCTGGATCCTTTGCAGTGAGAAGTCGTACCAGTTCCCTGCTCGCTTAGAAGATGGCCAATTGCGCCGATGTTGTGTTTGAGAGCAAAGCGCCCTTTAAATTTCTTTCTTATTTTGTTTTCTTTTTAGAGCAATGTCCCTTCAGTTAGGGACTCCAGTGAAATGTGTTTCTTCTGTAAACGGCGTGTTTACCTGATGGAGAGATTATCTGCTGAGGGACATTTCTTCCATCGCGAATGTTTCCTGTGCGAGAACTGTGGCTGTACTCTGAGGCTTGGTTCCTACTCCTATATACCTCCAACATCACCCGGCGAAAAAGGCCACTTCCTATGCCACTTACATTATGATCAATTGCTGTATAAGATGCAGGAGGAGCCTGTTGGTATGTTTAGATAAAGTCACACCTGTGTGTATAGAGTGTTTTCATATGACGTCACGGCGGCCATGTTGGTGTCCCAAATCAATGAATCGGCGGCCATGTTGGTGTCCCAAACCAATCCTCTGGGAGTTGAACTCTTTTCTTATGCAAACTCTTTCTTCTGTTCCAATAAATTTGCCTCGATGCTGACCACGTGAGTGAAAACACTCTATAGCTATCAGGTTATCTTTCTTACAAAATAGAATCTATACAGAAATTGAGAGCACTAAAAATAATATTCTCATACGCTGGTGGGGCTAGAGCAAGCGCGGATGGAGACCCTTACGTGTAGAAGAACACAGTTATGTACGCAGTATATGTGCAAACTGATGAAGAACCTAAACCGTCCTCTTCATCATCTTCTACTGCTGTTAGGAAGTTTCTACTTGACGTTTATTTACTTTTTCATGTCATGTTTTTCTCTGCAGATGAAGGTCAGGTACCGGGAAAAGGAAGACCAAGACTTACGAAATCTAAATCGGCCGCACCTAATACCTTGTTTAAGAATGTTGAGGTAACCTTTCAACCTGATGACAGGGAAGCTGTCAGTTTTGAGCCAAAACCAGAGTGCGACAATGCTAAAATAAATGGCTTCCATGACGATCAAGAAATATTAGGCCGGGAGGACAATGATGGATCGCGAGTTAAACACGAGCGATCCAATTCTTTCGGAAAATATAAACGTCTAGAAGCGCGTCCGTTGAGACGATCAAGCATAGCCTCTGTGCGAAAGTCTGATAAAACGGTGCGAGATAAAGGGGTAGGCTACACATTTAGTGACGGACTAGTGGATGACAGAGGCGCAAAGAGAGATGGGCGTCCTCTGCAAATGCCCTCCCGGAATGGAACTCGCAAAGCGGTCGAGTTTGAGCGGCCTTCCACTCCTGGCTCCTCCACAGGGACACCAGTCAAAGAAGTGACTGTGGATATCAACATGGAGGAACCGCTTGCTGATGAAAGGAAGAAGAAAGGAGAAGAAGAGCGAAAAAGCGTCATTGACGCCGTTAAGACTGCAGCTGCTGGCAAATCGTGGTTGAAAAAGCAAGACGCACAGGAAGGAATGGTTCAAAAGCTTGGGACATTAGAGAGGAGGAAAGCAAAGTCGCGGAGAGCCATGTATCCCCCGTTATCGACTTACTTCAATCCTGAGGACAAGGACACACAGGACGCTTTGGAAGGAATCAGTCAAATTACCAGGGGACAACAGCACATGCATGTTAAGATGGTTGACATTTCACTCGAGGATGACAATCCTTCCTCTACGGGGAATAAAGCCGTTGACCAAGGAAAGACTAGGCCCAAGACGGTTTCTAAAGCAACTGCTAATGAACCAACCTCCCCACCCAGACCTTCAACTTCACCGACCTCTCCTACGTCACCGTCTTATTACAAACCGGGAAAAGTTCCCGGACGTTCCTTAGTCGCAGCTCGAGCAGCCAGGTTGACAAATTTGATCGCCAATGACTTCCGACCTCTACCCGTGAAAGATAAATGGGAAGAAAAAGAGGAGAGGAAAAATGTCTCTGCCGTTAAGAGTGAGCCATCTAACAAGAGTGCAAGAGAGGAACAAGCTGCGCCTGCGGGCAGTCCCAGCGCGCAGCGGCGCTCTTTACCCAGAGTTCCTGCGGAGGAACCATTTCACTCTACCAAGGAAACAACGAAGATTGTCCAGCAAAAACAGAAGGGTAGAAAAGGTTTCCACTTTGGGAAAGGTAAAAAGCAGGATAAGAAGACGGACAAAGAAGATATGGGGTTTGTTGTCGTGGACTTAAACGATGGATTAAGCACGCCCGAGAAAGGTATGTGGCAAATATCATGTATTAATTGTTATGCTATCCAAAGGGATATTAAATGCCTCTCCGTTTAGAATTTACTAACCGTTCAAACTATTTTTTGTCATCATTTCAACTTTATCAACTAGAGAAGTCTTGTCAATAAGACCATGTTATGACTGCCCAAAATGTCTTCTTTCATGGAAGGTTTTTCCGATAAAAAATATCGCATGGCACCAAATGGATATTGGGAGTATGAGTAAGGGACGAATGAAAACCTTCCGGCTAGTCGGCTTTTGATACTCATGTCTGTAACAACAAGTATTCGTTTTTTATTATAGTCAAGGTGAAACAGACTGTAAACGTATAACAACCCATAACGTAACATAACTTAATACAATAGAACGTAACATAACGTAACGTAACGCAGCATAGTATAACATAAACTAACAAAGAGTAACATAACATAACATCACCTTTATTTAAACTTCGGAATTACAGAGCAGCTGTAAAAGCTAACATCTCCATGAGTTATATCTTTCTGTAGGCAGTTATGTTCGATCCTCTCGTTGTTATTTTGTTGGTAAAACTCTCTTTTTAGCTAACGGTGGTATTTAATTCTCCATAGAAGCGATTCGGAAGCAGGAAGAAGAAGAGTTGTTTTCAGAATCAAGCGAAGACGATCTTTTAGATGAGAACAGTCCCAAGCTACAACGGGCAAACGCCAGGCGATTTGGCAAGGTGAGGTTTATTGTCATAACAGGAGGGGTATATTTGATGTCGAGAGTAGAGACAGTTTTCAGTGATTCTAGAAAAAAAAAAAGAACTAAAAGAAAAAAGGGAAAGAATGGAGGGAGAGGCTGTGTCGGTATTGTGTCAAACTGCACTGTGGGATTTTTGGGGACGAATTTTGAGGCAGTTTCTTGCGCAACCTGGTATTAGCCAGTAAGCCGATACATTCCCATAGTGCAATACGATGCAGCACCGACCCCACTCTACCCCATCCAGTTCAAATAATTCATTCAGTGATATTCTAGTTCCAGCAGCATATATTCTTGATGTTTGTCCTATCTGAAACTACAATCATGGAGAAAAGTCTTTGAGGCAGTAATGTAATATTCATATTTTTTTGTCATTTCTGGACTCCCTCATAAAACAGTGCATCCTTTTCGAAATTCTCTTGCAGTTCTCCCTCCCCCACCCTATACAACGTTGAAACTCGGAAAAAAAAACACTCTGGATACGCGCGTCCAACGTTGTTTGTGGGTGAGGGAGGGGTTGGGCCTGTGTGAATTGGAAAACACCCCAGAAATGCAAAAGTGTCCCAAGACTTTTGTCCATAATTGTAGTTTCTTGGGTCCAGCCTCCACAGGTCTCCGATATTTCAGTTTGTGAGCGGCTTGTCTAATACTACATGATTGGTGTTGTTGCTTCATGGTGGTTCTGGCAGAGAATTTGGCCCATGTATATTATATATTATATCGATTCCTTAATGAAATTTTGGCGAGGAAATAAGTAATTACTGTCTTTAATGTGGTTTTTCTAGCCAAGACGAAATACGGAGTCGCCAGATGATAAGTTGAAAAAACGCGAACAAGCAAAGATTCGTAGTGCCATGAAACAACGCGAATCCAAGCGACTGCGCATGGCACAGTCCATCCAGCGAGAACTGGAAGAAACGGCTGTCAAACAAGCAGATTTGGAGCGAGAGGGAGTCGTTGTTGAAAAAGCTCTGCGTAGTGGAGGCGGTGAGTACCTTCACTCTCTCAGTCAACAAAGCAGTCAATTGATCGATCGATCAGTCAGTCAGTCCGTTAAGAAAACAGGCTGTCAACCTGTCGTTTAGACTTGTAAGCAGTCAATCAGTCAGTCAGCCAGCCGTTGATCTATCATTAAGTGTATTAACAAGTGAGTCAATAAGTCAAATTATCAATGCCAGTGTCAACTAATCAGTCGATCAATCCATCGATAAATCAATCATTCCATTACGAAAACAGTTAGTTAGTCCGGTTGTCAGGTGATCTTTCAATCAATCAATCCAAAAATTAATCAGTCAGTCAGCTAGTCATTCACTCAGTCAGTCAATACTCTGCCGTCTTTCCCGCTTCGCTACTGTTTTCTTTTCTTTTTTTTTTTCGACCTCTAGCTGTTTTCTGCACTCCGTTTCAGAAAGGATACTGTTTTGTTGCTACTAATTTGTTTAACGACAGCAATCAGGCTGAAATATACAACCGCTGCGTGGTAGTATTGATGTGCCCTTAATTTGGTTTCTATTTACAGACACTGGAGCAGAAGAGCAGCAATTAATGTTACAGTGGTTCAAACTTGTAAACCGGAAAAATGCGCTCATACGATATGAATCAGAATTGGTAATCCAGTAAGTACCCGGCTCTTTTTTGAGGAAGCTATATGTATTATTTACATCTAAATTTACCGTAAAATTCCGAAAATAAGCCCCGGGACTTATATTTTTCAAAGGCCCTTTTTGAGGGGTTGTCACTTGTTTTCATCCGCCAAACTGACATTTCCTGTCAGTGGCTCTCACAAGACATTTCACTTTTCTTACATGAAATTCCTCTGTCTCTGGAAATTTCTGTTCATAAAAGTGTAAGTCTCTTCAATTTTTAAGGGAAAAAAATTTAGAATTGTACTTTCGATTTTCTGCAGTGCACCACTTTAAACCCTACACCACAGAGGATTTGCTGACAATGAATGGTTTGATTTGAATATATATAGCAACAACCCTAACCCTAACCCTTACTTTGTGTACGAATCATTAATCTGTCAACGTCAGTTTGGCGGATGGAAATAAGTGTTGGCCTTTTTGAGGGGCTTATTTTTGGAGGGGCTTATCTACGGAGGGAAATTTGCATTTCAAAATCGATTTGGCTAGCCTTATAGTTGGAAATTTACCGTTTTTTTTACTTTGTATTTGAGGGCAATTTCCAAGTACAAGCCCTCGGGGACGGGGGGGGGGGCGATTTAACGGAGGGTTTTTTGCGTAACGAGTTTGGGGGCTTATATACGGAGGGGCTTATTTTCGGAATTTTACGGTATTTTGTTTGCTCCTGTTTGCCTCTTTAATGAGGGGAAATACAGAACGTCGGTAATTCCATCGCTCCATGTAGAGTAATGTCCGGATTTCGGAATCCGGAGTCCTCGGCTTTGGAATGTAGGATTCAGCCCAAGGAATCTGGAATCCCACTATAGACTGAAATCTGAAATTCTATTTTCACTGACAAGGTATACTTTGAATCCGGAATCCACAGTGTGGAATCAAGAATCCAATACTGTGTTGGATTCCCGTACATTTGGCGATTGCCATCTTACGAAGATCAGGCAACTTGCCTAGTCTCTGTACGACGTTTTCCCACTCCCTCTCGATCAATTCACTTCGGTGAAGTATCCGAGGCGAACGGGCGGGAAAATACACATCTTTGCTTGGATCACATGACCTGAAAGGCTTTGGCCGCGCGGAATAATGAGGCCTAGGGACTAGGAAAGCAACTTTCATTTAAATACAAAAACTTGAATATTTGATCAGCCTCAACGGTAACCACGTACTTGCTTTTAATTTGCAGTGCCAACTCTATTCAGCTTGAAGATCAACAAGGAAGACTGGAGGGGGAAATAAGAGAGCTTTTGATGAAAGAACGTAAGTTGAACTGATGTTAATGGTCGCTCTGTCTCATTTCTTATGATTCTAGTTGCAGGAAGAAATGTGCCCAAATTATTTTTAATTAATTATTGTGCTGGCTGGATAAATGTATAATGATTTGAGCCGATCCGTTTCTTTGTTTCAGATCCATCAAAGCAAGACAACAGAATCGTACAACAAAAGACGAAACAGTTAGTGGATATCGTGGAACAGAGAAATCAATTAGTTGAATTGCTGGAGGAAGAAAGAAAGAGGTAATGTTTCTCATGCAGGTGCAACGTGCTTGGGAAGACAGGGACTATGCCCTTATCGTCTGCCTTCTTTGAATTTTTGTTCTTAACAGTTTGTCTTGACTTTTTTAGAGAACGAGAAGAAGACAGGCTCTTTGATTCCATTCTTGCAGCAAAAGGTTTGTAGACGTAACTATTGCGAAACAAACAAACCAAAATAATGCAAAACAGTTTTTATGGGAGAATTTTTCTAATACCTAAACGTACGTCTTGATACAGCCCTTCATTTTTTCATAGTTAATAGAGTACAATGGTATAATGAAGTCCGTCATCCAGTCCCTCCTTTGTTGTTAGTATCTTTTTGTGGACCAACGTTCAATAGCGTTCCTATCATTTTGATCGTATTTACCCGACATAAAAACGTCTAAACGTCTCATTAATTTTTTTCCATCATAATTTGCCAAAAGAAAATTGTACACCGTCAGGGAGCTTTCAACATAAACTGCAACACCGTTGTTTTATCTTTGATGTTTGCCGCCTTTCATAAACAGTCTCTTCCAAAAACTATGATTCTTGCAGATTCGGATATGAAATAATTTTTCACTGAAGTGGAGGTGGCTTAATTTGCATTTGTAAACAAAAAACTTTTTCAACGTTTTTGAGCTTTACCTGTTAAAGCTTCCGAAGCGAATTTCGTCACCTTCTTCGTGTATTTCGGGGACAGCTTGTCAGATTATTTGTCAATGTGAATTTATTTTATTTTTTACGGCAGCAAACGGGGAAACCATTTTGCTCGTAACTTACGCGAGGCGTCGCTTGCTCGAAGGAGCTGGAGGTGAATCAGTGAATAGTTACACTGGATATCCCGACTTTGAGTAGCCAATCAGAGCGCGCGAAAAACACTATCCACTGTTTTTATCTTAACTTAACTTAAATTCTTTTATCTCGCTTACTCAGCCTTGTGTAAAATAAATAGACATTCAAGTCGTATTTCATGTCAACATTCTAACCTCAAGTTTAGCTTTTTGTGGCAAAGCATGTTAAATGATCAAAAGAATAAACTGCTCTGAAATATAAACCTAAACTGGCATTTTAATAGCACGTAAATTTTTCATAACTAAATAAAGTAGAAGTTGATGTATAGGGAATCAAACTAAAGATGTAGAATGTTTAATTACTGACTTACTTTACGTCCTGTTGTGTATAGCTTTGTACAAAAGGCGAACATCTTCCAGAATCAGTTAAGTGAAAGAGTCTAAACTAATTTTATAGCAATAAACAAGCTTTAAATGATACAGTGAACAGGTTATAAGTAAATTAGCTTACTAAGAATAAACGTTCTAAAAAACAAAGTGAGATAAAAAATAGATTTTAGGGCTGCCACTTTCATGGAAAAATTCAAGGAGGGCCAAATTTGTTTTACAACTGGAATAGTAGAGACGTTTTTTGCAATAGTCAGGGAAAATGTTATTTCTTGCAAAAGTCAGTGAGTAATTAATTTTTAATAATTTTAATTTTAAGTTGACGAATAAATGCTCTGCAGTTGTGACTATTCTGATACTTAGAGACAGAAAAAAATCTAGATTCTGTGAAAGCGTTTTAAACGAGTTAAAATTAAGAGAAGACTATCCAATGCCTGCCAAACCAGATGATCAGTTAAAATCGTCTTGTAGTCAAGGAATTTACTTTGTTCTCACTAAGCGGCAACCCTGGGGGTAAATTGATTGTACAGCTGTAGTAAAAAGGGGTATTTGAAAGACGTTTCTTAGTAATTAATATGTGTTAAAAGTTAATCAAAAGTAAAATGAAATCTTTCGATGGTAGAGAACAAATAAACGATAAACAGGGTGAAACAATAAATTTTCTTCTAATTTCTACATGTTGAATTGTCGGTAATATATCCGTTTGAACATCACTTAAATAATTAAAGTAGTTAAAATTAGTCAAAAAGAAAGCTATGTTGAAATTATTTAATATAAGGCAGCAGACGTTTATTCAACAGATTTTCCATTAACAGTTTCTACTGGGAGTTTACCCCATTCACTGGGTCAGTGAATGTTCATTTAGTTCCTAGACTGCTAAATGTTTTGCTCTTTCTCTTCCACGCGGTAATCAGTGAGCATAGGGAATCATGGAAAGGATACAAGACGCGCGAAAGCGGCTCATCAGCTAAAAAAGTTGTTACAAACAACTTTGTACTCTCCTGGAGGCGATAAACATGAAGAAGAGAAACTTCAATAGAAGATAACAGCATTTTATGCTCGTTTTGTTTAGTAGATTGCAAACAGTGGGATGCTTATCATAACGGTACCGTAGTAGTAACAATCCAAGGCCGCGCCTTCTTAACCTCTTGTTTTGTGTTTTGTTTTTGGCAGGTTTTATAACAACTGTTTGAATACCGGAGTTGTATCAATGGCCAATACCTCTGCGCTGCCCGAAGGTGAAGCTATAGAGTGAAGCGCACACTTCGCTGAACGCCTTTTTCTTATTGAGCTAGGATCACCATGTTCAATCGTCATGATCGCGAAGGATGGATGCTCTTGAAAATTTTAACAGTTAGTACGTTATGTAACATGTAACACTCTATAAGCTCCGGTCCGAAACAATTAAATTAAGTTTGTAATCGACATAAGTAGAAATTGGAAATTGCTTTTGACAATTTGTTTGAGGTACCTTGTTTTGCCCAAATGCATATCTTTTTATCCCAGTGTTGGCCAGAGTGAAAAAAATTTACAAAGTTTCAAATTTCCGTTTTGTAAATCCTAAGATGAAAGTAGCACTTTCAAAGAAAGCTTTCATTTGAATGGTTATACTGTAGGAGATCGGGCACAGTTAGAGTAAAAAAGGTCACCTCGCCTTAACTTTTAGTAGGGAAAGAGTATCAATGCGCTATCCGTTAATTTGAAAATTCTTCATCAAGAAGTCACTACTACTTTATTGACCATGGTTCGTTATTATCGAAACATGACCATGCTTGATATAGTTTAGCACTGGAGGATTCAGTAATGCTGAGCCTACTGTCAGAACCTCATTTTCTATTCATGACTTCCGTATTCAAGTGAAGTTAAACAAGAAAAAGGATGCTATGAAGTCACTACTTTTGTGTTTGAGTAAGTTACTTACTTAAAGAGAAAAAGTGGACGCGATACTTCGGTGTATATTCGCTGTGAAACTGTGCAGGAAAATTGATCGATTCAGTAATTTTAAGAGCTTTTAAGAGCGATATTAAAATATCGGTAATTGAATTTAAGTGATAGATGTAATCTGGGCAAAGCTAAGCTCATGTTAAGTCGATTTTTTTGTGCAAATAGTGTTTGTGACCATTTGAGATGATCTAATTGAATTATTGAGCTGATTTAGCAACAGGACGGGAACGTCAGTTGACGACGGGAAAGCGCGCGGAAAGGACTAAACATGACTTTCGGTGCCCACTTTACCCCTCTGCCGTTGGTTAAGCCAGTTGTTTGATGTGCGCGCGCCGTCGTCAACTGACGTTCCTGTTCTGTTGCTAAATCAGCCTTTTCGCCCCATGTAAGGGATTCCGGATTCCGGAATCCAAGAAATTTTTGTGTGTGAAATCCAGAATCTGGGAGAATTTGCTCGTAGAAACCGGAATCCTGGCCTTTGAAGTCCGGAATACAGCTCAAGGAATCCGCAACCCTTCTAAAGATTGGAATGCAGAATCCAAGTTCCACCGTCAAAGACTGGAATCCAGTACCTGAGAATCCGGAATCCACGGCGTGGAATCCAGAATCCAAGACAGTCCTGAATTCCCTTACATGGGGTAAAAATTATACAGAAGACTTGTACGTTTTAAATTGTTCTTACCCAAAGAGAAATCTCGAGTGCGAAGCATTATAAGTGCCTATTTATACCTTGAACATGTGTAGAGACACAAAAAGGGAAATAAGTTGTTCTAGGAAAAATCCAGCCTTTTCCAGGCTTTCCATTAGAGAGGCAAACAGAAAAAGAGAGCGTGAGAAAACAAAAACAGTCACAACAACAACAACAAAGACAACAAGCAAAAATTTCTTGTCAGACGTCTCTATAGCCTGCGAACCGCAGACGTATTTCCGGTCGTCGCTTCTCTTCCTTCAGTTTTTCTTGGTGGGTGAAACTAGAAACTAGAGCCAAAAAAAACGGATGCTCTCGCAGGCTAACCTCTCTACTAATATTTAGGGGAGCCTAGAACAGGCTAAAAGCTACCAGGAGACCAGTCTCCCGGGGGACAATTCCATAGCGGTGTGCAAATTCATTGTTTAGCATCTTGAAGAGTGTTTTTCTGGACTGGATTTCAGGATATGAAGGCCTCTTCGGCACACCTCTATTAAACCTTTCCTTAGCACCCCACCCCCTCCACCTTCGCTGAGGACTAGTCCCTGATGACATGAGAATCGCTGTACAATGTTTCTTCTCCTTCGTTAATGCTAGCGATTAAAAAAATGCGAAAGCTGTGAAGGGTACTTAGAGGCAACGTTGAGGTAAACTTAGACAAGAGAGTTTACCCCTTGATCCTCTTTTCGCATGCTTGGATGATTTGTTAGGGGTAAGAACATTCTAGGCTAAGGGAAACTTAAAGAATACCGCTCTAAATGAAATTGTTAAATTGTATAAAAATGTAAAAAATAATAAGACCATGTAAATTAATTAATGAAAATAAAACGCGTATTTCATCATTACTTGGTCTTTTACTTTTGTAGTTCAACTACTTTTGTAGTTTTGTAGTCTCCACATTTAAGTCGTTGTTAGTAAAGGGTTAACTTTAGAAGAAGGGAGATGGCGCTTGCTTTTACAGTAATTTTTCACATCCACCGGCTGACTATGTACAGAAGCATATACTTCTGCTATGTAAGCACCAGACCCATTCCCCCACCCCACCTACGCCCCTATCGACACACTGTAATTTCCGAGAGTAGCCCGCAGCGCTCCGATTATTCTTGGTTTTCACATGACGTCACCAAAATTCAAACTAATGAATTATCGATTCTTCAGGGGCACCCAACGAGAATATAGTTCAAAACCACTAAAACATAGCATTGCTAAACGTATTTTGGTATTTAAACGGTAGATATCGGCATAGTTTTATCCCCTAAAAATTTTTCATCTGTTCGGAGTTCCTAGCTGAAAGTCTAGTGATCTGAAAATTATAGGGATCAAAACTTACCGTTTCGAAAATTTCAGCCAGAAAAAAGGCTCCCGAAAATTCTAGGTGACCTTTTTAGGGTAAAAATCCGTTAAAAATAGGCAATTATACCATATTTTAGATGTTCGTAGATGTTCGAAGATCCTAGGAGAAGCAGGCAAGCAAGAAATTTTACGACAAATGTTCCGAAAATTCTAGATCTCAAATCGTCTTCCGAACAGATATTTTCCGAAAATTGTCGTTGGGTGCCCCTGATTCTTCTGAGTTTCTACCGTCATAAGGCATTACAGCACCTAAACACCTCTATTTAAACAAATTTTCGGTTTGAAAGGGTACTTCGTTTTGCAATGAAGGCTTTTGCGTGAAAAAAATTGTGGGCTAAAAATGTTTCGTGAGATTTTTCTATCTAAACATTCCTTGTCTAGGAATGAATGTTACTTTAATCTATATGAGTTCCTCAAGCGATGAATTCACGCATTTGTAGGAAAACTCGAAGACAGATGTTTCTGTTGGTTTCCGGCAGCCATATTTGTGCCCTTCAAAGGGACATAGACATGGCATGAAACACTGCGTTTCGTGTTTAATAGACAACTTTTCTTTCGCGTTTTGAAATCAGATGAAACACTCCATCTCGTGTTTGATACATTACTTCTCGCTGTTGGATCTTGGCTGAAACACTGCGTATCATGTTTGATATACCTTTTAAGTATTTAATTTCGCGGGTCTTTTATTTCGCGTTTTTCGCGATTGTAAAAAAATCGAGAAATTAAAGACCCGCGAAAATATATTCTCGCGAAATTTAAAACCCGAATAGAAAATTCAAACCAGAATTGACTTGAAATAGAAACAACAGATACAGGGATATGTATGGACGAACACAAATTGCTAACCGGTTTTTTTTAGCTCTAGCTCATAGTCCGAGGAGGCCTAACCTCTCATAAGCTCCTATAGTTTCTGTTAGGTCTCCTCGCCACCTCCTTTTGTCTTCTTTTCCTATATTTTTTGTAATTATTGTGTGGCAAATAAAATAAAATAAATAATAAATAAATGGTAAATAATATGAACTTATTGTGCGAAACTTAACATAAGAATGATTAGCTGCGCATTACAACCGCATTACTTTACACGAAACAGATGAAAGATGATACGGGTAAGTTCCATTTTGTATCTTCAGTTTTATATAACGTTAGTTTGTAAAAGACTTCACACATTACTTGTAATATCTAAAACTTTTTAACGGTTCTGACTTTGAAAACAATAGTTTAGATCGCTTAAATCGCGCGAATTTTAATGCTCTTTTTTCATACTTGCCTGCTAAAATCGCGAAAATAGAACTCCGCGAAATACTGTCTCCTCAAAATCGCGGAATTAAGTACCAGTAAGGTGGTACACTGGAGAACCGAAATAACGGAGAAAATTATTGGTTATAATGGGTACGTTACAACTGGGGCACAGAATAGATTTCTTTCTTTAAATAAGGGGTCATTATATCAGACTTTCGATAAATGAAATGAAAGACGAAGACGTAGACAAGCAATAATTTTATTGATCCGAGAGACTTTCAAAGGTAATCGTAAATCTCCCTTTTATAGGTACATGAGCTTTACCTCGTACAGATATAAAAATTTCAAATCTACTTTTAAGAGCAGATTGCTATTCTTTGCCAAAACAAGGTTACCTTAATGGTGAGGCAAAACAGGTGTAAACTTTTACAACCCCGAAGCTATATCCGGAGCTTACAGAAGTCATTCTTCTTTATATCGTCTTCGATCGTAGAAATGTTGACCCGAACTGAGCTGCACCTTGCATAGAATCACAGATTCGCGTGAGCCCGCCAAAGCCTTTTGCAATCTGCCGCAACACTGTGAACAATGCAAACTGGTCGAGCAGTCTAGCAGAATATTGAAATTAAAACCTGTTTAAGACCACTAACTGCTGAACACAGCTAAATCTTTCCTGTTAAAACTCTAACTCGAGATTATCCGGAAGAGTTTATTTCGACTATGCTTATGTAATTTAGTTGACCAATACATGCCAAACACTTTCAATCGGATTTAAGCTCCAAGCTCAACTTGACTTATTTCTCCGGTTCCGCCTCTTCTCTGACAGCCTCATACTGTTCTTCTTCTCCTTCATCATCCGCATCACCTTCTTCAGCTTCGGCATTCGCTTGGGCGTCCTGTGCGTTAGGAATCCACAGGCCGGAGTCGACGCATTTTTTCAAATACCCTCTGGCTTCCTCTTCCGGCATTTTACCGAGAACTTGTTGCAGCATCGGAATATCTTTTTCCTCAAAGCACTTTTGAAGCTCCTGGAAAAAAAAAGTTGGTTTTGGAAATTAACATTCTTCTGGATAAGTATTATATCTATCAATTATCATAATCTCATCACGCATGCGGTATCCGGTTGTTACGCCGCAAAATGACGCACAATGAAACATTACGGCCAAATGTAACAACTTTCGACGCAAAGTGTAACATTGACGCGAAATGTAACAAATTCTGACAAAAAATGTAACAACTTATCGACGCGAAATGTAACAAGTTTTTGACGCAAAATGAAAATATTTTTAACGCGAAATGTGACAACGTAAAATGCAACAGCCTCGAAATAACTTAGAAACTTGGAATAAACCGTCAGTTGTCAAAATTGTATGGTGGTAACGTAAAGAGAATATTTATTGAGATTTTCGATATTAAAAAGCGATTATTAAAAACTGGACTAAGGTCATGTATGGATTTCCTGCATTTTGGTCGGGACTCGGCTCAACGGAGAAGTGTTATTAGCTCCAGCCATAAACCTGCTCAATGATGACCAAATATGGTACATGAACTCGTCAGAGAGTCAGCTAAAAACTAGACGCTGAATTTTCCCTTGTAAAGGAGTCTACAGCGATCAAAGAATATCGGTTGGTACTTAAAAATAAGTGCTAGAAGATGAAACATCGGGAACACATGAAAGGTACATAATGTGAAAAGCATATGTTAAAAAAGTTGTTACATTTTGGGTCAATGGTTGTTACATCTCGCGTTAATGTTACACTTTGCGTCATAGGTTGTTACATTTTGCGTTAATGTTAATGTTAACATCCGGTGGCTTTGTATGGTTGTCAAGGTCTTTCGCCAGTGACTACAAGTAGCCTGTGAGCACCGTAATTTTCCTCATACTATTTCTGCCAAGTCAACGCAGACTTCACGAAGATAAATGAAATCATTATTAAAAGGCAAAAAAAAAGTGCCTTACTTTATTTTTTCAGAAAACGTCTTCACAAACATCAGTGAGTGGTTTCTTGGGTCTCGAAGTTACAAGTGAAAGCGAGGATGAAGTTGACCTTGGTTTGATACAATCCTTCCCGCTTTGTTGTCCTTATGCGATTGCTAACTAGTACTTTTTAACTATAATTTCCATAAGAAAGGTTTGTATCAAAACAAGGTCAACCTCAGCCTCACGTTCACTCAAAGGCCAGGATACTAAGGCAACAACTGTAAAATGGTCTACAACTTTCCCAAGAAGTTAGTAAATGTGCGTGAGTGGCACTTGTACAATGAGTGAGGAATGTATGGCAAACAGTATATGGTCATGGCCTTAGTATGAGTGGTTACAGCGCTGGGCTTGTAATCTGGAGGTCCCTGGCTCAAGTTCCGCTCTAGCCGCTAGCTGGCTTGTCCCGGGTTCAAAACCTCCACCAGGCTTGGCTTGCCTCCTCTTTCTTAAACTGATTATTTGTTTACTTGCCCTAAAATACATTCTTCAAATAATAGGGGTAGGGTTATGAACTATCATTTATAAAAAATAACTTCGGCCGCCCGGATAGGTCAGAAAGAAGAGTGCCGGTCTGCCGAACAGGAGGCCCGGGTTAAAACTCCGGTCGGACCATTAATTGGGGTCTTTATTTTATTTTATACAACTTACATCACTTAAGAAGATCATATCAATAGACCTTTCCCGCATTCCTGTAAACAAAGGCATCAACTCGAGGTTCGGGTGGACAAAATACAGTGATTTGTATGAAATTGTCCAACCGAGCCTCAACCTCATTTTTTTTGTTTGCTCACTGGAGCGGAATGCGGGACAGGTCTATGGGCAGTGCCGTTGAGCTATTGGCATTGTCTCCGCCATCCTTCCTTGTCAGTTCGAAGGGGACGTAAAGGAATTCAGACTAATTTTCGAAAAGAGAGGGGGGCCTCGTTTCCGGTGGTGTGGTCTATCTCCTATAGAGTGAGGGGAACTGTCACCTGCCCGCAATAATTACCCTTACGCTGTTGCAATCACCCTGGGCTCGATGCCGTTGGGTAGGACCCGAGAGCGGCAGAAATCGAGCCTACGGTCACCAAGGCAAGAATACGCGCGGTCTGTTGCGATACTCGACAACATACTCACCGGTGGTAATGATTCAAAAACCTCTACAGGATCTAGGCCTCCAGGTCCCAGTCTCTTTTGACGATCCTCCTGAAAAAATAAAACATAAAAACGTACCTTGTATTAAAAGGCGCCGAGATCACAGTTTCACGCGGTTAAACGAGAAAAATTTGCAAAAGCTCAGCAAAATACTTTAAAGCGAAGGTTGTTACTTTCGCTCTCCAATTAGTGAAAGACCAATACGCTGTTAACTGTTAATTTGCTAAACTTCTTGAAAGTTTTCTTCTGAGTTCTGAGTGTTGGAAAACTGAAATTGACTTCATTGACGACGTTATTTTGTTTGTTCGCAAAGTATTTTCAACGAAATAGAAGCTTAATACCTCGAGAATAATGTAAATATAGTTACGGTCACTAATTCTTGTATACGTTACTGCCATAAATGATGTTTCACTAAAATGGTAAATGAAACAAAAAACGCTACAGACGTTAGATCGCGAGGAAAATCACAGTAAAGTGCAGAATAACGACTGACAAGCACAGTTTACAATGAGAACAAGTTTTGGAAAAACTAAACGACAAAAAATGCCAACTCAAAAAAAAAAAGAACTCTAGCAGGGCTGTCACTAAGGGCCGGGGGGCGGGGAATTTCCCCGGCTACTAAGAGCATGACCCCCGGCTATTTTCTGGAAAACAAAAGAAAGATGAGACCAAAAGAACTCCCTGGCTGTTCACTTCCCTACCTACTAACTGCATATACACGGCAATTTGAAATCTTAGAAACAGCCCTGTCTAGTGAACTAGTCATCTGCCTCCTGCTAAATGGGAGAATTTTTGAGAGAATTTTTTAGTGTTTAAAAATATTTCTCATAACCTTTTCTTCTGATTATGTACTGAAATTGTTAGGAGAAATTTGACGTTGGTCAAGATCACTCTCGTGACTTTAAGGGTTAAGCTGCCACTTGTACCTTCCCGCGTATGGACGCTTCTGAATAAATTAAGTTTAAGTACTGTTTAAAAAACGAGCAAGAGTATATTATCAGGTTTAAAAACGTGAGGCGAAGCCGAGGGTTTTCACACCTGATAATAACACGATTGCGCTCCGATATTGATCAACTTATTCTTGCACTAATGTTTAGATCTGAATTGAATTTAAATTGAACGTAAAGTTTAGCCGTGTCTCTATCAGACATTAAGACACTCATAAAACATTTTAAATTTCTTTTGTTTTTCTTCATGAATTATTAATGAGTTTTTGAATCGATTTTATTTCGTGTGGGTCTTCCTGTTTTTGAGTCTCACCTCTTCAGCTTCCTTCATAGCTCTCTCAATCCTAGCCTCAGCTCTTTCTTTGACTCTCACTAAAAACGACTTGAGTTCGTCATCAAAGGCCTCCATGTACTCTTTGAAGTCAGTTTTTGCTTTTTTCATCCTTAGAACGATAAGAAGATCAAACGTAAATACACACCATGTTTTAACCTCTAATCTACATGCAGGGCCCGGTCAGTTGTTGAAAAGTCGACTATACTAGCTTGAATCCAGGTTTAGTTACCGTGAAAACTTCTTGGTTACATTTTACAATAAACTCAGGATTAGAGCTATGGCATGGAAGAATTCGAGGTGAACTATGCTATCAGTATATGGGTTCATATGTGACACACTCCCTGCATACTGCTAGTAATGTATAATGAGGCGGATACGATGATGGTATTAAAGGCTACCAAGCCATTAACAAGTTCATACATTGTATTAGTAAAATCCAGCTAGAGGTCTATTATCAATGCTGCGTTCTGATTGATTGAGCTACTACTAGGCTATATGTTATAGCCTACAGGCCTATAGGCTATATGTTAAAGCGCGCGCTTTTTGGCGGCAAAAAGGATTAAAGTCTAGCTTTAACTAGCTAAAATTGTTTTGTTCTCGATATTTTTGACCAACTAGTTGGATTTTACTAAAGCAATTATTCCTCTCGCCCTCATGGCCTCTGAGTCAATAGCCCATGAGGCCTATTGACTCAGAGCCCATTCGGGCTCGAAGAATAATTGTTAAATACTACGTGACACATGCTCTGCATAATGCTAGGATCAGCAATGATAAAAGAGTACTGTATAATGATGCGGATACAATGATGGTAAGGCTACTAAGCCATTTACTAGATTCTTATGTGACACGCGTCCTGTGTACTGCTAGGATCAGCAATGATGAAAGAGTACTGTATAATGATACGAAGAGACTGATAGTAAGGCTACAAAGACATTTACTTGGTTTACATGTGACACCTACTCTGCATGCTTTGCAACGATAGCTAATGAAAAAGGTAACTAATGTAGAGGTAGGGGAAAAAATGCGCAAAATTTACTTACTTGGTGAAGAATGAGTGTACAGTGGCTTGCGGAGCAGCATCCAATGACTTGGCCAGCTCCAATATGTACTGCATAATGATCGTCTGGTGAGCTACTCGCTCCATAAGGGAATGTTTCTGTTGAATAAGTGATTAAAACCGGTACAATCAGATGATTTATTTTACATGTATGGCTGGTTCTGCAAGTGGGCAAGATAAAGACTTGATTCCCATATTTGCTGATCGTTCAAGATGGGTATTTCTTGCCCAGCTCTGGATTTCCTGCTTTGATCCAGTATAAAAAAAAATTTCTCTTGGTGATATGCGGAAAGTAAAATCATTTTGTTGTTGTGTTGTAGTTGTTGTTTGAGTCCTCTAGGTCTCACATTTAACTGCGACTTCTAGCCTCTTTCTTGGTTTCATTGAAAAGGCGGGTATTGATTCTACGAAAGTTCAAATTCTCAGTAAAATTAGTCTATTTGATAACTACATGTGTCTGCCAGTTACTAACTCAAAAAATTGGCACATAAAAATGCATTTTGAGATTGTTCATTCATCAGAATTATTTTGGTCTTTCTACAAGGCACCGAAAAGTAACCCAAACTAACAGAATGATTCGAGAACACACTAGCAGCACTATAGTTGATTGACTGAATTTTAATTCAAAAATCACCTCTTGTACTTCCAAGCTGATACACCACAATGCAAGATAGTTTGCAGTGTCCTCACAAGCCAAGTGAGGATTCTTACGCAAATAATCTTCACTATCATTGTAATCCTGCAGCATTCCAAAGTGTTCAATTTCTTTTTTGTATTTGTCCATGAAGGCTTGCTATAAAAAGAAAAAACATAAAAAACACAATTAAAATACGAAAATGATGCGCCATAAGGTAATTAAAGGTGAAATGGGAATTTCTTCTTCTGGATAATTTCAGCGCAAGGTGCATTCTGTCATGTTTTAACAATGATACTATTGAGCTCTATCTACCCTCGGCAATAGACTCCTTTACAGTTGTAATGGCATGATGGGTAATCAGTTCAAGATGGTGGAAAAATCAAAAGTTTGTATGGAAATACAAAGAATGAATGAAAATTGTAACTAATGAACCTAAAGAAACTACACACTAAATCTGGAGTGCATAGCAGTCCTTTGTTGCTGTATAGAAAACCTGAGGTTTCCACACATTTGTTTTTTCTGTTATCCGACAACACAAAAATTACACATTAATGTATGGAAGAAGTCATATTTTCTAAAAAGTGACAAAGGATTACTGTGGTCTCCACATTTAGTGTTTAGTTTCTCTAAGTTCATTGGTTAAAGTTTGCAAAGAGAAAGTGATAAATATGATCAATTAGGAAGAATCAGTTGACTTTGAATTGCCATATAAACTTTTTAGTTCCATGCCATCTAGTCCTGATTACCCAGCATGCCCTTACAACCGTGAAGGGGACAAAATTTACAGCAAAACAACTAAGAAAGGGCATTAGCAATAACATGAAACAAATAAATCACACAATTTTTTTTCATATGCATAACAAAGTTAAGAATTCCAACTAGTAGAAGGTAAACCCATGGGCTATCAACAAGTGTTACTGAAAAGTTAAACTTGGGATAGCAAAAGAAAAAAATCCAGCTAGTTGCCAGGCCTTAACTCAAGGCCTCCATTTACAAAAATGAAAAAATGTGACGTACAGATCTTTCAGCTTTCTCATCTTCAGTCAAACTATCATCTGGATTCTTCTTTGGCGCATTTATTATCTGAAGTATAACAAAAATGTAAAAATTAGTTGTTTACATAAGGTACATGTGCAAAATGATTTACTTGTACATTTGCCTTCCTTGTATAGGCAGCAGTGGAAAATGAGGTTAAAAAACTGAAAATTCTATTGTATCACAGACTCAGAAGGTTTCAATAGGTCTTAACTTGAATTGTCAAAATTCATGCCTAGCTCTCTGGCTGAGGTGAATAAAACAAAAGAAATCACATTGAGATTCAGGGATAAATACTTCATTTCTTTTGCCTTATTTCCCCCAGCCTTAGAGCCACGTCTAAAATGTTGATACATAACCATTTAACTCAAAACTAGGCTACGAGCAGTCTCTCTTTTTTCTTGGTCCGTCGAGCAAAACGACCGAGACAAGCAGATGACCACGCGTGTGACTGAACAAAAAGAGAGACAGCTCACAGTCTAACTCAAAACTGGCCTATTGACGAATTCAGACACTGTAATTTTTTTGTCCTTAATGGTCTGATCACTAACACATTGTTGTTTATTTGATAAAATCAAAACTGGATTGCATACTTACCGTTCTGGTAAATCCTGCATGACTTAGTGTATCAACATTCTTTGGAGCTTTCTGTAACAAGCATACACATGGAAAAGAAAATTAATCATAAAGCCAATGATGACAGTATAATTTGCAAAAAATTAACAAAATATGAGATATGTATCTAGGACAGTAAATTTACAGTTGATTAAGTAACCTTCAAAAGAAATGGTGAGAAGATCATCACAGTTTAAAACACAACTCAAGCAATTGTGAAAAGAAAAGCCTGTAAAAACTCAGGCTTACTGCACCAAAATTCAAACCGTAACCTCTACGATACCAGTGAAGCGTTATTTGCAAGCCAACTGGGCTTAAACAACAATCACACTGATGTTGACATGAATAAAGAACTGTTTTTAAATGTTCATAGCAATTAAATTAATCCTTAATTAAACTCTAGCCCATGCGATAAGTATGTGTAATCACATGGTGTCAAGTGGATTTAAAGAATAACCTGGATGTCATTTTGGTACTGTAGGAAAAGTTACCATAGCAACATTGTAAATTCACAAGTGAAATGATAAATAAAATAATGCTGAAATTTTGTGCCAAACTGAAGAAGTAATTTGTCACCCATAATATTACATGCACTCTACAGATGAAGCAAGTTTACAGTGACCAGGGCTGTAGTAAGTAGCTGATTTTTTTTGCGAGCTCAAGACTGGTTCAAAGAAAAAGACTTTAGTTTCTTTAGAACCAGTTTTTGTTTTATACCACTTCGGAGTTGTTCAGGAGTATGATGTTCAGAAGCTCACTTGCACCCCTGCTGTGGTCATTATCATTACTAATACAATTACTGAGATGGAACATCATTTTCTCACACATTGTGTGCTGCTATATGTATGTAAATTTCTTGGAACAAGAGAAAGTTTTTGCAAGAGAAAAGAGTTCAACCCTCCAAGGAATTTTTTGGTGGACCAAACAAAAACATAGCTGCCAAGGTTTTATTGTTTTGGTACATGTTGTGAGGTCAGGTGAAAATGATCTATTAGAAACATACTTCACAGACACACTAGGAAGTACAAAATCTGACAGAATATCGGTGAAGAATAAATAGATCATTGGCAATTACTTACCTTTTCCTTCTTGGTTAACTCTTCATCTTCTTTTTTAAGTTGTTTTTGCTATAAAGAAAAAAATTAATATTGCTAAACACCATAATGTTACAATTTCTCCAGTTTGTTTTTCAAAAGTATGTAGACTGAAATATATAGAAACCAGCCAAGGACAATTTCTACTTTTGTGAAGGAGCCAAAAGGGTTATTTATTCAAAGGCAGATCACCATAACATTACAGTAAGTTGAACCTCCATTAAGCAGCCACCAATTAAGCTGCCACTCTCTATTAACCCTTTAAGTCCCAATGGTGACCAACATCAACTTTCTCCAAACAATACTCATACCTTGTCAATAGATTAGGTTATGAGAATTTATAAAATGATCACTAGAGAGAAAATGCTTTGATCTGCCATCAAATTCTCTCAAATATTTCTTAAAGGAATTGTATGGAGATCAGTTTGGGGAATTTGTATGTGGATATTGGGGCTTAAAGGGTTAAGCAGCCAGTAATCAAAATGGTCACGGTAGGAACTTAAACCGCTTTTAAGTGTCTGCCTATATAAAGCACCCATCAAGCGCTTGATACACTAAGTTTAGCTTTATATCAAGAATAATGATGAAGAAAAATACAGTCCAAGATAGAAGGTGACGACCAATCATGGACCAGTAATGCTGCTCCTGTTTTTGCTAAACATAATGCTAATTTATGATAAACCTCTATTGAGTGGCCAACCTCCCCTGGCTGCCATTTACTGGTACCCTGAGGGTGGCCGCTTAATGTAGGTTTAACAGACTGTATTGTTTTGTCATTGTTGACCAGTTTGCTGTTTCCTCAATGTAAAAAAACTGATATTTGCTACGACAAACTTCTGTACTTAAAATGCTACCTTAGTACATGATAATATAATAATTTATCAACAACTTTCTTTATTTAGCAAATAAGGCTGTTCTAAATTCTAATAAATTCAAAGTTGTTATGTCCTAGGACTTCCTAACCTTTTTCTCTAAATCAGTCAACTGTTGTTTCAGTTGCTCTGCTTTATCATCTGTTACTTTCACATCCTTAAGTTGCTGTCTCACTTGATCAAGTTTCTTTTTAGTTCTAGAAAAAAAAAATAAAAAAACACATGAAACATGTCAAAAGATCACACCATATTATGCAACTGTTCATTACCTTTGTTACAGTACATAGTTTTGAACCAATTTAATTACAGCCAGACTGTAATTAGCAACAGATCTAAATGTTTCAGAACAGAACAGGAGCATTGATGTCTCATACAGTGTACTTATTTCTTACAGCTAGTGTTTGAGAGAGAGCTAAGAAAATGAGAAATGAAATTTAGGCTGTCAAGTTAAACACAAAACATTGCTGGCCAGCAATGTTTCATCTGGGATTGGAAGGGTAGTCAGTTACCTCATAAGCCCTGCAAGAAGCAGCTTATTCTCCAGGCTGGGCACTACTCTACAAGGCGAGAGAAATCACTGCAAGCAACTATTTGCAAGCTTCTTTTATCAAGCCATGATCCAGCACCAGGGATGAATAAATTAACTTTGACAAGGTAAATCCCGTTTAAAAATAAGTTTAAATTAAACAAGTTAAGACTCTCACGCATTTGCTTATGCTTACAGTCACTTCTAACCACTTTGTCAAATACATGCAGACCCAACTGGACTTGAATTCCTAGGGACCATATCCAAGTTCAGAAAAAGAAACTAAATTTCATCATTGCTTGTTCATGTTCTCCACAAAACGCAAAATTAGGCATTTTCACAACCTAGTTGGCAAAAAGCAAGGAAATGTACAAAAATGAATGATGCAAGTGCAAGTTGTAGTTTTGCTTTATTAAACAAATTGTTATTTTGATCTTCTCATTGCTGTCATGTTGTTGAATCCTAAAGTTTCTAATGATTCCTGGCAATGAAAAGAAAGTGATGTCATTTGACATTTTGATGTATAGATGCTCAATGGAAAAGCAAACAGTTGCTCGCAGTGGTATCTCTCCCTTCATAGCATAGCATCCGGCCTGGAGAAACCATTGCTTGCAGGGTTGTAGCCTCATAAGGACCTTTGTGAAAGGTTACGGTAATTAGCACTAAACCTGCACTTGTCAACAGTTCTCGGCCCCACCAGCCTCTGTGGATTCCTCTTTATTGACAATCTTATCATTAAAAATTGTCCTATTTTAACTGGCTTACTGGGAAATCTTTGTATCCATTGATTCTCTTTCTTTCTTTGCTTCCTCCATTCTTTCCACTCTCGCTTGATGCCGCCATCTAAACAGACTGGGTGTATCAATATTGGGGTGGGTGTCATCTTCATCATCACTGACCTACAGCAAAATGCATGAGGATGACCATCTTAAGATTTGCAATAATAATCCCCTTAAAAGTATATTTTATATTTAATGCTTTTTAAGCCCCAGTATCCACAAGCAAATGTTCCACACTGATGTCCATATATTTCCTTAAAGAATTAGCTGAGAGAAACCCGTGGTGATCACTTTATTAATGCTAAAAAATGCTCATAACCTATTCTTTTGATGATGCATTGACCGATGTTGTTAAGAGATAGTGGATTTCAGTCACCCTAGGGAAAACAAATCGTACGCTTGCAAATTAAGGTAAATTCACACACACAACTTAACATAATCTCTTTCATTTAAAGGGAACAAATTTGGTTACTTTGTACTGTAGGTAGCACAGTGTGTTCTGACTGATGCTGCGAGTCTTATTAATAAATGGGAACCACTGTGTACTAACCACAAATGGCCTTGTCCTTTTACCTAAATGACCTTTTATTGTGCAAATGAAGTTTTCCAGAAGAGTTGGGGGGTGAGGGTCTTTGTCACATGTACACAAGTGCGGAAATTATGGTTAGGGGGACATGAGTTCCCTACAAAAATGAAAATCCAGGGAGGTAAGGGACCCATCGTTGATTGTCCTTGGGGGGGAGGGGGTTCAGAAAAGTGTTTGTATCAAAACTTACCTCCCCCCGGCAAAAAAAACAATTAATAATAATAATTACATATGAAAATTGTACCCCCGCCCCAACCCCTTCTAGACCAAGTCTCTTCTTCCATCCGTGGGCATTGATCTCATAAGCTATAAGATACCGGTAGTCAGCAGCCTAGTGTGAGATTTTGAAGGTGCATGCAGAGGAAAAGTTAGCACGCCAAAGGCACCCCACACCTGAGGGAGTCTGGGGGCATACTCTCCCAGAAATTTTTTAATTTAGGGTCTCAAAAATGCCATATCCTGCGTTTTCTGCAGGACATTTTCAGTAAATAAAGACGAAGGAAAATGAAGTATTTTTTTTTACCCATTTCTAGTGTTATCGGTAAGGTACAGTGTTTATGGCAAGAAAGGGTAAAACAGTGATGCAATTCAGGAGGTTACAAGCAAAGGGCGAGAGTGTACCCTTCCGACAGGCAAACTCTGTTACTGAATGCCATCAATATCAATTACAGAACTGCAAGAGAACTCAATCTCTCGTCTGTCATAGTCTTTCATAAATTAAGGAGTTTGCAGTCTCTTCCTACCGCAGAAGCTAAGCTCAGCGGTGCACGTTGACAGTACAGGATAAGTCAACAAAGTTATGAAAGCTACATATACTCCGGGATAGAATTGGAGCTGGCTAGGTCAAAAGTCTCAAACAAGGTCTGTGGCTTCACGTTCAGATCAACTCCACTCCACTTAATCAGTAAAAGGATAAAGGAAATTCTAACACAAAAACACCAATATAATGCAAAATATTTATCCTGATTTAATGATAACGATGATTTCAGGAAATAAAAAAAAAAAATGTATTTTTCCAGATTTCAGCTATATGCATACCCTGGGTGCCAAAGACTTTTCTCTCACGGTTTCCGGTTTCTGTCAAGCCTTTATAGTGACCCGAAAGAGCATGGAAGGAACGCATAAGCAATGTACTAGAACGGTTTGACAGTGTAGACAAGTTAAGCGATAAGCAAACAAGTGGGGTATTTAATTTTATTCAACGGAATTAAGCTTTTATCACATTCAACTTTTCCAACAATTTTTAGTACCAAAAGGGGGTCAGTAAGCAACACACAGCTTTTACCTCATGCCAAAATGCTGCTTGGTCCAATGAATTTTTTTTATCTGATGAGTAGATTATGCTCTGGGACCTCTGGAGGAAAATGTTTTGACTGAGCAAATTTGATTTTTGCCGCTTATTTCATACTGAGAGGTCATGACAGGCATATTGATTTTCTGCGGTTATTGTTTCTAGTCAGCATGATTTGCCCTCTGATGCAAGAGCATTTTCTTTGACCTCTTTTGAAATGTTAAGCTCTTCATTGCAGCTATTAAAATAATGGTTTTAAGTTGTTTAATTTCTCCAAAGAGCCTCCACGATCTGAATTATTATTACCTAAGTACGCGACTGACCGAACACAAACGAGTGATGAGGAATGGTGACGTCAACAATCACACTGCTGAGGACCATTTAAAGATGAAACATCAAATTAACTGGGACTCTGCGACATGTATAACGTATTCTACAGACTACTATCAACGTCTTACTTTAAAAATAAAGCTAGTTTACTAACTTAGAACAGATGCCACTGAATCGTAGCCAACAGTTACCAGCTCCGTACAAATGACTTATTGACGAGATCAAGCAAAACTAACTACGAGAGAACGACTGGAGAACTGACAATTTGACTAACAATAGATGACTGTTTAACTGTGACAACAGAAGGATCGAAATGCATCAATTACTGATTACGAGTCTTCATAGCCAATAACATCACGGCTTAACTGACAGACGACCAATAACATCGCGACATAATTGACCAATCAGATCAATAACCAGAGTATAATATCAGTAACTGACGTGATACAACTCAATTTGACTCTGAAGATGACTACCACACAGGTTGTCGAAACATCAGTCACTGTCAACAACAACAGTCCTATTCAGGGCTACGTTCACCCGGGCGATCAAACTCGACCTACTTTTGAAATGACTCCTCGGTTCAAACCTTTCACGATCTGAATTATTATAAGCAATTTTCTTTTTGTCCGTGAATGTGACAGTTTCCTGAAATGTTTTGTCACGTTGGGCCCAGCTCATTCAATAGCATTTTTAGCAGGATGTTAAATTCTCACAGATAGTGATTTTCAGATCCCAATCTTGAAGAATGAATTGCAGCTTAAAATGAAGTTACATCAACTATGGAGAACTGCGATGTGACTCAGTCATGATTGCTTTGAATTTTAAACTCAAGCTTGTTTTTCTAAGGATAATGTGAGTCTTTGGACATTTCTTCACGTGCCGGTCCACATGATCACAGTTGGAGACTTGATGTAAATGTAACCCAATAAAAAAGTTCAAAGGTCAACGGGGACGGTAAATAGCACCCCTCCATACCAGAGGTTTTTTCTTGCCGCTTCGCCACTTGTGGCCAAAAATGTGTCAGCCTTCGGCCAACACTGAAAATTCCCACCACACGCAAGAAAAACCTCTGGTACCCAGGGTACTGTATGCATAGGCATATGTGCATACATGCACACTACATTCCTGGTAGGAGAAATAGCTGATAGGTTCCTTGGTCAACCTTTATACGGGTAACGTTTTGTTGCTGACAACAAAAGTACCTCCCCCTCACGGGCATAACAAGCGATCAGTACCTAAGGGGGTCTTCAGTGAAATTCCCTCCAGGGGTATGGATATTTTTTAGAACCACACTTTTGATGGGCAACCACAATGAAAGCAACGTCTGCAAATACCCAGAGAGAATCTCATGGATGATAAAGCTCATGCTTACAATTGCATTAGGAAGATAAAGCTTAAATAATTATTTTACTAAACTAGAACAATATTTTAGAGAAATGTTATTGTCTAGGGGAAGTTAGTATATATGCTATCAAAAGAAATTTGAAAATTTATGTTTGTACTTGTGTAATGGCTGATCAACTGTATGCTGAAGGCAATGGTGCATACTTTGATTTCATAAGGAACATGGTCAATCTGAGTCGTATTTCTCACATCCAATTCAGCTCAGAATTTGTCAAAGGTGGATATTAAAATACATGTAATAATATCGGTAAAATGAAAACTTACTTCAATATGATCCCATTTACTGTAATCCACCATAGTTTTGACTGGATTAATGGATAGAAATCAGCGGAGCTAGGAAGAAAACAATCAGCCTTTACTCGGAAATATGGCGATCTGTGCAAAATGAAGATGTTTAAAAGAGACTGGTGACTAATGTCATTTCAGAATAGAGCGTGGTCGCTAAGTCAAACACATGATCTGTGATGACAAAAAAAATGTTCGCAGAAACAGAACCAATATGGGGCAGTCAAAGGATGTGCGAAAGTGGTCTTGTGAACAAGTAGGATTGTGGCTACAACGAAAAGGTTTCACGGATTATGCAGATTTGTTTCGTTATGAACATAAGATAGATGGTAAAGCTCTACTCGCTATTAACCAAGATGATCTTAGAAATCCTCCTCTACAATTGAAAATTCTGGGAGATATCAAACGCCTTTGGCTTGAAATAGATGCTCTTCAACAGCCATACAACCGTCCCATTTCCCGATTGCCTAATGGGTTTTTTAAACGCAAGAATGTGGATGAGATTGATAGCTTTCAAAGGAGTGCAAGATATTCGGGATCATGGCAAATAGGCGAGGATTCTGATTTAGAGGATAGGATAGACTCGGTTCATCCTTTATCGGACCTGTCCGAAACAGGTCGGACTTTGATCAGCCTTCTCTACGCATTTACGGTTTTTTTCGTCACTGCCTTTGTGATGGTTTTCGTTCATGATCGTGTTCCAGACATGAAGAAATACCCTCCATTGCCTGATATAGTTCTGGACAATGTGCCCCTGATACCTTGGGCCTTTAAGATGTGTGAAGTCACAGCCCTTATTTTGGGAGTCGTTTTAGGTATTACATTGTTCCTCCATAAACACAGGATCATTGTAGTTCGTCGTATGGCTGCTTTGTGTGGTACAGTCTTCCTTCTTCGTTGTGTGACGATGTTCGTTACTTCTCTCAGTGTTCCTGGAATCCATCTAGAATGCTCTGGAAAGGTGAGCAGCTGTCATCCAGTTAATGATAAATAATTATAATTTACATATAAAATTTTGTCAGAGGCTTTTATGTTATACTGTAATCTTTCATTATTACAACTAGAAATATAATATACAACAAAGCAGGAGGTTTTACGTGATTGATCCGTGTGTTGTGTTTTATGACAGATTTGTATTTGTTGAAGAAATGAAAAGGTATAAATTAAAAGCCAAAGTTTGACCTTGGAAGAAAAATGGGGGGGTTGTTTTTCAGTTAAAGAAGAAAACAAAGGTTATATCTTAAGTACTGAATACAAGGCAATTTTTGAAAATCAATCTTTCGAGTTGGTCAACAGCTCACAAGTGAAATACATGTTCATATAAAATGACCTTATCATTCAAGTCCCTCCACAACTAGCCGGTCCTGACTGAAGAGCCCTTACCAACGAAGAGCCCTTCTTCGCAACCCTTATTTCTTATAATATTGTGATGTCGAGGTGGCCTCTCTATATAAACCTGGTGGTTTCTTGAGGTCTCCTCGCCTAACAACCTGCTGTATCCTGTAAAATTTGCTGTAAAAAAAGGGCTAATAAAAATGATGATGATGATAAGAGCCACTGAGCCACCAATTTGGAAAATATATACATGTTCCTTTCAGACCTCATGCAATCCCTTTCTCCATAATATGGACACCTCTCAATTACACACAGTTCTCTTGGTTCCATAGACACTAGACTTTTGACAATCCGACTACTGTACCTTCATAATATCGACACACTGTAATGCAGACACCTTGCTCTGTCTCTGTGTAGTCCACATTAATGAGGTTACAGTGAAACGTTTATCAAGCAGGCAAATGGCTCACTTTGTTTTAACTGTTTTTTCTCTTTTTATGTGTAAAACAAGCCTGTATTAAGCGGACACCAGTGAAGTTTTCATGAGTGTCCCCTTTATCCTCTAAGTCCCAAAAGTGACCGACATCAATTTCTCCTTGCAAAATTAATTCAGTTCTTTATCAAGAGAATAGGTTTTAAGAATTATTGATAAAATGACTGCCAAAAGGAAAATATTTTGCTCTTTTGTCAAATTCTCATTACTAATTCTTTAAAGAAATGTATGGACATCAATCAGTCAGGGTTAAATACAGGTTTCACTGTTTGTACATGTACTTGGGAGAAAACTCCCGATAGCCGTGTATTGTTTTATTTTATGAATTTAATTTAGTTAATATTAGGTTGAAATTTTAAAATTTGCATTTGTTGATATTTGTACGTATGCATTGAAGTAAATGTATGTTTGGAACACATTAATCATTAACATGTAGGTTTAGATGTTGCAGGTGGGATCTTCCTGTTTTGTTCAGGCAAAGTAATATAAAATTATCTTTTTCAGTGTATTATAAAATTTAAATGTAGATACAAGGAAAGTAAATATAGGATTCTAAGAAAATTGTTTAAACTTAATATATGCTCTCCTTTATTTACGTGTCGTAAGTGACTTTTTGTATTAAATATCAGTAGTTCTTTGCTTTACCTTAACATAATGAGTTCTCTATTTTTTGAGGAATTCTTCCTCTTTAAGTTAATTTTGCACGAATGTCATGTACATGTTATACAGGTCAAGACCAAGTTATATTCAGGTTAAAATGTTTTAACCTAGGTTGATTTTCAATTTCCTTTGTCTCTTAGCCCTAGTAATTAATGAGTAATTAGGGCTAGGATAAAAAGGAAATTGAGAATCAACCTAGGTTGAAAGCTTTTAACCTAAATTTGATTTTGACTAATAATATATATACAGAGTCAAACCTGTATATAACGGCCCTGTATATGGTGTTTAGTCACCCTATATAATACTAGTAGTCACCGAACAACTTCCCAAAATTTTAAGTTGCCTTATATTTTTTGCAAATTTGACCTGTATATAGTGGTCCCCCTGTATGTAACAGCCACCTTGCCATTTCCCAAGGGTGGCCGTTGTACACACATTTGATTGTATGTATAAACACATACACAAGTAGATGTATAAATTGTTCCAAAGTTAAAGTGCCCATCACCTAAAATTTTTTATTTTCTTATCTGAAACTACACCTTATCAAAATAACTTCTGCGAAAAAATTTTGCGATTTGAACCAAAGACGATTTTTTTAGAATTTTTAAAAAACGTTCAAATTTGCCGCCATTTTGACACACCATTCGTCTTAGTCTTCTCTCGGACTATGACATACTTTACGGAACACGTGACCCTATCGACAGGAAAACATTAAGAGTTCTGATAGGTTTTTCTTTTTCAGAAAAACTTTCTTCTTACGAAGACATTATGATTCAATCCTTACTTGAAATTTATCTTTTTTGTGTACAGCTGGTGAAGGCAAGGTAATGCGAGTTCCTTAATTTATGTCACAGGACGTCATATGTGAGCTTGCTAGTTTGCATGATCAGCGGCGCAAGTGTACCACAAAAATGTAGAGTTCAAAAATTGGTAAAAAAAATCGCATTTTGTTCAAACCGGAAAATTTTTTCGCCGAAGTTATTTTAATAAGGTATAGTTTCAGATAAGAAAATAAAAAATTTTAGGTGATGGGCACTTTAATAGATCATCATTTTTGGGTAAACATCCTGGTAGTACAGTTGAACCCCAATTATCTGGGCTCGTTGGGACTTGATTAAATAGTCCATATAATCAAGAGTCCAGATAATGAAAAATATGAATATTAATGAGACAATGTAAACATGGGAATAAAGAAAACAAAATATAATTAATATTATGAATTTGCTCCTACTTGCATTTATGTACGGTCTGTATGTAAGTTACTGTTTCAAGTGTTCATGTTCAAAACAGATCAAAAGAGTGATTGAAACACGTTTGGAAGGATAAATGAATTTTGAATCGTTTCAATTTTTTGAAGATCACATCTTATTAATGTTCATGAAAAAAAACAGGACCAGGGAAACAAGTCCAGATAATCGAGGTCCGGATAATCAAGGTTCAACTGTACAGTGGAAGCTCTCTTACAAAATGTAACAGACACTCTTGTAAGTGGACAGCTTTACTTACTGCCGCCTTCACAAAACCCCATTTCAACTCCCATACGAACTCTGTATTTTTGAATACCCATTAAAGCGGCTGCAGGTATTCTTAGGGTTTACGAGTTCTATCTTTGCTTTAATGTCTTTAAACAATTCCGAAATGAAATCTCATTCCACTATTGGATGAAAACCTGTGAAAATGCTGTGAAAAATATGTGAAATACCCTGTGACGAGAAAACACCCTGTGAAAAAACCTGTGAATTTTGCACAGCCTAAAGTTTGATAAAATTTCAAAATTTAGGACGCTGTGAAAAAACCTGTGACTAAAATAAGCCTGTGAAAAACCCTGTGAAAAAACCTATGATCAAAGTTTGAGAAAATTGCCTGAAAAACACCTCTGAAAAACCCTGTGAGAAAAACCTATGAACAAATTTTGAGAAAATTGCTTAAGAAATGCCTCTGGAAAACGATATGAAAATACCTGTGAACAAAAAATGGTTGAAATCAATCCTTTGAATCTTGTATTTTAATAAATCACCTTGAAATTGCCGTTCATCACAATTACATGTAATTTATATCAGTTTCTATAATAGTTCAGTTTGTTTGTTTTTCAAATACACATCCGGTTATAATTATATGTACACTTGAAAAGACTACTTGAATTTATACCTGTGTCTATAAACTGGTCTATAAATTACAATGTTGTCAGAACAACAGCTAGCCAAACACTAACAAACATTTTGTTACATTCCCATTGTTTATTTATAGCTGGGTAAACTCCCTTAATCGGCCATTTATAAGCCCTTAACACCTTTAGTATCCTGATACATGAAAGAGAACCATTCTCTTAAGCGGCAATAATCTCGAGTTATGAACACCTTTTTTGTGTCCCAAGGGTGTCATGTAAAGTCTTGATCAAGAGTCAAAAAATGTAAAAAATGTAACATTTACATTTTTTGCTTCTGTCAATCACCCTAACAGACCTCTCAGGAAGCATTGGTTTTCTTCAGGGGGTTTTAAAGACCCTGACATCTGTAGGTGGCGAGTTGTACATTTTGACCCACTTTGTTTTTTTTGTTTCAACGCAATTATGATTGTTGGAATTAAAATACGTAATCAATGGTTAAATTTTTTGCCTTTCAGTTTGCATGTTATTGAATACACAGTAAAAATGGTTTTGATGTTACTTTAAAATTAATCACAATTTGATTGATCACAATTATTTGATTAATTTTAGGAACAGAATTTCTGAAAGGTCAAACATCAGTTGGCATGACAAGATAACAATATTTTTATTCCTTATTTTTGTTCTTCTAGTTGTATGGAGACACTTGGGCAAAGATAGCAAGGGCATTTGAGATCTTGTTTGGGTTTGGACTGTCAGTGAATGGTGTGCGGACTTGTGGGGACTACATGTTTAGTGGCCACACGGTTTCCATTACTCTCTTAAACTTCTTTATCACAGAATGTGAGTGATGCTTTTTATTGTATTAATCCATGCATGCTTGGTCATTGAAGGTACATTTTCAACCAGATACAGTTGTAGCCTGAAACTGTTATTCTTATTGCCTGGGGCTGTGCCAGCAATACTAGTCTAGATTGTCTTTGTATTAAGCAGGACAAATGTCTCCAAAGCATCTGCTTTTCACATCCTAGAGAGAGTGCTGGTCCTTATTACAAGCCCTTAGCAGTTCTTAAATTATAGACAATAATTATATTTATTACATAAGCTAGAAACATGCTGCCTTATACATGTACATTTACATACAGCTGTAGGGTAAGGATTGAAACTGATAGCATTCCAGGACATCTTGCTTGATGTCCTGACTACAGCATCCAGTATGCACAATAATACAAGATTTGCTAGTAAACTGAATTTTTTTTAGACCAAGAGTATTCTCCAATTTAGGTTTAAAACGTCTTTTAATTTTTCTGGTTCAAAAATCTGTGAAACTGTGCCACTTCTCTCAAATGTCTACCAAGTTTAGGAAAGAATGGAATATACCATCTTTTAATCAATCAAACTTGATCTTTATTACCCCTATTTTTTATGTTTTTCCATCACTGACGTAATTTTGTTGAGACAAACTGAATTATTTTGTTAAATATGTATGTGTTACGGGTTAAAGTTTTTTAAGCTAGGTTGATTCTCTATTTCCTTTTTCTCCTAGCCCTATTATTCATGGATTACGGCTAGGAGACATAGGGAATTGAGAATCAAACTAGGAGTACATGTACATGTAGGTTAATAAAAGATTTGAACCTGGATATACTTTTGACCTGTAACAAATATGTTTCTACTAAATGTAGTTTCTCTTGTTTTGGAATATACAACAGTATTAACTTGTTTTTACATACATTTTGGTTTTCAGACACGCCCTCCCGTATGTACTACCTGCACACATGTTGCTGGGTTCTAAACATGTTTGGAATATTCTTTATTTTGGCTGCTCACGAACACTATTCAATTGATGTGGTGATTGCTTTCTACATTTCCTCTCGTTTGTTTTTATATTATCACACTCTGGCTAACACACGTGCATTAAAATGCATTGACAGTAAGAGAACAAGGGTCTGGTTTCCTCTGTTTTGGTTCTTCGAGGAAAAGGTATCTGGCAAAGTCCCCAATGAGTATGAGTGGCCTCTGAAATGGCCAAGCTTTTTATGTTCAAAATCAAAGTGCCAATGACAGTCCTGAATTGACTGCAAACTCTCTGTGTTAAATTATATTGCTTGATTTCTGAAAAATATTATCAATATACATGTAAATAATATTATTTATCTCAATGTTAATTTATTTCACACAATTATTTAGATTCAAATTTCCACTGAAGAGTTTAAATGGTATCACATCAAACTCTATTTCACTCCCCCACCAACGCAGCATCAGGGTGCCCAGCATAAAATTTTAATTTTTGGTGTGAGAACTAAGATTACCAGGTAGCCCAACGGTGAGGGCAAAAGTCAGCATTAGTTGGGGGAATGGCATGTGGCACGACTTGCCCAATGATGAAATTATAATGTAATAAATGTCCCGAAGAAATGTTAACAATACGTGCCTCTTAATTTGCTGATTGAGCATACAGCTGTACATCGAACTATGCCATTCCACAAGTCGTGAAACATGTTATACCACAATTAACTCATTCATCTTTTTACCCTCAGGGTTACCCTGGTTTTTTTTCTCTATTTACAGTGTACATTTAGTTCTTTATATTTGGCACAGTTCTGGCTGTTTTCACTCTCCTGATACATTATCCATCTCTGAAGGATTTTCAGCATGTCTTAATCTGATTTTGTAGCAGTGTTCATTTTAGACATCAAATAATCCATCTGACTTTGTCTATTTATCCATTTAATTAGATTGATTTTGAGACAGTTTTCCATTTCAAGTGTGAAAATGACATCATCATCATTCAACCTGGAACACTGCTTTATTATTCTGGTTCTTAGTTTCCTCACAATAATACACTGTAGCTCAATAGAGAAGTGTGACATCAAATTCAAATTTGTGAAATTGTGGTATTGGTTAGCATATTCAGAAAGAACAAGATGAAAAAAAAACCTAAATGCCAAAAATCAGCCTGTCAGTGCTAATTGGTAAAGAGTCAGTGGGTAGATATAAGCACCAGTTTTCTCTGATAACTTGATACAAATTCATCTATAATTGGCTTGCATAATGTTGCTCATATCTGATCTGACCAACTTGTACCAACAAGCAGATTTTTGGTAAGTGAAAATTTTTCATCTTGTTCTTTCTGGATATGCCGACCAATCCCATAATTTCACAAATTTTGTAGTATTTGTGACATCATCACTTCTATTCTCTATTTGGACATTTAGAAGTTAATTTTTAATTTTGGTTATTCCGAAAAGCATTTGGTGTGAACTGTTTAAGCTGATTCATACTTTGTTTTCACCTTCGAACCTTTTGAAAGAAAAAATAGTGCTTTTAAGGGTCATTCTATTCTTTTGAATATTCGAATGTTGTCCTTGATTTTTCATTTAGGGCTGTGTTGGGAGTAAAAGAGTATTATGAACTCCCATAAACATTTATCAAGAAATTCCCTAAAATGTTATCAATAGAGCTACGAAATTTCTTGCTAATGTTATGGGGTTTTTTGCCAAGTATTATTTTCAGTATAATTGCAATATTGAATTGATGCTCATTGTTTATTGTATCTTAGGCGGATTTTATTTTATTAATTTATAAAATCGAAGATAATATATGGTATTTTGGTCAAAACAAACATTTTTACAGTGTTTTATGACATAAATACATGTAGGTCATAGCTTTTCCAGTTATGTTTTATCTTAAGTTTGTTGAAGCATTGTTAAAGAATCACTGTGATTTTATATTGATCTTGTTTTAATTTAACAACTGCAGAAATAGAAGAAACTTTCTTCTCGCTATTAATTTTAAAACGAAATTGTTCGATGTAAGGCGTTATGTTAGTCATCCGAGTTCATATAAACAGGCTCCAATTTATTTTATCGCCATTACAGTGTATAGCATCTAGCAACAAGAATGTGACTATTGGAAGGTGTAGTATGACAGCATTTTTATGGAATTTTTGTCTATTGTTAAACAGATATTCCTTTTGCTCTGTGATGTAAAGCCTAAGAAAACAGCCGAGGTTTTTGTAATGCCACCAATGGTTTCCCCGCGACATGACGTCCGAGAAACGAGCGCAGAAATTTCTTAGTGAGCTCGCTCCTCAGACTTCATGTCGCGGGGAAAACAGTGGTTGCGTCGCGAAATGTCGGCCATTTTGCCACGCTATGTGATGTAAAGCACTGGGAATTTTAAAAGGAATGTGTGACTTGTTAACACCTTTTACCCAGAAACTAACTGAACGTTTACAAGTTTTATTTTTAAGCATGATACCCTCTTTACATGAACTAAATGACTGGCTATAAATCAAATCAGGCAGTCAGCAAAGATTTACTTATGGACAGAGCATGGAACAACTGGGTGCAGATGTTGTTATTTGAGAAATGATTGTGTAACTTCTTGGAAATGTGACAAACATGCGTTTCCACAAAAGTTTTAACCACTGCATGTTTTTCGGAATCATGTCTCTATGAACCATAATGTTTTATCATTTTATCATTTTATCTTCGTAAATTATTTTAAATATTAATATATTACTTCACAAGGATTGTAGATATCCAGTGAAAATTGTGTTGAGTTTATAAGATGAAATAAAAATTAATATATATTATACTAGAGCAGAATATTGAAAACCAATTTTTTTGAAATTTTATAACCTGTGATCCATAGACAAGTGGTGTTGGCTACGGTGAAATGAATATGAGGCGTCATACACTTTCAAGAGGAAAACAGTGGATTTGTCCCGGTCTTACTCAGTTTACTCCTAAAGGAATCGAGTTCCCCCTATCTTCATTCACACTCCCTACCAGTGAGACGAGACACAGTCAAATGACTGGCAAAGCATGACCTACAAATTTATTCAAGCTACGATGAAACTGGCAACAAAAATGTGCAACTTATTTTGCGCGTCTTACCATCCACGAATCAAATCTATCTTGCAACAAGTCAAGTTTTTTCAGGTTGCATAATGCTCTAGAACTACTCACTAATTTCTGCAACAACTTTTCGCTACCTGCAACAATCTGATTTGTTGCAAGACAGGTTAGACTTATAAGTGGTATAAAGCGTTGTTGTTGGCGCTCTCGCAGCCAGCAATCTGGGGATCGAACATTTGCAAGGCACTTGAATAATGGTACCCAGTATCCCAAATTTGGCCCAGTTTCGGCACTAGTTTCGAACTAGTCTGTACTTACATGTTGTTCAAAAACTAAAAAGAAAAAAGTGTGAACGGAAGAGAAAAAACAATTCACCACTTCAGAAGCGAGGAAACTGGGCCGAGTTTACTTTCGCAAGGACTTCTGGGACTGTTACTAGGGACATAAACTGGTTTCCAATAGCTGACCAGCGCATGCCCAGTAGTTCTCTCAGAAAGACTCCCATTCGGCTCCGATCCGCTCCAGTTCGATCCCTTCTGGTTTCTAAAATGGTGAATGGCGAGAAAGAGGAAAACTAAAGCCTGTGGTCTCTTTAAGGGCCTGTTTACATGAAGGTGGGGGACCCCAGTTAGGTGAGGTAACATTTGGCGGGTCACTCCAACTATCACGTAAACATGATCAAATTAAAATGACAGATTATATGGACGCACGGGTTACCCCACCTAAGCGGGTTACCTCACCTACCTGGGGTCCCCCATCTTCAGGTAAATAGTCTCCAAGCAAGAGAGGATAAAGGGAACAGAGAAGGCATCCCCCATACACAACCCCTTCCATACGCCACGAATGAAACATTTCGGATAAAACACTCGATGAACTGCACCTCAACGAACTTGATTTACGTAATAACATACGCAGGATGTGGACATAATTATATAGGAGAAACGGGTGATGTCCTGAGAAATAGAGTGACAGTTCATAAACAACAAATCAGAGACCCGCACACACGTATGCTGGGAGTCAGTAAGCATATCGATGAATGTGCGGCGGGATTGACTCTTCAGTTTACTATCTTTCCGTTTTACAAGATTCTCAGCCCCTCCGAGGGCAGGAGAAAAAAACAAAGAGAGGTTTTTTTATTTTGAAATATAAACCCGTTCTTAATGATTTGAAATTACGCTAATTGCTCGCGCGTGCTACGAATTACAAGAGCCATTATAACTGTAATTACAATTACGTCTGTGACGTAATAAGTTAATAAAAACACTTTGCTATGCCTGAAGAGCCGCAACAGCGGTGAAACGCGTAGCGCAAAGGCAAAGAAGACTTTCGTTTTTCATTGTTTTTAGTATCTTCATTCGACACAGAAGTTTACTTTCTATATATTATATATTAAATATATATATATTGACGTCATCTGTGATCTATTACTGAACAGACCCACGGCAACATGGAATCTATTTGTTTTATACAATGATCAGAAAAAAAAAGACCGGTACACATTCCTGCCTCGAACCGCTTGACCTTTTGAGGATTTGTGCTAGTTTAGGCATTTTCTAAGTCCCAAACCCAACTTTTCATCTTAGCTTCTTCTTTATCTTACTTGTGTACAGTTTCTTCGAAACGTTTTTCACCGTCTTTTCTTGCTCAAAGAAGAATAATAGCGAAAACATTTTGCAAAACAGCGAGTCTCTCGTAGCTAAGACACACGATGGCAACTGTTGTGAAGATTTCTTGTAGTTTAGGCATTGTCAAGTAGTCAATAGCTTTTTTGGTCTCCGTTTCTCCATTTTTCTTCTTTGTAAATAGCTCCTGCTAAACTTTTTCCGAAGCTTTCACTTGCCTCAATCCGAAATAATCTCACAAACATTTTCAAAACCGCGTGCCATGTTGAACAAAACAAAGAAAACAAGTTTCCCGTGACGTCATCTGATGTATCTGTACTCTAATAGATCATGGGCAACGACCAATCACAGCGCGCGTAGCATTCACATCATTGTATAAATATATATAGATACGTAGACTTGAACTAGGTCAAAAACATTTACTTGCTACTCAGAGTTTCATGCTTCATGAGAAGCAATCATCAGGCAACTACCAAAAAGAAATAATACATGGTGTTTTATAGTGGTTTAGAGTGATTTTGAAAAAAAACGGTAGCGATTCATAATAGGCTGGGTTGCACAGCAACGGATAAACAATTTTCAGTAAACCGCTGAAGAAGAAAAAATAAAATACGTCTTACAGGCTTAAATAATCACGTTATTTAGAAGAAATTTCTTTGCATGTCTGCAACTTGATACGAGTTCATTTCTGTTGTTCAGGGTCGCCATATTCGGTCTACAAATTATATAGTACTTCTCCCACAGACATATTTCTAAAAATTACCCTAAATATGCCATTTATACAGCGTTTAATAAGAATATTCATTGGAGATGGTTCCGGAATAAACTGGGTTTTATCAAGGTCTTGTTGTAATGTTTATCGCAAGGGGCACATGGGGTGCCAGGTATAAGTGTCCTTTTTATACGGATTCAAAACTAATCATAAAACCGACCGAGCAAAGCGTGCCCCTCACGCATGACTTCTCGCGACTCCACTAACGGAGAGCTTGCTCACAGGCTACCGAACTTGCGCTGTTATAGGACGTGTCCGCTCAAACCCAGCTAAAATTTATAGTCCTGGCCCCAGTTGTTCAAAAGTTGGATAACGCTATCCACCGGATAACTCAATATCCAGTGGATAGCGCAATTGGTTTCTCTAATACTCATCCGTTGGATACTGATTTATCCGGTGGATAGCGCTATCCAACTTTTGAACAACTGGGGCCTGGACTATACCGGCGATGACTATCTTTCTGCGACGACAGTAAGCCATAATATCACTATTCCACAACGTGGTTTCTTCAGGTCACGATAACCATAAGCACAATGAAAGTCGAGGCGCGAGAATAGCACGTTCGAAGTTTCACGTTGTAGTCGTGCAAAACAACGGGAAAGAAATGGAAAAAAAAGTGTGCTGCGCGTGCAAAGTTCTACGAACTAACCTGTTTTGTACTGTGCTTCTTAACACAAATGACTGAAGCACGTTCAAAATACCCCTTGGCTTCCTCAAAGTCACCTAGGTTACAGTGAATTAGGTTATTATACGTCCTTGCAACAACACCATGTTCTACTCAGAGCTTCTTAAGTCTGATGGCTAAAGCTCGTTGATAATACTTCCTTAGCTTGCTGAAAGTCACCTAGGTTACCGTGAACTAGACCTATCTTATCGTACGTCGTTGCAACAGCAACATGTTTGGTGCCGAGCGTCTCAAGTTTGATGGCCAAAGAACGTTGGTAATACTCCTTGGCTTGCTCTAAGTCATCTAGGGCTTTGTGAATTAGACCTAGTTCATTGTACGTCCTTGCAACATCAACATGTTTGGCGCCGAGCTTCTCAAGTCTGATCGCTAAAGCACGTTCATAATACTCCTTGGCTTCCTCAAAGTCACCTAGGTTACCGTGAACTAGACCTAGGTTATCGCACATCGTTGCAACAGCAACATGTTTGGCGCCGAGCGTCTCAAGTTTGATGGCCAAAGAACGTTGGTAATACTCCTTGGCTTGCTCAAAGTCACCAAGGGCTTTGTGAATTAGACCTAGGTTATTGTACGTCGTTGCAACATTAACATGTTTGGCGCCGAGCTTCTCAAGTCTGATCGCTAAAGCACGTTCATGATACTCCTTGGCTTGTTCAAACTCACCTAGGTTACCGTGAACAATACCTAGCTTATCGTACGTCGTTGCAACAGCAACATTTTTGGCGCCGAGCGTCTCAAGTTTGATGACCAAAGAACGTTGGTAATACTCCTTGGCTTGCTCAAAGTCACCTAAGGCTTTGTGAATTAGACCTAGGTTATTGTACGTCCTTGCAACATTAACATGTTTGGCGCCGAGCTTCTCAAGTCTGATCGCTAAAGCACGTTCATGATACTTGTTGGCTTGCTCAAACTCACCTAGGTTACCGTGAACAAGACCTGGGTTATCGTACGTCGTTGCAACAGCAACATTTTTGGCGCCAAGCGTCTCAAGTTTGATGGCCAAAGAACGTTGGTAATACTCCTTGGCTTGCCCAAAGTCACCTAAGGCTTTGTGAATTAGACCTAAGTTATTGTACGTCCTTGCAACATCAACATGTTTGGCGCCTAGCTTCTCAAGTCTAATCGCTAAAGCACGTTCATGATACTTCTTGGCTTGCTCAAAGTCACCCAAGTTACCGTGGACTAGACCTAGGTTATCGTACGTCGTTGAAAGAGCAACATGTTTGGCGCCGCGCGTCTCAAGTTTGATGGCCAAAGAATGTTGGTAATACTCCCTGGCTTGCTCAAAGTCACCTAGGGCTTGGTGAATTAGACCTAGGTTGTTGTACGTCGTTGCAACATTAACATGTTTGGCGCCGAGCTTCTCAAGTCTGATCGCTAAAGCACGTTCATGATACTCCTTGGCTTGCTCAAAGTCACCTAGGTTACCGTGAACAAGACCTAGGTTATCGTACGTCGTTGCAACAGCAACATTTTGGGCGCCAAGCGTCTCAAGTTTGATGGCCAAAGAATGTTGGTAATACTCCCTGGCTTGCTCAAAGTCACCAAGGGCTTTGTGAATTAGACCTAGGTTATTGTACGTCCTTGCAACATCAACATGTTTGGCGCCAAGCTTCTCAAGTCTGATCGCTAAAGCACGTTCATGATACTCCTTGGCTTGCTCAAAGTCACCTAGGTTACCGTGAACTAGACCTAGGTTATCGTACGTCGTTGCAACAGCAACATGTTTGGCGCCGAGCGTCTCAAGTTTGATGGCCAAAGAACGTTGGTAATACTCCTTGGCTTGCTCAAAGTCACCTAAGGCTTTGTGAATTAGACCTAGATTATTGTATGTCGTTGCAACATTAACATGTTTGGCGCCGAGCTTCTGAAGTCCGATCGCTAAAGCACGTTCATGATACTCCTTGGCTTGCTCAAAGTCACCTAGGTTACCGTAAACTAGACCTAGGTTATCGTACGTCGTTGCAACAGCAACATGTTTGGCGCCGAGCGTCTCAAGTTTGATGGCCAAAGAACGTTGGTAATACTCCTTGGCTTGCTCAAAGTCACCTAGGGCTTGGTGAATTAGACCTAGGTTATTGTACGTCGTTGCAACATCAATATGTTTGACGCCGAGCTTCTCAAGTCTGATCGCTAAAGCACGTTCATGATACTCCTTGGCTTGCTCAAAGTCACCTAGGTTACCGTGAACAAGACCCAGGTTATCGTACGTCGTTGCAACAGCAACATGTTTGGCGCCGAGCGTCTCAAGTTTGATGGCCAAAGAACGTTGGTAATACTCCTTGGCTTGCTCTAAGTCACCTAGGGCTTTGTGAATTAGACCTAGGTTATTGTACGTCCTTGCAACATCAACATGTTTGGCGCCGAGCTTCTCAAGTCTGATCGCTAAAGCACGTTCATGATACTCCTTGGCTTGCTCAAAGTCACCTAGGTTACCGTGAACTAGACCTAGGTTATCGTACGTCGTTGCAACAGCAACATGTTTGGCGCTGAGCGTCTCAAGTTTGATGGCCAAAGAATGTTGGTAATACTCCTTGGCTTGCTCAAAGCCACCTAGGGCTTGGTGAATTAGACCTAAGTTATTGTATGTCGTTACAACATCAACATGTTTGGCTCCGAGCTTCTCAAGTCTGATCGCTAAAGCACGTTCATGATACTCCTTGGCTTGCTCAAACTCACCTAGGTTACCGTGAACTAGACCTAGGTTATCGTACGTCGTTGCAACAGCAACATGTTTGGCGCCGAGCGTCTCAAGTTTGATGGCCAAAGAACGTTGGTAATACTCCTTGGCTTTCTCAAAGTCACCTAGCTTACGGTGAATTACACCTAGGTTATTGTACGTCTTTGCGACATCAACATGCTCACCTCCAAGTTCTTTAAGCTGGACAACAGCTAACAGTTTGAAGTACCTTTTCGCAGCGTTAAATTCACAGTGCTCTTGACAAGCCAGACCAAAGTTTTTAAATGTTTTTATGATGCTTTCATCATAAACTTGAGAAACCCTTCCTTTCAAAAACACATGATCAGCTAAGGCTCTTAAATGCGGCACAACGTGCATCGAATGCAGCGTCCTATTCTCTGGTGAAATTTCGATTATGAATTGGTTTAATGTTTCAACAGCACCATTGACGACCTCTGGCTTTGGACTGTCTCCATACGCGTTTATGAAAGTTTTGATAGCATCATGCACAACCTGATGTACTCGAATGCGGCAGCCAGCCTCGTCCTCTTCAAAAATAAGCAGTGAGCACCTTCTGATTCTCAAGCAAATAAGTTCATCGTCTGTTGCATCTACTTTCCTAATGTAATTGATTGCTAAGCTCAGGTTTAATGGTTGCGGTGCACACAGACAAAGGAAATTGAATAGTTGTTTAACAACTCTGTCTGACATAATCTGTGATTCGACTGCTAACGTAATTGCTTTAGTCATAGTGCTCGGGTAAATTGGGTTGGTATTAGCAAGATTATCCTTGGTAGTGCTTCTTTTACCTTCGTCTAATTTCTTCAAAAACTCACTCCAACCAAACTTTTCCGAAACTCCGGCCTGACGAATCTCTTTAACAAAGATAGCAGCACTTGCTAAAGCAAGGGGCTGATAGTCCAGTTTTTCTGCAACGGTTTTTTCAAGTTCGCTGTCGGCGATGTCTGAAAGCTTCGACAACAAGAGAAAGGCATCTTCGGGCTCCATACCTTTGCTCACTGATATGTGACAACTAAAAGAGTTTGTTGAGGGAATAGACTGTGTATCCTGTGTTGTAATCAACATCTGACCCTTTTTCCATGCGTCGTGTCCAGACTTTGGCAGAAAATCAAAGATAGAAGGCACGCTACTGACGTTGTCAACCACTATTAGCCACGACGTGTACAGGTTGATTTTCCCGGCAACAATCATCTTAAGATGGTTGATTTTCTCTTTAACCTTCCAATCTTTGGAGGTCAGAACATGCATGACCAAGTGTTCCGGGCACTTGAGTTGACGAGCAAAGGAGGCGTATGATTCCAAAAGTGAATCTAGGCTTGCTGCATTTAGGGTCATCACAAATGAAGAAGCTTCCGGTATTTTTTTGACTTCATCAAAGAAATTCTGAGCTACGAGGCCAGCTAGCTGCGATTTGCCACTTCCAGGATTTCCTGAGATGTAAAGATAACTTAACTTGTTATCATTAGCCTCTTTAAGCTCTCTCAGCTGTTGGGTTATCTTAGCTACCTCACGATCACAACCTCCAACTTCGTGAGAAGGTTTAGGTGGAATAATGCAGAATGAGGGTGCTTCTTTCTGGAGCTGATGTTCAAGAACTGTTTTCTTATTCTCCGTTTCTTGAAGGTCCCGTTTGAGATCGTCAACCTGTTTCTGAATCTTTCGCAACTCTTCCGTAGGAAAAGCTCTCTGATTTTTTATGTTCTGAATTTGAGCAGTAGGTAGACCAAGCGCTTGAAAAGCAATGTGAACTTTGCTAATGGCGATGTGAAAATCTTTGTCAGAGAGGTTGCCTTGTGTTATGTGAGCGAATTCTTCATTTCTAAATTCTCTAAGATTGTCCACATTTGTCCTCACTGCTGCATTGATGCCTTTCCCAACACAGTCGGAAAAAAGAATGGCGTAAAATAACATTGTACAGTCCCATTCCCCTCTATCCCCGTTTTTCATGGTTGCCAAGAGACGACCATTCCTTCTTTTGCTTGCTGGAGACTCCATGCTACAAAAGTCTGTTCCATTCTGAGGATCATCTTTCCATTCTCCCAAGAGTGATGACTTGTATTGATTGTCCCACTCTTGTTTGAAAATTACTCTCAGGCCCTCAGCTAGTATATCGGTAGTAACTTTACAAATTCTGAAGTAGTTCAGTTCTTCATTGGTATATTCCTTTGAAAGGGCCATGACTGAGAATTGGGACCTTTTGAAAAATAGACCTAATATTAGCTTGCCATTAAAAATAAAATAGGTTGCCGAGGGCTAGGGAAGTTGAAAGCGGATAATTAAACAGTGCTAAAAAAAATTGGTGGGAAGTGCAATGAATGTTCTCTATAAATAAACTTGTGTCGTAATTAGTTTTTGATGTCATTCTTCAAAGATAAGAAACCTTTTAAAGTTAATTTAGCCTAAAACAAACATCTAATTATTCAGCATATCTGCCAAATCAGTCGCTTTAAGGAACAATTAACCAATGAAGCAAAAGTATATTTTCATCAGTACACGGGCAAAAAGATTTCTTTGTATCATTGTTCTAAAATTCCAGAGTAGTTGAGTTTGGGATGTAAACCGAGTACGTTGTGATTGTGAGAGGAAAATATTATGTGTTAAATCCAAGCAACTGTGAGTGTTTTTCAACGGGATTTTTTCGGGAAAATCATTGAGTTGGCAGCAATCGCAAGATTCCCCACAACTGAGGGCTGTTTAATAGCTCACAATTTAAGATAAGCAAAAGTACAGATGACGGCTGAGCAATTATCTATGATTGTGTTCATTGGGGATCACTCGGTACGATTTTGATTGGGCAAATGTGATGTTGCATTCTTCTTGAAATGTACTGATGACGACCTTGTAAGTGGGCAAATAACTATTTCTTTGAATTTCTACCCTGACGCCCAATCTGTTTCTTTAAGTTATTTGCTCACGATGCTTGACGAGATGGAATACTATAATGTTTTCAACATTTTGTTGGATCGAAGACTGCAAGCATGTGAGTTTGGCTATGATTAAAGACCTTTATCATTAGGTTTTTCATGGGAATCCGCAATCTGCAGTTTGCAGTTTCGCGTTTGCAGTTTCACATTGCCGGGATTTCAAATTTTGCAAGGCGTTCATTGTTTAATGCCGCCATGTTTTTTTTTTGTCAAGTCAAAGTACATCACTTTTATAGCCCAAAAAACAGGGATAATTCACTTATTCAAGTTCAAAAATCAAACAAGCACATTGCAGACGGATAAAGAAAGCTACTTCGTGCCTTTAATCGTGAAGCTGTACAATTTTAAGTGGAAAAACCCTTGCCGTAAGTCACTTACCGCTGGATGCCCTTCCTGCCGTTCAAACGTGAACTGCAAACTGCAAACTCGACCGCAGTCCTTGCCTAGTCCATGTACGGCGTTTTCCCAGTCTCTCTGGGTCAATTAATTTCGGTGACGTATCCGAGGCGAACATTTTCGCTTGGACCACGTGACCCGAAAAGCTTTGGCCGCTCGGAATAATGAGGCCTAAGGACTAGGCAACGCAAGACCGGGGTCACGTGACATTGTCAGATTAGCGGTTGACAGTTTTCAATGAAAAACCTAATACTAAAGGTCTCTAATATCTTTGAGGTCACGTGTCCCGAAACGGATAAATGTAAGCAAGTATCTGTTTCAAACGCGCTTGTGACCACCGTATACAACTATTTCAAAAAACGTTGTCGGAAAAAAAGCAAAAAGCCTTCATGCCAAGACCGAAAGGTAATATGGGAGTTTTATAATGACTTGCTATAGGACCTCGTAAGGGTTTAGCGGCCACTCACGTTTGTCCCTGAGACGAGTTTGGAACGTCTTTCTGTAAGTGAGACTATTTCTAAACGTTGGAAAACTCTTAAAACAGAGGTGGTTGGAGAGCCTTCAAACAGTAGGGAGCTTAAGCAAATGCGATAGCGACAAAAGAGACCCGTAAAACAATAGGTTTAAATAAGCAAAACAACAACTTAATTTGCACGTCCATCACGTTTTTTTGTCCCTGGCCGTTGTTGCACGACTACGGCTTCAAATGTCCACGTCTTACGCGGGAAGTAAACAGCAGACCACAATTTTCTTTTATTTTTTTTTACTTAAGACTAGTCTTTTAGAATTCATTTCCAGAAAAATCGCCATTATTTCAAAACTTGAACGAGGTGGAATTAAGGCGATGTGGTTGTCCACACATTCTCACATGCTGGTGTTGTGCAAAATACTACCTGCATTAAAGTGCCCATCACCTAAAAATTTTATATTTTCTTATCTGAAATTATACCTTATTAAAATAACTTCTGCGAAAAAATTTTGCCATTTCAACAAAACGCGATTTTTTAACCAATTTTTGAAGTCCACATTTTTGCGGTACACACGCGCCGCTGATCAGGCAAACTAGCAGGCTCATATATGACGTCATGTGACGTAAATTAAGGAACTCGCATTACCTTTCCTTCACCAGCTGTACATAAAGAAGATCAATTACAAGTAAGGATTGAATCACAATGTCTTCGCTAGAAGACAGTTTTTTCGCAGAAGTTATTTTAATAAGGTGTAGTTTCAGATAAGAAATAAAAAATTTTAGGTGATAGGCACTTTAAACTTTGGCGAGCTTTGATTATACTTCTTGAGTGGGAACCATTGGAAAAAGGTTTCTTTAATTTTTTTCCCCCAATTCGTTACCACGTTATGCAAATTGATAAAATGTAACATTCGGTTTCTTTTTTCCTTGCTAAGGTGAACAACTTTACTGCTTTAAAAAATAGGAATAAGCAAGGGTGCTGACTTCTTCTGAAACGTTCTGTTACCTTGTGCATTTGTTAAAACTAAAATCATGATGAGTATGGTTTAGTACGAATGACGAATAAAAATCATCGACCAGTTTAGTTGAGTGATTGTTTGCCAGCAAAAGACGGATTTGAAACAACCCACATTACCTTGCAGTCTTGGCTTGAAGACTTTTTGCTTTCCTTCCGACAACGTTGTTTTTTTAAATAGCTGTATACCTCAAGGATTTAATCAAAAAAGAGTTGCATTTCTTATTGATATTTCTGACTTGCTGTTGAGGCGCCTGGGACATCATCTAGCTGCAGATTATACAATAATCATGTCAAGGACACTCAAGGTCACGGGTAATCATGTCATGTATGACCGCGGTGCATGATTTTTAGCGGAGCTCTGGCGCACGAAGCGCGCCTGCGGAGCACCATGGGTAAGAAAATGTGGTAATCTACCCATCCGAGAAAATTTGGTAATCACGTGACCGTATGCCCGACCGTCCGTCCGCACCACAGGCTTACTAATGTGAAATAACTCAATCAACAGGTATGGTAACCCAAATGCAACTCGAGGTTATTTTGGCGGGAAATCGCATAGCCACCCGCGTCTGTAAAGCAGAGGCAACTAAAGAGTCAATACAGACGAAACCGAAAAGCGGAAATTGTTTCTGTATCCGTGTTTTCTAAAGTATTAAGCTTAGATTAATTGTCATGTCCACAAATTTGGAATATAGAGCCAGAGAAAGACAGAGAAAAAGAGAAAAAGAGGCAGGCCAGCGAAACTCAACGAGAAAAAGGGCAACAGAGATCTAGAGCGAGAGATAAAAAACAAAGGAGACATTTTTTGTTGGAAGAACAACATGAAAATTTTGTAGCGGCGGTGACAAAATGAGAAATGCTAGCGGCCACCAATGCAAGGGGAAAATGAGCGGCAGTGAAAAAAAAAAGTGAAGTAGAACACGTTTGAACACGTTGTGGTCATGCAAAACAACGGCAAAGAAATGTACAAGAAAAGTGTGCTGCACGTGCAAAGTTGCTTTTTTGCTAATTAGACCTATTGTTGTTTTTTCTCCGTTCTCTGGCGTTGCCTTCGCCGCTTAGCATTACACGATTTTATATTTTGTTTGAACAAACTATAAATATTATCGAGAGCTTCGCTTTTAGCCCTGGCTAAATCTATATATTAAGGGTAATCGTGTCAAGTTCGCGCGCTTTGTGTTGCTTGCCGTCAGTAAAGAAGCAAAAACACGACTTCCAGGTTTGCTTCATTGACGAGCAAGACAATGAAAAAATAGTTGAAGACAAGGTCTCACAAACTGCACTAAAAGGTCGACGAAGGTGGTAAAGAAGCTGCTTGCTGATTACACGAAAGAGAAAAAACTGAGGGAACCTAAGGAGTTGGCACAAAGTTTGAAAACATTTTATGTCGAATGCATAATAAAACAATTATTAGATTCGGTTTTTGTGATATTCAGAATAATCAAGATCTCGGTAAGGGTTTTCAGGCTCAGCCTTCCGCTTCGGCTGATAACCCCTACCTCGACCTTGATCATTCTGGATATCACAAAAAATCTCTACCAATAATTGTTTAATAACTTTTGACAAAGGATGTTGACTAGCTTACGAAAAGTCAAGTTTATAAACAAATGTGAAAGTTAACAAAGTTTATCACCGCTGATTATGTCTTATCTGTGATCAAGTTAGGATGTCCCAAGAACAAAAGGACGTCTTGATTAAGTAAACAGTTTTTCGGAGACCATACCGATGTTTTTCATTCGCCTTAAAAGTGAATTTGTCCTTGTCCGATGGCTACAAACTTTTCATCAGTGATTGACTAAGAGTTGAAGTTTGTCAAAATGCAGGTTTTGGTAAAATCGATATCACTATGACAACAATAAACAAAAAACTTTGAAATCGATAAAATCCGAATTTAGAGCGATCTAGACCTGCTACTGAAAATCCGGAACCAGGAACTTCTAGTGTGGTGTTTAGCAAATAACCTCCGTGAGAGGTAAAAAATTCTTTATGTTCAAATAAAACGCAAATGTATTTCAAACCTTACATTTTCAATAGCCGTGATAAATTGTTTAATAAAAAAGTTCTAAATAACTCAAATTAATCACTTAAGTAGCGTCAGAAGGCTGCTGAACTTCATATTTTGATGCTGGGAAATTTTGGTGTATTCTCTTTATTTGAGATTCTGAAAACTAACCTGTTTTCTAACCACCTGTCTAAGTGCAACTTTACTCTAAATTTTGACTTAAAAACGGCTCGAGAGAATGTTTTTTAAACATCATCACATAATCTTCATGATGTATATAATAATGTCTGAAACTTTTATTAAGATTGATTTACTGTAACACCTTGAAATTTCAAGACAAACCTAGCCCAGGAACCGGCCAAACATCCGCCTTACAACATTCACTGTTATGGCGTTATGTTAATTCTTCCAAATTAATGACCACCATACATACCTTGATGGCTAGTACATTTCAAGGTGAATATTGTCATTGTTTTTACATTCAAAATATGCAATGAAATTCACACTAAAATGTACTAGCCATGCTAGCCATCACTAGTTTTTGTAGTGATCGAACAAGGATAAAATCACTTTTAAGGTGATTGAAAAACATCGGTATGGTCTCCCAAAAACTGTATCGAAACACCTAAACAAAGAAGATTTCCCTTCAAAAGGGCACGACAAGGAAATGACTTAATAATTCAAAGGGCTGCTCTATAAGATAAGCCCCCCAACTGCCCCCCTCCTCCCACCTTACCCGTGGCAGTCGCGGAAACAAGGACAATTTCTCTCCCACTTCTTCGCTAAGCCTCCCAATGTAATCCTGAAGAAAAGCCTGGCAAAACACTATACAGTACACTGCCTCTTACAAGACCCCCTTGTACTCGGGCCCATCTACCTAGAAAACAAAAAAATTCACCCGATTATAAGCCCCTCCCCGGATATAAACCCATCTTTTGCGTGTATTGAAATTTATTATAACAATTTCAAGCTTAATTTAAAACCCATAAATACAAGTGTATTTGTTTAGCACTGCCATAGCTTGTTTTGAACCCGAGTTAGGGGGGGTACTTGGGTTAATGTTTGCTGGGTATGTGCCGCTGGCCTCTCAGAGCCCCTACCCCATTATAGTCTATTTTTTGGCCAATTATAGACCCCATCTTAGTCACTTTTTGGAAAATGTAATTTTCGCGATCCCAACTTAGTCACTTTCTATTTATGCATCTACCTTATCAATGTGGTTTCAAGCGGCGGAATGTAATGCGGTCAATACGAGCTTATTGTTAAATTTAATAAACAACAACTTTCTGATTTTTTAACGAGAATCTTCCCATTTTGAATCCCTACTTACCCCAAAAATCCGAAAATTTGCGACCCCATTCTACTAAATATATTGAAAATGCTACCCCATTATAGTCACCGCAGTCGTGAAAATGCTAACCCATCCAGCGCCACATCCCCATTAGCCTCTTGTAAAAATCCTCCTCTTGTAAAAAACCTCCTAAAACTCCCTACGAAGATGTGTAAGCCCTAGGCATA
>CALNXK010000069.1:330000-435000 GCA_942486035.1 Porites lobata
ACTGCTAAAAGAAAGACAAGGCAGAACAGTGATTCCCGGAGTGTCACAGTGGACATAAAATAGTAACGAACATCCAAAAACGCGAGACCAACAAAAACATGATATAGAAATCCCACAAAACCGGCTGGTTTGATCACGATCACGACTTATGATAGTTCAGAACGGCTGAATTTTTTCGATTTGTGAAATTTACTGAGAATATGGGACTGCCGGTCATTTTAATAGTGTTTTGAAAACCTTGACCGGCAGTCGAGCTGACAAAAGTCCAGTGTCACAAAACACGGTTTCGTCTTCTCAGCGTAAACCAAACACAAGATTCAGGATCGCTTGACTTGTCTTGATCGACATATGATAGTTTAGATTAGCTAGAATCTTTCGATTTTGTGAAATTTACGGAAAATGCTGGAATGCAGGTCATTTAGTGTTTTTAACACCTTGACCGGTTACCGGCCATATAGCCACAGCTTTCTTTATTTTTGAGTTGTGTTTTCGCCAACAGCCGGTCCATTCGATTGAATTAAATTCGGCGTCTGAAACCAAGTCGTGCTGGTGTCGTGCTGCAGTCGAGCTACAATCGAGCCAGCTTAGCACGGCAGTAGCACGACGTTTGAAACAGGCCTTAGTGGCCTTCATAACAAACGTCATAAAATTTAAGTTATTCTAGCGGAGTGGGGAAAGATGACAAAGTCGAGAAGGTTTTCCTTCACTTCAATGGGCGCAATTGAAATTACGTTAGGTCCAGTTTGGCTCTCTGTTTTACAGTGGTGTCTTTCAAATTGTAAATCAGAGCTTCGGCGAAGACCCCGATTGAACTTATTTAGACCTTTCCATAGACCACTCAACTGAATCTTGCTCTCGTTATTACAATAATCAGCTCGCTAAATATGCAGAATAAAACGGTTTTTGACTGACCGTACTGTTGACTATAGAAACATGACGGTACTCAATACAATACTCACCCTTTTTAACTTCACTCCAAGAAAGCCACTGAGACAGCAAGTTACGGATGCTCTTCTTCAGATAGATGCAAGCGAAGGAAGTCGAAAGTGAAAGAAATTTTCCCGAGGCAGGGAGTCCAGTTAATAATATCCTCTGACGTCAGTGTGCAGTGACCCTTATTTTATAAATATTCGCCAAATAGATAGCCTGCGCGCAGACGAAATTAAACTCTGTTTAGTTATCGTCTGCACGCAGGCTACCAAATAGAGTCACGCGTTATAAACAAAACAGCAACTGATTATCATTATTAATGCCCAGAGAACATGTGACGTTTATATGCATAAATATGGCGTAATTTTTTCAGTAGATTATAGAAAGGAAAGTATGTGTGTTTCTAGGAAATTATTTATAAATGATTGATAAAATTAATCTCACCGGCAAGCTGAGAAAGAATACCACAACAATAAATTCTTTTGTATGCAAGACAAGTATATTTTATTTTCAAGGTAAGAATATTTATTGTCAAGTTAGTTATTTTTATGCAGCTTTCACGGAGTATTCATTCATTAGGAGAAATGTGGGTCGGAATGCATCTTATGTAGCTCTTAAATCTTTCTTGCTTTTTAATTCTTATTGTTTTAGTTTATGGCTCTACACAGAGGAGATAAATCAGTTTTTACTTCATAGTGGACCCAATTAGCTTATACAGCTAATAGCTATCTGATTCTTATATAGCTAATAGCTATCAAATTTGACAATGTTATTATTATTATTATTCTGGAACAGTACGCCATAATAATGCGAAAATGTGCGATCATTTCTCCCGATGAGGGGGGTGAATAAGCCAATTATCAAAACGGGAATAAAAATGGATTTTGTTAGCAGCCCTATAAATCCTAGTGAAATTGGTATCAAATAGGCTGAAGGTCTGAAGTTCCTAAATCCACTTGTTACCAGGACGGAAACTGGTACATAAGGGAGATAGGGCAAGTTTTTTACGGGGGGAGGGGGAGTGTGAGGATACATTTCGCTTTGTAAATAAAAGTGAGATATATACTTAAGAGAAATCACGAAATACTCGCCAAAGTTGATAGAATCTTTTTAAAATGTACCTCAAATTACTATTTTGTCATATTTTAAACAGTTTCATGTTTATGTACCCAGCTTTCGTAACCGTTGCTATGGAAACCTTAACTAAATCCCATTCCCAATAATTTGTCAATTGAAAATGCCTTTCTTTTATGTTTGCAATCCAGTTACCTCGAAAAAATCAATTGTTTTTGTGTTTTCTACTTGTAATCGCAGTGGTTTGTTTGGACCACAATGCATTTTGAGCCCTTGTCCCTGCCAGACCATCATGAATTTAGCAACCACATGGCAGGGTCCGCCATCTTGGAAATTTGCTAAATTAGTAGAAGGTACGAAATACACCTTTTTAGCTTGTATACTTTATTTTCCCAATACAGGTTATGTGATAATACTCTAAAGAACTGCGTCTTTCAAATTTCGTCTTGTTCACGTGCATATGTGCGCATAATTTATGAACAGACAAAGGGTCAGGTTTCCCTGGGACCGCTATTGGGAAAAAAAACGTACCGCCTCAAGAGGTCTATTGCTTACTTTATCACAAAATAGCCTCAGATTATCTTTTTATCGATTTCTAAGTGAAGAAGTTTGTCTTAAAACTACCTACTGAAAGATTTTTATGGAAAATTTGACATGTCTTCAGACAGTCTTAAAAACCTTTAATGATCAAGTAATTGTCGGCTTTAATCAGCTATCTTACACAGAATTAATAATTAAATTGATGAATTCACAGAATTTTTCCGTAAATTCACATTTGTTGAAATTTGTCTCATTATGTAATGATTTACGTAATAATTTGTTATCAAATCATGCTGATGACACTTGATCGACTATAGTAATCATTGCACTGCATTATCATTGTTATGATTTGTTTGTTTGTTTGTTTGTTTGTTTTTATGTTAAAGCTTTTGCAATACTCTAACTACATAATTATAGTCATGCAAATAAAGCTTATATTGTTGTTGTAAGAACCTCTGGATGTAAGATCCCTGGTTGTAAGAACACCTGGTTGTAAGAACCCCTGGTTGTAAGAACCCCTGGTTGTAAGAACACCTGGTTGTAAGAACCCCTGCTTGTAAGTACCCCTGCTTGTAAGACGCCTGGTTGCAAGACCCCTGGTTGTAAGAACCCTTGGTTGTAAGACCCCTGGTTTTAAGACAACCCCTGGTTGTAAGAACCGCTAGATGTAATAGCCCTGGTTGTAAGAACTTCTGGCTGTAAGACCTCTGGTTGTAACACCCCTAGTTGTAAGACCCCTAGTTGTAAGACTCCTAGTTGTAAGACCCCTGCTTGTAAGAACCCCTAGGTGTAAGACCCCTGGGGTTAAGAACCCCTGGTTGTAAGAACCCCCGGATGTAAAAAGACCTGGATGTAAGACCCATGGTTGTAAGAATCCCTGGTTGTAGGACCCTTGGTTGTAAGACCCATGGTTGTAAGAACCCCTGGTTTTAGGAACCCTGGTTGTAAGACCCGTAATTGTAAGACCCCTGGTTGTAAGAACCCATGGTTTTAAGACTCCTTGTTGTAAAAACCCCTGAATGTAAGTCCCCTGGTTGTACGACGAGGTTTGAGGTTGTCCGCTATAGTGAGAAGTGATTCCATTTGCTTTTATTGAAATGGATCGATGAAAATTGATCGCTTTTTTTGATATACAAATCATGTCCATTGACATACAAATCATGTCCAAGAGAAAGTAAAATCAACTATTCCCATTGCATAATAAATTAGCTCGAAGCGTAATTTGGTGTGATCCGTTCGCATTCTCCCTTGTCGGTACACGCCTGTAGTGATCATGATGCTTTGCGCTCCGCTGGTATAAATTCGGCGGTTTCATTCAAATCGTGGCCATCTTAAGGGTCGGTTCTCCGGGAACTCTTTCACCTTTCGCGACCCTCCCACCTCCCCTGGTGGCGGTTGACAAGTTCTGCGTTTTTTAAAGTTTCCTCCTTGCATGCCTATTGCCTCATCAGTCGCATACTTTCCCATAACTCGATATTTCGTGATGAGGTAATGAGTATGCAGTGAGAATATGTTACTACAACTACCAGACTCCTTCAGTTTGTTGTTTTCTCGTGCAAATTAAGGCTATTGTTTTTCAGTAAAATCCAACTAGTGGTCTATTATCAATGCTGCGTTCTGATTGGTTGAGCTACTACTAGGCTATATGTTATAGCCTACTAGCAGCGAAAAGCGCGCGCTTTTTGGCGCAAAAAAGGATTAAAGTCTAGCTTTAACTAGCTAATTTTTTTTATTCTCGATATTTTTGACCAACTAGTTGGATTTTACTAAAACAATTATTCCTCTCGCCCTCCTGGCCTCTGAGTCAATAGCCAATTCGGCCTTCGGCCTCATGGGGTATTGACTCAGAGCCCATTCGGGCTCGAGGAATAGTTGTTTTTTAAACCTCTGCAGGATTGACAAATTTTAACAAGAAAACGAAAGCGAAATGAATTCTGGTAGTTGTAGTCAAATGTCGTCATCGTGAACATGGCCTATTAACTTGGAAAGATGCAATGATCACTGAATGTAACTGAGTATGTGGACTTTTCTTCAGAGGTAGGCTGACTTGCAATTCCCTTTTCTTTTTGTGCTTACCTTATCAGGTCATTCAATAACTTTTAGCACCATTTGTATAGCTTTTCATCTGCCTTTTGGATCGCTAAAAGCGATCCATCAAACTACCGTGGAATTTGTATTTCCAGTTGTATTGGAAAACTATTTTGTTCAATTCTCAGTCAGAGACTTCTAAAGCACGTTGACTTAAATAATATACTTCACAAGTCTCAAATTGGTTTTCTAGCAAATAATAGAACAGCAGATCATGTCTTCACACTTCGAACATTAATAGACAAATATGTCCATTGTCACAAGGAGAAAATATATGCGTGTTTTGTTGACTTTAGGAAAGCCTTTGATTCGGTTTGGCATGATGGGCTTCTCTATAAGTTATCTAAGATCAATGTCCAAGGAAAGTTTTATAGTCTAATTAAGAGTCTATACTCGAAGTCTACCTGCTCTGTCAGGATTGGAAATAACAAAACGCGATCTTTTCAATACGCAAGAGGAGTGCGGCAAGGCTGCATTTTAAGCCCTCTGCTCTTTAACTTATACCTTAACGATCTAGCGTTCTCATTTGACAATGTTTTATCAGACCCTTCGTGTTACCAAATGGCACCAGACTCAACTCTCTCCTTTACGCAGATGACTTGATAATATTATCGCGATCCAAACTTGGTCTACAAAACTGCCTTAACGTACTATCTTCATATTGCAACTCATGGATGCTTAGAATAAATCCTAAGAAAACCAAAATAATGATTTTTCAACGATGCACACGAAAATGTGAACATAACTTCCGCATAGGCAATGAAGTAATCGACGTTGTCCAAAACTATACTTACTTAGGAACTCGAATTACATCTTCCGGAAATTTTACACTTTCGCTTGAACATCTCCGACAAAAAGCTCTTCACGCGCTCTTCAGCCTCAGGCGACACACGGATTTGAATAATCTTAAGCCCTCACTTGCGTGTAAAATTTTTGACTCTATGATTTCACCAATTCTAACCTACAACAGCGAAGTTTGGGGTGCTTTTGTTAAATCAGATTTTAAGTCCTGGGACAGCTCTGCAATTGAAAAAAGCCATTTGCAATTCTGTAAACGTTATTTACAAGTACATAACAAGGCATCCAACATTGCTTGTAGAGCTGAACTCGGTAAATTTCCCATGATCATTGATATAAATAAAAAGATTCTAAATTATTTAGACTATCTGAGAGGTAAGGATGAAGATTCTACAGTTAAACAGGCCTTACAAATTTCAATTGACCTTCATCATAACGGAAAAACTAGCTTTTACTCTAATCTCATGAAAATGGTTGACTACTATGATCTAAACTATGACTTTTCCTGTAATTCATTGAGTGACTCAATAGTTAATAGGTATATCGGCATAATGAAAAATAAATACGTCTCTTACTGGAATCAGACACTTCAACAATCACAAAAACTCAGTTTTTATTGTACAATCAAAGACGACTATAGCCCCTCGCCGTACCTAGTTTTAACAAGAAAAAACCCTTCGAGAAAAACATTAGTTAGATTTAGAATAAGTAGTCATCAACTTAGAATTGAAACAGGTAGATACGAAAACATTCCTCGCAATGAAAGGATATGTCACTTTTGTACAAGTAAGAAAATCGAAGATGAAAATCATTTCTTACTAGATTGTAAGGCTTATTCTCAGATCAGAGACATATTTTTCTCGAAACTAGAAACTAAAATACCTGACTTCAAATCACTTTCACACGATACTTTAATATCTCTTCTTATGAATTCTTCTGATTATTTAATTAACTGTCAATTAGTTTCATTTATCTCGCAATGCTTTGAATTAAGGTCCAAATTAATATCAATGAATGAATGAATGAGAACTGTCACGTTGTGTAATGTTTTGCACGTACTAATTATTTGAATTAGTACTTAAATTTAGATTAATAGCTTCTGCAATACTGTAATTCCTTTATGGTCATGCAAATAAAGCTTTTGGTGTTGTTGTTGTGACGCCTTTTGCTGGCTTTTTCTTTTGTTTGTCTTCTTTTTACTTGGGTTTTTCCTTTGCTAATCTAGGTCCCAAATTTAATTATAACCTATCTAGGGATGATTGCATTTTATTATTTGAAAATTTCAACAATTCCTTCACACAACACACGATCACAAACTTCTAGTAATTTTCACGTTAAAAGTTCAAAGCTGGAAATACACAAAAACTCCTTCTCTTGTTTGGCGTAAAACTTTGGAATGAGATACCTCGTCATATTAGAGATCTTAAAAAGGAATTTATGAAGTACTTCACGGACTGTATTCCGATATCGTAGAAAAAGATAATGACCATATTGAGAAGCCATTGATAATTAAAGAAGTTGGGTTAACAGTTAAGTAAATTCATTTTGTATAAAATTATATGCTTTCTAATTTCCAGTCAATTCCTTTTTCGTTTTCCTTAGATGTAATGGTAATTAAGATAAAACTATGATGCGATAGAACTGAGAATTATTGTAACTTTAAATATTTTCCTTCCTTACATTTTTTTCAATTTCAATTTTTTACATTTTTTTCATTTTTTTTAACTGGGTCGCCTGGATTAGCAATTGCTATTTTGTGGGCTAGTCTATTGTTATACCATTTTTAATAAATAAAGTTGAAGTTGAAATCTAAGAAGTTTTATTAAAATAATAGAGACCCTCTATATCTCAGTTATTTGCTTTTGCACGATGGTGCCATTTAATGACTACGACCAGGATCCTTTTCTTTTTTCTTTCAATTTTAAAAATTTGATTGGAAATCCCAGCGAGGTTAACAAAAGCCCTAATTTGCACAAGAAAGCAAAAAACCCTGAAGGATTCTGGTCGTAGTAGTAAAATGACGTCATCGTGCAAATGGCCTTATAAAATTAACAAAAATAGGCCCCTGAAAATACTTAACTTTGCTTTCACGGAGTACGAAAAAACAAGGTAACAAAATCTTCAGGCCTGAGCACTGCAATATGAGAACTCGATCGGCTCTACTGGTTCGAAGCAGCGAATCTCTTGACCGCCACAAAGTAGTCAAAATACGCTTTCAGAAGAAAGGTTTATGATCAGTCTTAAGACACCAAGTGAGAAAAAGACGTTCCCTTGACACGATCTGATATTTAAGATCAACATCGATCACAGGAAAGATGACAAATCCCTTTCTCCCTTCTCCTCCTTCTTATTCTTCTCTTCAGTTTCTTCTATCCACTTTCAATCTTTGTTTTCATCCGCTTCTTCCTCCGCATCCTTCTTCCGCTTTGACTAATGAATTTTTTGAACACTTTGAACAGCAGTTTTTCTCAAAATGGTTGCAAAGCTTCATATCCAGAGAACCATAAAAAGTTGTCGAATATATCTTGATGACCATGATCTTTCTTCGCCTTATTCCCAGAGAGGAGAAGGCCCTGGAAACGAATTTGCTAATAACTTAAGGTATGTATCTTACGTCATCTAAATATTCAACAGAAACCGCAATTAATCATATCCTCAGACCGCATAATTCCCGGAAAAACACGGTCCATTGACCCCTTTTCCTTGAAAGCATATGTGTACACGCTACAGAAGTGAATCAAATCGAAATTTAGCTGTTAAGAGTAGACGAAAAAAATTCAAATCGTAATAACACTTGTCCAAATGGAGTCATCAGACCGCAAAGCTTTTCTAAAACGTTTAACAAGTAACGCTACAGCAAGAAACATGATCGACTTGCTTTTGGTCATTACAATTATAGTATTACTCCGCACTGCAGCTCCAGTCATTCGAGGCGAATGTGATGGTATGTTATTGTTATGACAATATATAACTTAATTCTTCCATGTTTTCATAAATAAGTTGCGACTGTTAACCTTTAGAGTCGTTGGAATCAGATCAAAGCTTGGTACCTTCATTTTCGAACATTGGAATTTATAGGCGTAATTTAAACCAAGTGTCTAGTGACCAACAGTCATTTAAGCAGTTTTCAGATCACTAAATGACCGACATTCCGTCTCCGATCTGAATTTGCCTTATGTTCAGATTTGCTCCTAACGGTAGTCAAGGAATATAGATGTTTGGAAATTAGGTTAAAACTATTCAGTGTTTTGAAAACCTTAGTGACGGGCAACCAGCCTTATAACCACAGCCTAATTTAAAAATAATGGACAAATTTCAAATGACTAAGCGAATTTTTTTCGTCTGTAATTCCCTGCCCCTATGCGAAAAATTAAACACTCAGAAAAATACATTTTTCTCAGAAAGGTTTGATTTCAATATTTTTTTTTTCGTAAACTCATATGATCTTGGTTTGAATAAAATGTTGCGGCTGTACAACTTAGTAAATAACTCTACAATTAATGCAACCGAGTTTCGTAACGTCCGGGCACGGATCTAAGCCCCTCAGCTCGGCGAGGTAACAAGGGATACACTTTGGCAGGGAAAATCCAAACCTTCGTCTAGGTTTTTTATGCCTTTGATCGGGTTTTATTTTTACTCTGGGTAGACTATTAGTCTCCGTAGCAAATGAAAACTAAAACCAGGAACCAATGATTTGAACATGAAAGCTGGATCGTGTCTTTCACCTGAGCCCTTGGGCAAACCAAAAACGTATATTAAATTAATCTGAAACAAAGCGGAAGACATAAGTCTTACAATATCATAGACATGCAAATGACAGTCATATTTTTCTAGCTTCTCTTCCTGCAAAATCACATTTTTTAAGCATTATTTGAACGCCACAAGTAATTCCTACCAAGGTTATTATCATCTAATCGTGTATGACTTAAATTTTTATTGACTGAAAATTGTTTGAAAATCCAGGAGGGAACATGGACGAAAAAGACAGAGATCATAACTCCAAGTGTAATATACAGGCATCTTGCATGAAACTAGAAAACAGCTCCAGTGTTAAGTGTATCTGTCACGTCGCTATCAAAGAAGATCCTAATGGCAATGGAGGTAAGAGAATATCAATGTCGGTCAAACAAAAACCAAATTCACAGGCGTCTGAAAAAAGGATTATTACAAAGGTGGACAATCTTTAAATATATGTTAAGCCGGTGAATATTTAAATAGAGACAGTACAAAAGTAAATAGAAGACGCGAAATCGTTACATTACAAATCAGATGTACAATGATGACGACGCTCAAACTCAACAACCCGTGGATGTGCACTGTAAATTTAAAAAAATTGTTTTTCCGAATTTAAGGTACCTTTGGTGAACAAATACAGGAACTCACCCGTCTAAATTGGGACAAAATCAGTTCAGTCAAGGGATAACATGACCAAGGGGTAAAATGAGTTTCATAGCCAGTTTAAGTAGTTCTTTGTAAATAAAGATGTTTGTCCAAATTGTGCTCAAATGACTGGCTCCACGCAATGGAATCCGGCTTCCGGAACCGTGGAAATTTTTGCGGTGAATTCTGGGATCCAGCAATTTTGGATTCTGGATTCCGCGCCATAGATTCCGGATTCCATGGCGTGGAATCCAGAATCCAAGACAGTCTTGGATTCCCTTGCGTTGGGCGAAATGACTCCCAAAACAGCAAAATAAGACTTTGGGTCCACAGAGCTTGATTAGCAGTTTGAGTGCATCTGAAACAGATCTCTTGAATGTACAGTGAGAGTGACGTTATGTTTGTTGCTTTATTGTGGTTTCTAGGTACTGTCGAGTGTGACCCCGGCAATAATAATTCATTCCCTGTACACAAGAGTGACGTTTGAACATCATTGGTTCCCTACACTCAAGGATGGTTACAAAGGCTCAATACTGATCGCCGACAAAGTGCTCTGTAATACGCAGCACAACAATTTAACAAAAGTGACGAAATACTGTCAACGGACCTCAAAGACCCGCATCCCCCTAAAACGGGTATTTAACAATTATTTCTCGAGCCCGAATGGGCTCCGAGTCAATAGCCCATGAGGCCGAGGGCCGAATGGGCTATTGACTCAGAGGCCGTGAGGGCGAGAGGAATAATTCTTTTAGTAAAATCCAACTAGTTGGTCAAAAATATCGACAATCAAAAATTTTAAGCTAGTTAAAAGCTAGACTTTAAGTCTTTTTTGCCGCCAAAAAGCCCGTGTTTTTTTGTACTAGGGGGGGCTATAACATACCGTAAAGTTCCAATAGTAACGACCCCCCGAAATTAACGTCAATTTTTTTGTGGCCGCTAGTAAATCCCGAAAGTAGCGCCCCCAAAGTAGCGACCCCCCGAAAGTAGCGACCTCCCGAAAGTAGCGATCCCCCGCAGAAAGTAGCGAGATCAAGTTTTTTAAATTGTATACCGTATACCTTTAATTTGATAATCAATAGTCAAAATTTTAATGTACAATAATATGTTCGTGCAGTGTCACACATTTTTCACGATAAGGCACTTTAATTTACAACAAGGGGAAGCTTTATGCCCCCATTCGTTCTTGACATCAGTTCACTGATGTAGCGATGTAACAACTACCGTAATCCGGCATAATTTCGTATTAACAACAGGAACGTTTCTTCAAATTGAAATGGAAAACTGATTAACATGAACGTGTTTCTTCCCTTAAATGACACTGAGATACTGGTACGGGGTACAGACTAAAATGCAGCGGTGCGTCATGCAGGACAATGGAAGCAGTGTAGCAATCCACCTCTGAGTCAGTGAAGAACTCGATCTCCTCTATATTTTAGTTTTTGCCTATCGAAAATTATCCGTGAATGGAATGTCTGGTGGGCACAATGCTATAACCTACAGAAACTTTCGAAAATTTAATCGAATAAATTTTCGGAATGATATTGCATCTCATTGTTGGGATCACATATACAATTCAACTGATCCCAATCAAATGTGGCTACAATGGAAATGCTCGTTTCTATCTATTGTTAACAAGCATGCTCCCTTGAGGACAATGCGTGTTCGCACGCGTAGTTCCCCATGGATTACATCTGAGCTTAAGAAACGAATGCATGATCGGGATATTCTAAAGATTAAAGCAAGTAAATCGAATGATTCAAATGACTGGTCACTTTTTAAAAAACAACGCAATAAAGTAAATAGCGAAATCAGATTAGCCAAGCAAGCCTATTATCAAAATAGTTTTAACAAGCATACGGGCGATTCTAAAAAGACCTGGCAGACTATCAATGAACTTACTTCGCGAAAATCTGGGAAAAAATCGGTGACATCTCTGAAAGTAAATGGAGTATCAATAACAAATCCAACTGTGCTGTCGAACCAATTTAATAATCACTTTGCTACTATCGGTCCAGAACTTGCTAGCAATATTGATTCCTCAAATAGTGATGGTTATCAAAAGTACCTCACTGGCACAGATAAACGGTTTCAGCTCCATCCGACCAGTACAAATAAAGTTCTCTCACTTTTGAATCGTCTAAATAAGTCAAAGGCAGCTGGCCTTGACAAGATATCTGCTAGGCTCATTCGGGAATGTGCAGATCTCATTTGCATTCCTATCCGTGATATTTTTAACCAGTCAATAAGTCAAGGCATATTTCCGGATGACTGGAAATGCGCAAAGGTCACCCCACTTTTTAAACAAGGCGACCAGGACGACTTAAACAATTATCGTCCAATTTCGGTGATCTCAGTTATGGCCAAGGTCTTTCAAAGAATCGTCTATGATCAATTATATGCCTACCTAGAAGAGCACAATATAATTTGTAAATATCAATCAGGCTTTCGCGCTATTCACTCAACTGTCACGGCTCTCCTTGAGGCCACGGACACTTGGGCGTACAATATTGACCGCGGTAAAATCAACGCCGTTGTTTTCTTAGATCTCAAAAAGGCCTTCGACACAGTTGACCATGAGATCCTTTTATCAAAATTAAGCAATTACGGCATATATGGTAACGCGCACCAATGGTTTAAGTCATATTTAGAGAATCGTACTCAAATGTGCTCCATCAACGGATCGCTGTCTCAAAGCTGTTTATTAAGTTGTGGTGTTCCCCAGGGGACGATTCTAGGTCCACTACTATTTCTGTTATACATCAACGATCTTCCAAACTGTCTTTCAAATTGTGAGCCAAGGATGTACGCTGATGACACCCACCTTACATACGCAAGTGATAATGCAGACAATATTCAGTTGCATCTAAATCAAGATTTAGAAAATGTTCACAATTGGCCTGAGAGCAAACAAACTTACTCTAAATATGACTAAAACCGAATTTATGCTTATCAGATCTAGGCAGAGGCTAAGTACTCTCACAGAGTCCCCGAGGTCACTACTGCAAAATCACTTGGAGTGACCATCGATGACAGACTTGATTGGAGTGGCCATATCGAGAAAGTAACAAAGAAAGTCGCTTCTGGTACTGGGGCCATAAAACGAATAAGGCACTTTGTCCCTCAGGCGACCTTACAACTAATATATCAAGCTTTAATACAGCCACACTTCGATTATTGCAACATTGTTTGGGAGAAACTGTGGGATAACCTTACGGAATAAGGTTCAAAAGCTACAAAACAGAGCAGCCCGTGTTTTGACCTACTCAAGCTATGACGTAGATGCTGGTCACCTTTTCAAACTTCTAGGGTGGAAAAACCTAGCTTGCCAGCGACAAATTCAAAGAGCTACGAGGGTTTACAGGTCTCTGCACGGGTTGGCTCCAAACTATCTTAGTTCTAAATTTGAAAGGCGAGAAGTCGCATATAACCTAAGGGACTCTGAAAATAAACTCAATGTTCCATTACCGAGCACAAACTATTACAAAAACAGCTTCAGCTATAGTGGCGCCATTCTCTGGAACAGTCTTCCTTGTAACTTAAGGGAAGCAGAGTCCCTTGGGCAATTTAAACGATTACTCAAAGAACTGTAAGGCACGGCATTCGTGGAAAGCAGCTTTTTTATTTAAATATTTTTATTATATTAGTATTAAGCATTTTTAAAGCTGACGAATTTTGTACCGTGAATAAATAAAGATTATCTATCTATATCGGCTGATTCACCCATGCGGTAGTCCGGTAAACCATCGATACCATCGGAAAAAAAGCTCGGGACAGCTCTATTTGTAAACGATTTTTGTTCCCCTAACGTAACGACCCCCAAAGGCTGCTAATTCCGAAAGTAAGGAGGGTCGCTACTATCGGAACTCTACGGTATAGCCTCGTAGTTGCTCAACCAATCAGAACGCAGCATTGATAATAGACCACTAGTTGGGTTTTGCTTATTAGTTTTATAAGACGCTCTAACCTGGTCTCTAGTCTCTGGTTTACGACTCTTTTATTGATATCGCACCAGTTCAAGCCAAACATAAAACATTTGCATAGACAACTTTGCGAGAGGTTTGTGCACTAGGCAACACCAGGCAACACCAGGCAACAGCGAAGTCGTTCCGAAGAACTTTCCTTTAGAGGTTGTTGTTTATTTATCCATCATGTTCCTTACTTGCTGTACAATACCCTAGCTTCAGAGGTCCGTTCTCAAAATATCTAGGATGAATTAAATGAATCGCGCTTACGTTTTGATAACAACGAGACCTTCGAAGCGTTGCGTCTGGCTATCGCGATGTCGCATTGCGTGCGCGTGCTCAACCTTCTGATTAGTCTCTGCTAGGCGATAACAAACTAATCGGTAGGTTGCGCTGATTTCCAAAAATAACTGTAGTCTCTTAGCTAACGAAAAGACAAATAGTGAGCACAATTGTTTGAAATTCTCATCGAAGATTAGTTCGGGATAGCCGCAGGTTGGTTTTTTGACTGATTTAAGTTCATTTACAAGTCATGAGGCTCCGAATATTTCATCAGTTATTCAGTTTCGTTTTGTTTTGTTTTGTTTTGTTTTTTTGTTTTTTCTTGTTTTGCTCTTTTTATCTCCATCAACTAGCTTCACCGTTAATTCTACCAACGAAAGTAACCTGAACTTTATTCAGATTTAACAGAGAAAAGAGTTCCAAACGCTTAGTCACCTTCTCGTCTTTGTTTAAAGTAATTATGGGTTTATATCTTTTGAGAACGGGCACCTGGACAAATTATTTGAAATACAGTCATTTAGCGACCCCAATAAAGAAATCGTCTAGTGGTGAGTCTCAAGCCGGTGTGATTTTGAAAACTTACAGTCAGAGATTTGGTTGGCATCGCTTTTTTGTCTAAAATTTACCTGCGACGGTAGGGCGTTCGATTATGAGGTGGACCGGAAGGAAAGACCTCGGATCGCTGTTTTCTTGGCTATAATAAAAACAAAAACTAAAGCTCCCTAAAATATATGCACATTTTATTTTCCTCTTTTTGTACGTTAATTGCAGAGTGTATTCATACTTATAATCCTACACGTAATAATTGTGCTGATGTACCCGTAACACGATAGGAGTAAATAGCACCAAATATATTTACTTCTGGAGTCCAAAAAATAAATAAATAAATCTTCAAGTTACTTCGATGCCATTAATTATGGAAGACAGCTTTTCGCTTTTGCCTACTTAATTATGGAAAATAGCTTTTAGTGGTACTTGCTTAATTTCAACCATGTGCACTGCAGTTTGTCAATTAAAACATAAACATCCTGTTTTTGTTTTAACTTCTCTAAGTGGAAGCTGGCAAGGGATGAATTCAACAGCTATAAATGTCTGTTCTGGAGCACTTACAAACACAGAAATTGTAGTGTTAGCAACGTTCAACACAATTCTTGGATTAACATCATGTGTTGGAAACGCACTTATTTTAGCAGCCATTTACCAAGTACCAAGTCTAAGAACAATTTCAAATGCGTTTATTGCTTCTCTTGGATTTGCCGACTTCACAGTCGGTTTGTTTATGAATCCTTTGTGGATTTCCAAGAGTCTTCTGAACGTCTGGAAAAGTGATAATCAGCTTTCCACTACAACTGAATTCCTTACAATGCAGACCATCGTGGCGACTACGTTCAGCTTGTGTGCTGTTAGTGTGGATCGCTATGTGGCAGTAACCAATATTCGTTATATTGAGATCTTGACGCGGTCTCGCGTCCGAGCTGTCATCGTTTCCATCTGGTTTTTCTCTGTTGTTTTCGCGTGTTTAAGACTGGTCATAACCGATCCATTTAAATTACCTCTCTACTGGATTGCCGCATCAACCATCACGGTAATGATACCGATCGTAATTATTTCCCTTTGTTATTTTCACATATTCAAGGCGGTTCGCATTCAAATCAGACGAATAGCAACGTTAAACCCAGACGAGACTTTAGTGCAACTTAAGAACCGTAAAGCAGCTTTAACTATCGGAATAGTTGTGGGTGTATTTCTAATTTGCTGGACTCCAAGTCTAGTCATATCCCTTTTGCAATTCCTCAGTACTGATTCTTGTAGGAAAATGAAAATAAACGGTTACTGGTTCTGGGTTGCCTTAGCAGAATTCAGCAACTCAGCTTTTAATCCCTTTATATATTGCATAAGAAGCCGAGACTTTAGAAAAGCTGTACGAAATGTAGTCTTAAGCTTTTCATTGGCAAAAATTTGCTTTCAGAGGAATAACCACGTAATTGTTTGAATTAGGCTTGTTAAAGATTTTTAAAAGTAAACGTACTCAGCGAGCTGATTTATCAAGTGTATTCGGTACTGTTTCGGTGCATTATATTGTCTTTCTTTTCTTCAGACTTCAAGAACAATCCACAAATTTTTGGCAAACAAAAATCCCTTGTTGGAGAAAAGGCTGTTTATGAAAGTCATATAGAGGTATTTGGGTCCGATATCTTAGATGTGCCTCGCCGAACATCTGTTGTTTTGCCATCGACATCAAAGACTGTTGGTATAAAAATAGTCCTCCTCTATTTTTTCAGTATTACTATTATTATTATTATTATTATTATTGTTATCTATATGGATGAATTTAGAATTCCTGTAAAGAAAGCACGAGATTTGTTAGATCTGCATGTTATATTTTCATTTTTTTTTTGTTAGTATTAAGATACCTTATTAGCTACAACTTTTCTCTTCGCGGCACTTAATTTCCTGAAAATGAGACAAATCCGACGAAACTTCAAATTCGCGCTATATGGCCAAAAGATCGAAATTTAATATATACAAAAAGATCGGATCACTTAAAAAGCATGCTAATATTTTCTTGAATCCTCATTAGGGGCTCTGGCCTAAACAAGCCATGAGCCACCGAAAAGAAAATATCCGATTCCCCTCTACATTTGGTTGCCCTTTTGCAATCTCCATTTTTATGTTTTGTATTGAGACGAAATAGTGCCTATCTTATTCTAATTTTCCTTTTAGCGTTTTCTGTGTAATTTTCATTTGTGTATCAAATTTTTTATATCTCTTATCTGACTCCGGATTTGTCCACAGTTCATAGTAACCTTTAAGTTTCTTAGGAAACAAGATACAAAAGGTGTTACACCTGTAGTAACTAAGTGTAAATTATTCAAGGCATTGCTGTTCAGTGATTGTATATTTGTAATTAAAAATAGGTTTTAAAAAACCAACCGGCCGCTGGTATAACGACTGAGTAAATTAGCTATCAATGGAAAAGGATTTTAGTATCAGATGATGAGTCAACGAAAAGAGAAACAACTCAAGATCGATTTCCACTGCCGCATAATTTTAACTTGCTTACGCACGTAAATTTTACTCGCGTAAAGGTACAAGTTGAACCTCTCTCAGCTTTTACGATTACGCCAGCCGCTCTTACAGACATAAATGGCCTCTATTTTGGTTACGCGTAAAATATTTGAAACGCGTGCGCACGGAAAAATTACGCGAAAGTCTAAACCAGTGTATGCTTACTGGAGTATAATTGGCGGTAATCAAGAAAAACACGAACAATCGTGTACAGAAGTATAGAGCCTTAGTTTTGTTTTTGTTTTTTTTTTTTTATCAAGAGCATAAAAAAGGAACAAGCGATCTTTGAATGAATCATTAGCAACCGTCTTCGTGTCTGGGCGTCTATCTCCAGTCTATTCAGTTGAAAAGAAATTCTAACACCAAAGGTTTGGTGGTAATTGGCTTGCCATCCTTTAACGAGACAAAAAAACTTTTGGACCAATACTGGGTGAGGTCAAACAATAACTGGAAACGAATTAAAGATTAAGTGGATTGAAACAATTTTGATGATACCCTGTTGTTTTTAATTGCTTTTTTTAATCACCTCAAAAAGCAGGCGTCACTATAAGTGTCCGTGTTTTCAATGCGCAAACATTGGCAGTCCAATTTTTCCTTCAACAGAACTTGAAACACGTTCAAGATATGAAGAATACCAACACTTTTTTTGTAGGTAGTAAGCTACAACCGTCGAACTGATATCAGATTACCTCAGTTTAAACACAAGCGTGTTGCCCCGTTTGCTTTGCACCATTAATCAGATCTCGATCAGTTTGCCGTGTTGGTTTGTTTGTGCAAGTAGTGTATTATTTTTGTACTTGTTTGATTTAACTTATTTGAACAATGAACAACACAGGTCTGGCTGCGACTGCGCCAAATGTAATTGTCAACGATTCTTGTGAAATTGAAGTAGAGAGCGCCGCTGAAAGAGTGGTCAACATTGTTGGCTATTCAGTTATCATCACTGTATCTATTATAGGCAACACTCTGCTGATATGTGCAGTGAAACAAAATAATCGACTCAACACCATTACATACCGCCTCATTATAAACATGGCCGTCGCAGATATACTGGTTACGGTCTGTAATATGCCTGGACGACTTATAAGGCAGATAACGGGTCAGTATTATTGGTTCGATGGGATACCAGGAACAGTACTCTGCAAGTTCGCAAGTTTTATATCGGACTCGACAGTCTCCTGTTCCATATTAACACTGACAGTGATCGCATTTGAGCGTTTCTGTCTGGTAAAATTTCCATTCAAAAAGATCATCACGATGAAAGCGGTGAAATTTGTTATACTGGCTATTTGGCTAGCATCGTTTCTCTCAGTGTCTCCGTTACTCTACGCCATGACTACCCAAGAAATAGATGGAATTGTTTACTGCTATGAAGACTGGACGCCTTTGTTTGACCAGGAAACAGCTGCGAAAGCCTACACAGTGATTACATTCGTCCTACTTTATGCCGTACCATTATTAATCATCTGTGTCTTTTACTCCATCGTTGTTTACAAGGCCTGGATTCGGCCGGTACCTCTAAACAACCGTTCAAGAAGAGCAGCGGAGTTGGGAGCTCGCAAAAAAATTCTCACGCTGCTTATCATTGTGGTTGTGGTCTTTGCGCTATGTTGGCTTCCTCTACACATCTCGCTTTTCCTCTACTTTTTCCAGGCTGATGAGTATTTATGTGGGATTCCGCAATCTGGATTTAGTATAGGAGCAATTGGCCTGTTTCTTAGCCACATGGCCTCCGCGATAAATCCTTGCTTGTATGTGGCGTTCAACAAAGATATCCGAAACGGATTTCGAAATATTTTACTCTCTTGTTGCTGTCTATGTAACTAACGACGCAAATGATGCAGATTGCACTTCTCATCCTTTAAAGAAGTCTCAAGATTCCCCAAACGAAACTAATGAATTGAAGAGAGGAAGAAAACGAAGCAACAAAGGAGAGGTAGAAAACTATAAAGACAAATGACAGTTACAGAGACTAATATATGATTGTTCAGGATTTCTTGTTTGAGATTCAAACAGTCGAATGGATTTCCATGATTACTTTATAAAACAACGGAGACTTATTTGGATGAGGGGAGGCGGCGCTTATTTGATGGCGGGGGGGTTAAATAAGTTTTCTCATTCACAAATAACAAAACATGTAATAATCAGGGGCACCCAACGAGGATATAGTTCAAAACCACATAAACATAGCATTGTTGAACGTAATTTAGTATTTAAACGATAGATAAAGGCTTATTTTTATCCCCTAAAACTTTTTCATCTGTTCGGATTTCCTAGCTGAAAGTATAGTGATCCGAAAATTATAGGGATCAAAATTTACCTTTTCGAAAATTTCAGTCAGAAAAAAGGCTCCCGAAAATTCTAGGTGACCTTTTTAGGGTAAAAATCTGTTAAAGATGGGCAATTATACCATTTTTTTTGATGTTCGAAAATCCTAGGAGAGGCAGGCAAGCAAGAAATTTTACAGAAAATGATCCGAAAATTCTAGATCTCAAATCGTCTTCCGAACAGATAATTTTCCGAAAATTATCATTGGGTGCCCCTGAATAATGGCTTCCTCTGGTGTGTTGTTGTTGTTGTTGTTGTTTTGTTTTGTTTTGTTTTTTTTTTTTTTCAAAAATGACAATACAACAGCGAAAAAAACGTAAAACGTAACAGAGGTCAAGCTATTTTCAATTCTAAACTGGAGGCACATCAGCATTAACAAATGTCAAAAAAAAGTAATAATACAATGGCAGCTTTCCTAACGGACACTCACGTAACTGGTCGGTTCTACTAACAGTCGCCTTCACAGAACCCCGTTTTTCTCTACTCCCATACAAACTCTGTACCTTTTTTACATTCCTGTAAGCGGCCAGCTCCAGTTAGGGATTTGCGTCCCGAGGAGGGTCCCCAACAGGTTTTTCGGGATCTGGGATTTCCCTTATTTGAAGCTCGGGATACGGGATTTAAAAGCAAAATCAGGGCGAGATTCGGGATTGAAATTATGTGCGGGAGGTGGGATGCCAAAAATAACCCTCGGGATTACAGGATCGAACGAAATTGCGGGTCGGGATTACGGGATTAAAGAACCCTATTGGGGACCGTCTCTCGAGGGTATGCGCTCACGAGAGCTTCCACTGTATTTAAAATCGGCAAGCGCTGCATGATAACTGAAAGGGTTAGGGGCATTTTCGGAGGCACCGTTCTTTCGGTTAAATAAGGGGTGTAAATATGGGGCACATAGTTTGATGGAACCTACGCTTAAATCCAAAAAGGAGTTAGAGGGAATAGATACAAATAAAGTTGACATTATGTATGAAACTGTAAATCATCTTTAGGCTCAGAAATGAGTACTAAATTTAGTACATTTCTTTTGTTTTACGCAAAGCCTCGGAGCCAAGTATGAATTTTAATGTATCGAGAATTAGTCTATTACCATTGATTACCAAAAGTGTCACCAAGCAACGGATGCCGACATTATACGGCACATTCAAGATTCAGCTGTTGCTTTCAAAGCTATTGCTTTCAACTAATTTCTTGTAATTAACCCGTTCACCCCCGGAAATGTTGCCGAAAAACGCTTTTAAAGCTAGTCGAGCGGTTTTCTAGTAACTGCCGGGCTGTAAAAAGCAAGAATTTACCATAAAGCCATTTACCGGTTGTACACTTAAAGGCCTTCTGATCCAGGTGCAAAATATCTTGGCTTGAGAAGTTCGGGCATGCGCATGCTTCTCCCCTCTTTTTTCGCTTTTCTTGCCTCATTTTTTTTTCTTTTGCTGGGCATTTAGTAGGCTTCATTTTGGTGGGAAAAGTTTTTAGGAAAGCTTTTATGACTCTTCGGCGTGTTAAGCTCTCTTGTTTGGTTAAAATACTTTTTCGGTCTGAACATCAACTTAGATCATAGTATTTTTCGCTGCTTTAGAAAAAGCAGAAAAAATATGCCAGTTCAAAGCATAGGTACCAATTTGGATAAGCCACGTTAACCTCCCCGGCGCATCAGGCTTGTTTCAGAAAGTAAGTTGAAATGAATCCACCGCCGCTAGAAGTATTGACAAGTGCAGACGAAGCCTTTGGGCCCTTTGGAAGAATACAGAAATGGAAAACACAGCATAAGTGGAGTAATGAAAGAGGTTTTCAAATCTCTGTGGTCAAATCGAATAAAGCCCTGCATTGGTAATATTGCTGGTAGTCATGTGACAGGAGTATAGTTATTATTTTATTGTTATTATCTACAACTAATATTGTTCGAGCTTTTAGACAGACTACATTATAGGTTTTAATCTTATACTTTTTATGTCAGGTTATAAAGTTGACAAGAAACAAATTTAGCACAAAAGCACATGTAACCGATAGTCTGAAACATCATCCGTCATCCGCGGAGGTGCAGTTTCTGTGTAATTCAGTGCTGAATTTGGTCTTATTAAAGTTGAGCCGCGGTCAACGTTAAGCAAAGATGGTTATTAGGTTAAAATCCCTACACGCTTGGTTTCCATTTTAAAAGCGCAGATAACTGAGAACAACAATTTCCAAGCCATCTAGTTACAGTTACAGATAGTGCACTGCTTTGTTAAATAAAGCTCGTCAAGGAAAAAAATTATATCAGTTCAGTTTCACTCTAGAAAACTAACTGAACATACGGTGGAAGAATTCGTATTTCATTAAAATCTAGTTGACATTCTTCCCCGGTGTCAAACTTCACGTGATAAGCCCCTTGCCAGCAGTCTTCATTTCGTCTCACCACCACCCCTGGAATGTAGCTCGCATACCCAGGAAAATAGCCAATTACGCGCTGAGTTGCATGTACGTGACTGTATGAAGGAATGATGTCAAGGATAACGGCTCTTTCGTCGCTGGCTTGGTGTGAAATGGGGCCTAAATGATCCAGTTCCACGTCTATGTAAAGTTTCTCAGCATAGTGAATTTGTTTCTTCACAAAACCACGGTAGTAAAGGTTGTCTTTCCAGCGAGCAAAAACACGGGCGCCGACTAAAATAAGAAAATGGATGTAAATTCTTCGATAAAGTTTAAGTAAACAGTCATTTTCTACTGAGCTACATGCAAACGAACGTAAAAACTCCCAACAATGTTGGGAGTTGTATGCATCGTGGGACGGAAACAACCCATAGACTTTGTAAGCCTTGCATAAAGCGCGTGCGTGGCCCCAACAATGTTGGTAGAGCTCTGCAAACGGATATAACATTGCTGCCCTGCGCTTCTGGGATCACAGAACAAAAGAAATGTTGGTATTTGTTGGCTAAAAAGTCTGACTGGTTTCAAACTTTGCGCAACAACTCCCAACAACTCCCAACAACACGCAACAACATGTAACACGGTGTGCAAACGGACGCGACATGTAACATTCAAAAATGTTGGGATTTGGCGGCCAGCAAAGTTGCGTCCCATGGTATGAGGCTTAATTTGATTCGAAAACGTGTCTTTTTCCCCCGGTGTGGACGCCATACTACGCCACTTTGCCTTCTTGAGCCTGCTTGAGTAGAAAAGATCCGCACTGAAGTTTAGTTGGTGACAGGACAAGCCGGAAAATAATTTTTTTTGCAATTCATCAGTTTGGTGTAGATGGTAGGTCAAAAAGATGAACGAAGATGGGTCTTAAAATTATCAGAATTGGTGTGGACGGGGCCGAAACAACAACGTTAAATTCTTCAGCAGTGTAACATTTTTGACTTGCTCTCTCTTTACCACAAAGCTCACAAACCAAAACACAGATGAACGCAAGTTTTGTTGACACTCTAGGTGAAAAAATGTTGAAACCGATTCTAAAAAGACGTTCTGTTTTACTCCCAAACTACTATTAATTATTATTTATAAATTTCACAATAACGGATCCGGACACTTCATCTTTAAACTAAAGTCAGTTTATGAACATATAAAAATCATATATGTGAACTGCGGAGTGAAGAATTATTTGAAGGACGATCATCGCAAACGTATCTGTGATGATCTTCCTTCAAATAATTAAAGTCAGTTTGTCGTAGTTTTACAAATGAAGGTTAAGAATTGGGAAAAACCAGAAACATGTTTGCTATCCTTGATATTTAGTGTTAAAATGTTATCTGATGAACCTTTCTCGAAATCTCCTCCCGTGAGTACAGTCAACAAAACGAGTTCGAGGCTTGAGGAAACAATTTCACACAATTTCTGATTTTTCTGCTTTTTGTCGCCCGAAGCCTCGGTGACTTAGTTCTTAGGAATTCAGGAAATGTTTACAAGCCATGAACTCACAAAGTACGATCAGGCTTTCTTTTTTTTAAGGGAAGGCGTAATTGCAAGCTATAAGCTCATTGAGTAAATACCTTCATGAGCTGATCGGCAAAATGGAAGCTTTCGTAAATGTGGAAGCGTGTAATTCCCACGATGATTATTATCCAAAGTAACCTCATACAACGCCTTTTCATGTGGACAAAAAATCCTTGTCACAAAGCCAGTAAGATATTGCTGGCTCTCATTCGTCAATGGCGACAATGCAATCACGTGATCACCTAAAGTGACCCACGCTGGAGTAGAGTCTGGTACGACTACCGTCCTGTCTTCATAGCTGCACTCGATTTGACCTCCGTTGTCCAGTGTGACTGAAAATTTTAGTCCTTCTGAACTAGCCACCTTTCCAGGAAGATATTCACCGTCTGATGTTCTTGTCAGAATTCGACTTCCTTCACAAAAAAAGGAACGAGTCTGGTTTGGAGGAAAGTCATCTCAGTGTACTACTTATTTGGCTTTGAAGTTGGTGGGTGGCTTAAGCAACAACAACAACAACCACGACTACGACAGTGAAAACGTCAGTTCTTAAAAAAAAATGAATTTTTCTCCTTTCAAACTTAATCGCGTCTATTCGGACCCACTCCATTTGTCAAATGTTGGCCATTTTTCCTGGAGTTGAATTGTTAAGACTTAATCCAGGTTCAAAACGAGTAAGGAAAATTCGTCTTCGTATGTTCATGACCTCCTATTTCATGTTGTAGTTGGATGGTAGACGTCAAAGAAATGTACTAAAAAAGCGTGATGCGCGTGCAGAGCTGTTCGTGTGCTCGATAGAACCAATGTTAATTGGACGTTGTCATTAGCCTTGTCATTCTTGTTGTCGTATAGGTCGTGGTTGCTTAAGCGCCCTATTCTTGGTTATCAACAGCGAAGAGGCTTTGACACTCTCTGAATACAGTGTAGAACGATAGCTAACGATGGTTAAGTTTAACCCTAGGTTTGAACTTAAGGCTAGTCTTCTTTCGATGGAACATGTGCCTAAAGTTATAGAGCCTTCACACCACGATCCTGGCGATCCGAGGTCTACTTATGACAACACAAAACGATACCCTAAATAGATCTTTAAAACACTCTAAAATTTAAACTAGCTTGAGTCTTTTTATTCTTGGTTTTTTAGTTATTTTCTATTGCATTTTAAATGTATGGTTGACAAAAATGTTTCCGTTGAAGAACATTAAAGATTAAATTATACCCAAATAGTATACAGATAATGTACCTTCAGGAACGAAGTTTTCCACAAAGAGGAAAACACGCAGCGATACTGTTAACACAAACAATGTTGCCTTCACTAGGATACACATCATACAAACTAGAGGAAAACGAGAAAGAAAAACATAACAAAACCGAAAGCAACATACGGACTTTCTTTCTAAAGATCACTTTTGCTACACCAAGTTCCACCTGATTTTCTGATACCGGCACTCCTTTTTGGATTTTGAATTTCACCGAATAATCCGACAATCTGAATTCAAACTAAAGCGAGAACGCTGATGTACATGCAATTGCCGTTACATAAACGGCCACTTAAAATAGCGACAGCTTAACATTAAAATATATTTAACAAGAATTTTATACTAGACATGATATATTTATACTGGTATACTTATAAACATTAACAGTTTAAATTTTAGGTACATTTGATCACTTTTTAGCAGATAATACACCAATTTCTTTTTTCACTTTTTCTTAGATAAATTTTAACAATAATCTATACACATTATTGGTGTTCAATATTTCCCATCATCGGTATTTTTTACATTTATAGTTGGTACTCAGAGACGTATAATTAAAGACAGTTAGTGGATAATTTAAGCCAAACTGTTTCAGAAAAAAAATTCTCGAGATAACCGGTAACTGATTTCCGAAAATAGATTTATTCACCTTGAAACTGTTATCCATGGCTGTGGTGGATGGAAGGGGGGAAGTTATTTTCTTCTTTATATACATCTCTCGTGTTTGTAAATTTAAAATGGTCAATATATCATAGTTTTGTATCAGTGATCACGTTTCCTAAAGATTTGAAGTGTGCATGTTCACAATTCTTACCTGATATTTTACAGCAAAAGTCAGATAAGAACCCCTCTTCGAGTTATTTTCTTAGTAACACAAGAACAATTTCTCTGTTTGTACATAATAGTGATATTGAACTCTTTCAGCAAATATGTCAATCATTCAAGGCTGTAGAAAATTTCTGTTGGAAAATCGAACAATAATTTCACTTCCATTTTTTTAAAAAGAAGATACATCGCTCAACCTGTTTCGATGTTCCTGAATTAATGATTATTCACTTTTTTAATTGTTACTGGAGAACAAAAAGAAAACCAACTGCACCCGAGTTGACTGAATATAATGAGATACATGTGTCTGCTTCCATAACACCACTTTTTACCAGCCAGTCATGATCATTAACACTTCTATAAGAAAAGATACTACTCGGAGATACTAGTAGCTTTCTCGAGCTATTCTAAATCCGAGTTTAAAATATATGTATGTATGTATGTCGACCTCAACAGTTAACATTTACACAAAGAGGAGCGTTTGAAACTTGCAGAGAATAGTAAGGAAGCTTAAGTCGCCCTGAATTGTGTCGGATGTTTTAAAATCACATAGCACCAAAAGTAGGCGACACTAGTTTTTAGAAGAATGACTGATAGTAAAACGATGGCATTTTTTAAGATACGACATTTAGAGACACTTATTCTAGACTAAGAAACAATACATACTAAATCAACCTGTTTTTAAACAATTAAAATAGCAGTTTATGATTCTTATGCATGCTTGATTGAACATAGTAAGGAAAGTGCTAAAAGAAACTTTCAGAAAATTAACTTGAAAGATTGTTACTCGGGAAAGTTTGCTTCTTGGCAACTGTTAAATTACAGTTATTTATTTACTCTTTATACCTCCCTGGTAGCCAGGGTAGGCAAACTAATAACAATTTATTAAAACGCAGAAATAGTTTGTGTGCTTTAAACGCAAATAAACAGAAAATTTCAAAACTGTAACGGCAAATTGATTATTAAAAATGTATCTTAAAACTTCACATCAACGCAATTTAAAAGATTTAGTTAGTGTATATAAAACTCTCATTTCTATTTCAGTACAAATTCAGTGATGAATTATGACAGAGATTTGGAGACGTGGGATTTTTTTCATTTCCAACGTATTTGCTATATTCACAGTCTACAGGCTACCTTACCTTAAGTCCGTCCTGCAGTAGTTTACATTTTATACCTAATCCGTACTTTAGTCTGTAGTTAACAATTTAACCCTAGTTTTGACCCGGCGACTATTCGCCTCTAGTTCAAAGAACGACTGCTAAATGTTTCACTTGTGATTAATGAGTCGTAAAAATGAAAAGAATTGCTCTTGCTCTCCTCTACTTCCACTGGTATCAATAACGAAAATAGTCAGCGCCTAGTGGACGATGGGAACAGAAAAGGCAAATTCCTCTCCAACCCTTTTCCCATCATCCCTCGCGTGCTAGTGGCACACTGAAGAGGCCTCCGCGTTGCCTTTGCGCAGGACAAAGGAATTGCTATCATTAAAAGTCTTCTGTATTTTGCTTTAAATTCCTGATGTAAATGGCGCGTTAATTCACACGAGGTTAAAACGGAATCCATTAGAAAATTGAGTAATTTTATTTTTTATTTGACAAAAACCTTGTACCAGAATAACTTCAAGCATATTCATTATTGCACCCTTTTTTACACTTTTCGAGGGCTATAAAAGTAATGAGTTATATGAAACAACTCCAACGAAAAGGTTCTTATGGGAACTCGAGAAAACTTCAAAAGCTTCAAATTTCACAAAATGAAATCTTACGCATGACGATTTACTCGTGTTTGCTCAATTCTTGTGAGATTTGAAAATTATTTTCTCGGGCTCCCATAAGCAATTGTCTTGGTGTTATAGGCGAATCTTTGTTTACACTTTTTGCCTCATTAACATTCGTTTATCACTATCTGATGACGCTAATAATATAAAAACTCTGAATATTGAAAGGGTATAACAGTTTCAGTGATCTCTGAAAATTTGAGCCCAATGCACCGAAAGGTTTTGGAGAAATTCTCTTCAAAAAAGTGGAAATTTTACTTCGAAAGTATGGTTCATTAAGTTTTTGGCCACACAGCAATTTCCCAGTTTTGGATGCCTGATATACCCTTCAATATTGCTTGCAAAGAGCTGAAAATTGCACAAATTGCTCAACTTAATCAGATCTTTCAACTTTTGCATTTAGTTCATATATACGGCCACGGATTCTATGAGTTAAGTCGTTTGCTAATGAGGAAAGATGAAGACGACTATTAAAGATGACTAATTATATCAATAGCCCTTGAAAAGTGTAAATAAAGGTGCAATATGGCCTAAATTACTCAATTTCTTGGTCGATTCCGCCTTAAAACGTTTACCGGGACAAGATTAGGAGTGAATTCTCTCTAACACGGTCCGATACGAGCAGGGACAAGGGGACAAGCAGATGATCGACCTATTCTAGGTGTTAATTTTAGGGAGGCTTCTGTGACGGCTGCATTATTCAATAGAGTGTTATAACATAACAAAAGTAAATCGCGCGCTCTGATTGGTCAGTTAGCCACTACCATTTGCCCGTGGGTGCACGCCAAGAAACTGAGCTAGCGCGGTAAAATTCAGGCAAATTCAACAAATCTCCTCTCCTGACCGTAAAATACACCGATAAAATGCACAGATGAAAAGTGGAAGTTGAAGAAAACACTAAGCTGTCGTTCTGAAGGAAAAAAGACAAAAGATCAAGCGGCAAATTTGCCCTGGATGAATTAATCACTGTTTTCCTCGCGGCTAGAATCGGCTGTTCAAAGGAAAATCGAGCCAGCGAAGATTGAAGGTACATTTTGTACGTTTTTTATAGAAGAGAAAGTCTCTTTGAAATGTAAATTCATCAATTAGCATTGTTTTATCGACTTTTTGGTCAAGCTGATGCCAAATCCAAGCAAATATTTCAGGAAACACGCTCAAATTCGAGACAGCTTTGTTGGGAAGTTTTCATCGCATCTATTAAAAGTTTTAGTTGAGTTTAAACGGGCACATTACGCTGGAATAAGCGAATTTCATTTGAGTACAGAAACATTTGGGTTTTCAAATAAATTTTTAAAAAAATGACTTCTGTGTGTATTATTTTGTTCCTCAGTGTTCATTCATAACAGTCCTTCAGAGATCGATCGAAAAACAACAGCTTCAGCGCCGGCTGTGTGTCGGCGAATTTCAGTTTTAACTTTGACTTTCATAGCTGGATTTCCCCAGGCAGATTTCGATACAAAGCTAGTTAATTTCTTTTTAAAATTAGTGTTACCTGTTATTCTAAAGGAATTACCTTCAAATTTTCTCATTTCTACTTTACGTATATTTCAAAAATTGTCACATAAAATAAGCTTGATGATTATTTCATTTATTTAGTTTTAGCTTGTTTTTTAGAGTCTTTTTAGTTGGTGTTTATAGTTGCAGCTATAGTTTTCCCTCAAAGTTTTCACCCTAATATTAAGAGCAAGTAGACAGATGCCATTCAGAATAACAACGAAAAACGTTTTGCAATTTACCTGAAGACAGAGATCGGTTGATTTAGCGAAAGAAAAACTCAAAGGCAAGTTTTTGAAAAACATAGAACAAGATTTGTTTACGCGCGGGCAGGTGGCAGCATACTTGAACTCGTACCGACCGGACTCAACCGAAGGCAAATGGAAAATAATGTTTTTCTCTTTTGATTATGTTATAAAAGAAATGGTAAACGTTGCAACTGTGCAACTATGGAGTTATGGATGCACTTGGGAGGTTTGCTAAGCACTCAAGAAGCTAGAGTCGCACTCGGCTATCGCCTCGTGCGACTCTTACGCTTCTTTCGTGCTTAGCAACCTCCCGCGTGCATCCATAACTCCATGGTTGCACGCTGCACGTTTACCATTTCTTAATTTTCACATGACGTCAAGGCGGCCATATTGGTGTCCCAAAACAATGAAACGGCGGCCATGTTGCTGTCCCAAAACAATCCTCTGGGAGTTGAACTCTTTTCTTATGCAAACGCTTTCTTTTGTTCCAATAAATTTGCACAGATGCTGGCCTCATGAGTGAAAATACTCTATAGAGCCTTTTCACACACGTGCCCAGCAACTGTGCAAATTTTCTAGGAACAAAAGAAAGGACAGGATTTGCAACACCAATATCCCACCCACCGTTTCATTGTCATGTGACACCACAGAGTATGGCGGACATGACGTGAAAACACTCTTTTGGGCGTTTTCACGTGACGTCACGGTGGCCATATTGGTATCCCAAAACATTCCTGTAGGAGTTGAACTCTTTTCTTATGTAAATGCTTTCTTTTGTTCCATAAATTTACATAGATGCTGGCCACGTGAGTGAAAACGCTCTGTAGTTGCCGCGTTCTACCTTTGAACTACAGGCTCCCGAGGAAGAGTAGTAAGGATAAGATGAAGAAAGACTCTTCTCTACCGCTCCTCCTTCTCCCGTCGGTTTTTCGTTTCTCTTCGCCCCCAATGATGATTACAGCAAACTTAACAACATTTTTTCGTGGTGAGGCCACAAGTTTTATTTAAGATAACGTCATTGTTCTTAGTCTAATTGAATAACAAGTTGCATAAAACCTTACAGAAAATTAATTAACCATTAAAGCGAATTGAAATCTAGAGAATTTCTTGCTTGTAGCGGAAGCTAAAATTGAGATAGATTGTTTTCAGAGACTAGTGTAGTGTACTGAAAACAAACGATTACTTTCCTTGATTCTTATCAAGCAAGCTCAAACACAAGAAGAGGGAATTTCAAACGCGGCACATCCTTTAACTCCGTACATAAAATCGGACCATTTGTAGACGTCTCCTCTGATTCCAAGGTTACTGGAGCAAGATTCAGAAAAAGCAATGAGAGCGTCTTTTGGCAGGACATAGGACCAAACATTAACCCTAGCCAGGTTTCCTACAAAGCTCTGGTCTTCGTCGAAATCGCAGCCGACTTTATCCTGTTGCTGCCCCAGAACCAAAGATCCCCCGGCCTCGATGGTGTAGCTCTTCTTGAAATCTGTCTCTTGTTTTTCCGTTACTCCATCTTTTAAGAACTGATAGGTGCCATCGTCGTTATTCAATGTCACGCAGATAGCGTGCCACTTGCCATCATTTGCCGATATCCCTGTCTTCCTATAGTGAAAACGAAAGTTACTGTGCCATACCGAATAATCCGCATATTATCAAAACAGCTGAGCTAAAACAACCTCGTGCCTGCGCTATTGATGTCATCAGTACCCGATATCGCAAACGTCTTCCAAATTTTGTAAACTCTGGCTGATTATGAAAAATTATCCACTGTATTTGTGTCATTCAGCGAGGAAGAAATATTTTGAATGAATATAGTTTTTTGGCTGTCTGAGTGATTTCGGGATTTCTCGCGTTGGTCTTGATATAATAGATCCTTTATCGAAAAGGATTGTTCGGTCGATATGGCTGGATATTGGCCTTCATCACGTCTTGTAAGATAACATCGCTCCAAAAAAGCTTGGTCAACATTCAGCCATCTTGACTTCACGCTCGGTCATGATCATTCAGGTTTCTGTGTAGGATTTATCGTTTGGGGAAGTTTGAGCTACCTAGGGGGTCTGGGGGCATGCTCCCCCGGATACTTTTTTGAATTGATATGCGCTGAGATGCAGTCTGGTGCATTTTGAGACACAATTTTTAGAAATGTTACAATATGCGCACTGACCTCGTCGCGGCAGCATGATTTTTCCGATATAGTTACTTATATACTGTAATGATATCAATATTTTGGGGGGGAGGCGTCTACCCCTCAAATATCCTACGGATAGAACCCTATTCAATTAGGTACGGCGCTTATTCGAGAGCAAACCTCTTTTGATCTAAAACGGTATGACCTTCAAAAATCCAGACTACTCTGGCTGGATTCACTGGATAAAATCGAAAATCTGAAACTTAAGAGTAAGTCCAGGCAAGCAACCCTCCTTTTGATACGCGAGAAATTCAAGGAGTTTTATGGTTCCCACCATATTGTTATCACGCTGAAGAATCCGGATATTTCGGTTTTTCTATATTTTTTCCTCTTGTTTTCGAGTTTTTCCAAAGAAATACACCATTAATTGAATATAACTTACTTCTCTTCACCACCAATGAGCAGCTTAAAGTTATCGTAGTTAATCAAAAGCAGTTCTTTATCCTCTCCTTGGACGGCATAACTAAATGGCGTTCCTGCATTAGTGCCGCTTGATTTCATCCAGAAACAGACGGTAAATGCGCTCCAGCTGGGCATGTTCCACACCTGGGCATAATTGGTCACTTCTTGTTTTGGAAAACGAAGGGCAAAATCTTTAAATGATAGAAAAACGACTAAATGCGTACGTCAATGTATTCGTTTCATATGACTGCATGGCACTGAGTTCTTCCCTGTGGTGTTACGTCAATGGGGAAGTGAAATACAAAGATTTGGTTTTATCAACTAGTGTCTTGGCCAGAAAGAAAGAGAAGCTGATCTTTTTAGACCTTTGTCAGAGAGCAAATCCGGGGATTGTTGGTTGTGGGTGTGGTTTACATACGGGGGGGTTGAAACTATGTTTAGTGGTAGGAGCATGGTAAAATGGAAAAGGGTGACAGGGTGGCGTATCACGTTGGCTTTTTTTGGGTCATCGCGCATCACAGGGAAAACTGAATTAGCCATCACGCATCATTTAAATGAGGTGTAAATGCAGTAAGTTAACATGGCAATATATCAACTCTTGAATGAATAAACTCTAAATTGCTTTCAGGGTCCTTTTTGGGTAGAAAAGAAAATGATTTCATGAATATAAGTTTTGAATGTCTGTGCTTCTAGTTTCAAATGATATTCACCAATCACTCAAATCTATAAAGAAATAAACGCGTCACGCGTTGTAAATATAGAAAATCACGCACCATACAGCAGAAAGGGCAGCTATGCCCAATCACGCCTCACGCGGCTAATTTGTGCCCGATCACGCATCTCGCTCATAGTTTGTGACCCATCGCGTAACGGAATACCCCTTTGCCATCCTGATGAAAAAACGTTACACTCTCACTTGGGAAGAGCATCCATTCTTGTCCTCAATTCCCTCACCTTTATTCCATGTCCCTTTCCTATTCGACGCTCGCAAAGGAGGCTATAAAGTTCTAGGCAATAATTTTCATTCCAACAGTTATTTTACAGAAAGGTTTCGTTGGTTACCCCTAAGCTTTCCGTAATTTCTTTTGACAAAAAGAACACGGAAATTGTTCCAGTTCTTCTAATATACATGTCCAGGAGCCCATCAGGGATTGAAGGGCTCCTAGCACGTCTCACTGTCTCTTTGAACATGACAACGGTAAAGGTATGACTTACTCTCCGTGGGGTAACTGCTGACGAGTCCAGCAAAACAAGACCAACAACGAGCGAAGCAAGTAACGAGAATATGGTGCAGTCGTAGCTGAAAGTTAAAAAATAGAAACCTTCTTAGATGGCTTTTAAAACTAAATTTACTAAACCTTTATCAAGGGCTGAAAGATGTTTTAACACTAAAAAAACGTATTGATCAGTGGGTTTTCAAGAAGGAAAAGGAATAACACATCGACCTGTGGGCGGTGGCAGTTTTATATACATGCATCATCATTTTAAATCGCATGATCTTGTAACAAGTTATACGTTTTCTTTTCTTTTTCGCCTGACCCACTTGCTTTTCCAATAGAGCGGGCGATGGGAAATAAAACACACACTACAGGGATACGGCGTTTAAAGCTTAGATTGCGGATTAGCCAAAAAACGTTTTTTTTACGCTTAGTTTAAACATAGTAATGCTTCAGGTTTCTACTATCTCTGAGCAAATGTCATACATCAAAAGATGCTGATAAACAGTGTTTGGTTTCTACAGGCTCAAATGAATAAAAATCGTAGGAGAATTTGCAAAATGATCAGGTAAGATGGGGTTTATAACTGCATAAAATAAAAGGTGAATAATTCGAAATTCCTACATTCACTCTAAAAGCTCTACTCACTTTTCACTCTCAGCAAGCTGTGTTAGCTTATCAAGCAGAAGTCGCCAGTAGACCGCAAGTGGAAATGACTACAAGAGATATGGTTGACGCTTTATCAGTTTTCACTCTCCAGATGGATTATCCATCTCTGAAGGATTTTCAGCATGTCTTAATCTGATTTCAGAGCAGTGTTCATTTTAGATATCAAATAATCCATCTGACTTTGTCTGTCTATTTATCCATTTAATTAGATGGATTTTGAGACAGTTTTTCTATTTCAAGTGTGAACATGACATCATCGTCATTCAACCTTGAACACTGCTTTTATTATTCTGGTTGTTAGTTTCCTCACAATAATACACTGTAGCTCAATAGAGAAGCGTGACATCAAATTCAAATTTGTGAAATTGTGGTATTGGTTAGCATATTCAGAAAAAACAAGGTGAAAAAAACCCCTAAATGCCAAAAATCAACCTGTCAGTGCTAATTGGTAAAGAGTAAGTGGGTAGATATAAGCACCAGTTTTCTCTGATAACTTCATACAAATTCATCTATACTTACCTTGCATAATGTTGCTTATATCTGATCTGACCAACTTGCACCAACTAGCTGACTTTTTGTAAGTGAAAATTTTTCATCTTGTCCTTTCTGGATATGCCAACCAATCCCATAATTTCACAAATTTTGTAGTATTTGTGACGTCATCACTTCTATTCTCTATTTGGACATTTAGAAGTTAATTTTTAAATTTGGTTATTCCGAAAAGCATTTGGTGTGAACTGTTTAAGCTGATTCATACTTTGTTTTCACCTTCGAACCTTTTGAAAGAAAAAATAGTGCTTTTAAGGGTCATTCTATTCTTTCGAATATTCGAATGTTGTCCTTGATTTTTTATTTTGGGCTGTGTTGGGAGTAAAAGAGTTAATTGTGACCTCCCACAAAAATTAATCAAGAAAATCTCTAAAATGTTATCAATAGAGCTACGAAATTTCTTGCTAATGTTATGGGGTTTTTTGCCAAGTATTATTTTCAGGATAATTGCAATATTGAATTGATGCTTAGTGTTTATTGTATCGTAGGGAGATTTTATTTAATTAATTTATAAAATCAAATACAATATATGGTATTTTAGTCAAAACAAACAACTTAGCGATAAAAAATCACGACGTTTCGACCTCTCCGAGGTCATTTTCAAGTGTATAAAAGTTCTCTAAATTAGCATAGATAAGTTAAAAGCAAGTTATAATAGATAAAAATGTGGTGAACGCTAAAATGTGATAAAATATGTAAAAATGTAAAAAGTGCTAAAAAAATATTTATAAAGTCAAAAAACAATGGAAATAAAACAATGTTAACAAGAACTACTCTAAACAAATAATTTGGCGCGAATTGAATGCTAATTTAGAGAACTTTTATACACTTGAAAATGACCTCGGAGAGGTCGAAACGTCGTGATTTTTTATCGCTAATATTTATCGCAAAATCGATTTCTAAGAAACTACTTACAAACAACTTAACAGTGTTTTATCACATAAATACATGTAGGTCATAGCTTTTCCAGTTATGTTTTATCTTAAGTTTGTTGAAGCCATTGTTAAAGAATCACTGTGATTTTATATTGATCTTGTCTTAATTTAACAGCTGCAGAAATAGACGAAACTTTGTTCTCGCTATTAATTTTAAAACGAAATTGTTCAATGTAAGGCGTTATGTTAGTCATCCGAGTTCATGTAAAGAGTCTCCAATAGTGTGTTGTCAAATCTTTGTTTACAATTTATTTTATCGCCATTACAGTGTATAGCATCTAGCAACAAAATTGTGATTATTGGAAGGTGTAGTATGATAGCCTTCTTATGGATTTTTGTCTATTGTTAAACAGATATTCCTTTTGCTCTGTGATGTGAAGCCTAAGAAAACAGCCGACATTTTTCCAACGCCACCAATGGTTTCCCCACGACATGACGCCTGAGAAACGAGCGCAGAAATTTCGTAGTGCGCTCGCTCCTCAGACCTCATGTCGCGGGGAAAACAGTAATTGCGTCGCGAAATGTTGGCCATTTCCCCAGGCTATGTGATGTAAAGCACTGGGAATTTTAAAAGGAATGTGGGACTTGTTAATACTTTTTACCCAGAAACTAACTGAACGTTTACAAGTTTCATTTTTAAGCATGATGCCCTCTTTACATCAACTTGTATGACTGTCTATAAATCAAATCAGGCAGTCAGCAATGATTTGGGTAACTTCTTGGAAATGTGAAAAAAAAGCGTTTCCACAAAAGGTTTAACTAATGCATGTTTTTCGGAATCATGTTTCTATATAACCATAATGTTTTATCATTTTATCATTTTATCTTCGTAAATTGCTTTAAATGTTAATACATTACTTCGGAAGGATTGTAGATATCCAGTGAAAATTGTGATGAGTTTATAAGATGAAATAAAAATTAATTTATATTATACTAGAGCAGAATATTGAAAACCAATTTGTTCGCCTGGATTATTGGTCGGTCATTAGTCCAGAAGATTCATAAGAACATCAACAATTTAATGTACGGTGGCCCAGACGGGTCACACATGCAAATTAAAAATGTTGCTGCAAACTAACAATTTTACCTGCAAATTAAAAATGTTGCTGCAAATTAAAAATAGTACATGCAAACTAAAAATTGTACATATTACAAACATGAAACATGAATGGGCCGACGACTGAAAGGCCAGGTCGCACGGCTCGGACCTGACCAGGTCTTCATCACTCATACTGCGCACGCGGGACTTTTCATTTTTAATTTGCATCAATATGTTTTCTATTTTCAATTTGCAGCACAATTTTTAGTTTGCATGTACTATATTTAACTTGCAGGTAATATTTTTAGTTTGCATGTACTATTTTTAATTTGCAGCAACATTTTTAATTTGCATGTGTGACCCTTCTGGGCGTATTAATGTCATCTCGCTTACTTACAAAATTGGGCTGAACTGACACAAAATAAAAAAAAACCTCGTGCTTTTGGGCGAAAATGCGCATGCACAAAAAGAGCCACAGGACAACCATTAAAGTTCTTCGCAACACCATTTTTGTCAAATGCTATGACCTGTGGTCCATAGACAAGTGATGTTGGCTACACTCAAAGGAATATGAGGCGTCACATACTTTCAAGAGGAAAACAGTGGATTTGTTCCGGTCTTATTCAGTTTGCCCCCAAACTGGAATCGAGTTCCCGCTATCTTCATTCACACTCCCTACAAGGCGAGACACAGTAAAGTGATTGGCAAAGCATGACCTGCAAATTTATTCAAGGTACCATGAAACTGGCAACAAAAAAGTGCAACTTGTTTTGCGCGTCTTACCATCCACGAATCAAATCTATCTTGCAACAAGTCAAGTTTTTGCAGGCTGCCTAATGCTGTAGAACTACTCATTAATTTCTGCAACAACTTTTCGCAACCTGCAACAATCTGATTTGTTGCGAGACGTTTGACTCATAAGTGGTATAAAGCGTTGTTGTTGGCGCTCTCGCAGCCAGCAATCTGGGGATCGAACATTTGCAAGGCACCTGAATAATGATAAGCAGTATCCCAAAGTTGACCCAGTTTTGGAACTCGTTTCGAACTAGTCTCTACTTACATGTTGTTCAAAAACTAAAAAGGAAAAAGTGTGAACGGAAGAAAAAAAAACAATTCACCACTTTAGAAACGAGGAAACTGGGCCGAGTTTACATTCGCAAGGACTCCTGGGACTGTTACTAGGGACAAATTGGCCAATAGCTGACCAGCGCATGCCCAGTAGTTCTCTCAGAAAGACTCCCATTTGGCTCCAGTTCGATCCCTTCTCGTTTCTAAAATGGCGAATGGCGGGAAAGAGGAAAACTTAAGCCTCTTTAAGGGCCTGTTTACATGAGGTGGGGGACCCCAGTTAGATGAGGTAACATTTGGTGGGTCACTCCCCCTACCACGTAAACATGATCAAATTAAAATGAGAGATTAGGGAGCTTTAGCATAGACGACGGCAACTGCAGCGAAAACGTCAGTTTTTAAATGAATTCCCGTTTTTTCAATCTTTGTCGCGTTTATTCCAATTTGCTGAAAATAGCAACGGTGTAGGCGAATTTCCCTAGATTTGACTTCTTGAGTACCGCACTCACGTTTAGAGAGGGAAAAAGAGATTCGTCGTCGCTTGTTTACGTCCTCCATAAAACTTGCAATTAGGCATTTTCACGTCGTAGTCGTGCAAGGACGGTAAAGAAATGTACAAAAAAGCGTGAAGTTGTTGTTTTGCGTAATAAACCTATTGCTTTTTTGACGTCCTGTTTGCCGTCGCCGTCGTCGTTGCTAAATCTCCCTATTATATGGACACGCGGGTTGTAAATAGGCCCCAAGTCGTTATCTCGATTAAAAAAGGTAGATCTTTTTTTACTTAAAATTAGCGAGAAGCCGCCTTTAAACTTTGTGCAATGAAATATAACTGATATATACTTTTCACATTCATTCATTCATTCATATTTTATTCGCCATATCACACATCATTACAATAAAGTTGAATTACAAAGAAAGTTAAAAGAAGCAGACGGCGAGGAAACCTGCCGGAAAGAAACCACGAGGCTTAAAAAGAATCAGGTTTCCTCAGACTGAAAACAAGCGAGTCTTATATAACAATATGAACCAGCAAAAAGTTGCATAGGGGGAAGATTTAGTTATCTTAGCATTCAGAGAGTTGTAAAACTTTGGAAAGAAAATGAAAAAGCGCCTGGCATTGGTTCTGCATAGCGGTGAACGAAAAGATTGAGTACATACTGGTATTATAATTTTGTTCATCAGAAAATGATATTGAATTTTGAAGGGAGTGTAGAATTATTAACTGATAACATAATTAGGCCTAATTGAAACAAGTGGCTATCTCAGGGGCACCCAACGACTGTTTTCTGCAAAATATCTGTTCGGAGAAGCAAATATGGCCTATAATTTTCTATTGCCTGAGAAGGGCTTAAAATTTCTAAATGACCGTTCCATTCATGCACAATTTTTGAAGCTTACCTAATTAATTCCCTATGATTTTCTGAAGTTTAATTTTTCACAATTCAGTCCCCAGGTTAGGCTATTTTTCGTAGAAAAAGGAAACCTAAGATATCTGGATTAAAATATGTGATGGAGAGAGAAATCAGAAAAATTCTCACTTTCGTAAAACGATAATTTTAACATAAAATTTTCGGGAAAATAATACTGAAGCCCTTGCAATTTCGAAAAGACTTAAGTTCCCCCATGACCGAACAGATACAAATTTAATAGTGCCGCCTAGGATGCATTTCTAAATATCTAAAAGTGCTCTGGATAGTCTTAAAAAGTGTACTCATTGTATATATTATGTGGAGACGGTCGCTGGAAGCCTCTGATATCTTGACAGTTCAATAGCTTTTGCTCCTTGAAGATCGGGTCAGTATGGGCGTCGTACCTATATTTGATTACTGTTCTTAGTAAGCGCCTATGTAAAAATCCCTATCAGCCTTTTAAGAATAGATTTAAAGGTACATCCCAAGCTAGACTGCAATAATATATATGTATGGAAGGATTATTGAATTGTACAAGGTAAGAAGAGAGTGAGCAGAGAGAAAAAACCTAGATTTACGAACGATGCCTATAGGTTTAGATATTTTAGTGACCACTAAAGATATATGAGATTTTCTAGGTTAACGTTACATTGTCATCTAGAAGAACACCCAGAAACATAGTTCCCGAGAAACGAAGGATAGGCCGCTCGTTCCTCTCCGCGATAAAGGTTTTTACTCCCCGCGACTAAATTAGTCCTGTCAGGCCTCGTAGGGAGAGCAACGATAGAAATAATCCGAACGTCATGGGTTCGAATCCCATAGAGGTTTAAAGATTTCTTGCTTTCCATCGTGTGGTCCATCCCTAATTTCCTTTACTAAGGCTAGCTTTTAAGCGCTCGGTGGGTTATCTTCTGTAACACTTGAATTTTCACCAGAGTTAATTATCTGTTCCACCATGATCATCTCGTTCCAACTCAGCTGTTCTCTTACATACATACATCCGATTATAAGTCCCCCCTCCCCCTCCCCCAGACATAAGCCCCCTCTAGCTTTCAATTTTATGTATTGAAATGAATTCGCTTAATAATGACGTTTTGAAGCTTAATAAAAACCAGTCAAAGTAGCTTGTTTCGAAGAGCTGTTACTATTCCGGTCATAAGCCCCCTCGGATCAAGCCCTTCCGATTATAAGCCCTCCAAAAACCGCTTACGAAGTTGTATAAACCTTATAAAAAGCAGTTAACAGTATGGGCACGAGGAAGACACGCGAGAAGAGAGGGAGAACCTGCCTGAAGAGGCCATGAAAATCGTTTCCAGCTCTCTATCACAAAGCTTGCTTGACAGGTAATATGGTGCAAAAAATATCGGTGCGTGTCTCCCTCGCGCGCCCCGTTCTATGTTGAGCCCATATTACTTTCAAGCCCCTGCTACGAAGGCTATGCATGAAGTCTTCTTGTAACCATTGCTTCCCACACACACGTTCTTTGTGCTTCGTAGCGTGGGGACGGAACGCGTGACCAAGCCGAAACGGAAGTTCGTTCAACACTGGTCACGTGTTATCTAGTCGGCGTTTTCATCGCATAAAATATATAGTGTGTACCACAGGCTTTTTCTCGCCTGCGGCGGGAATCTTTGGTGTCAGCCGAAGGCCAAAGCTACCCTGAAAGATGGTTCGGAGAGCGTTACGACCTAGCGACTCCGTAAACGATTTCGGCCCGCAGCCGTTAAAGGGGCAGGTTCACGGTTCAGCGCATGCTCATTTATCAAAATGCTGTTTTTCTGCCGGAACATGCTGTACAGCCCCGAGAGTAAGGTTTATCTCAGCTCCACTGATACTAACACTTTGAGGACGATTGACTGACGGATGTGTTTTCATACCCATCACATTGTACAGTGTATTCCGGTTACTAACAAGGGCAAATAAAGTTCCTTAAGTCCAGTATCCACAAGGATTAATAAGAGAGTAACACATGGCATAAACTGCTATAGGGCAGCTATCGTCTATGCAAGCAATATGATCATGTCATAATGTCAAAGAATCAATCTGCACACTCCCCTGACAATCACTTGCATTTGATCAACTTAAATATTTGCAAATAGCTGTAAATTAATCAACCATGACATAAAACCTTCGATCAACAATAAATTCAACGTTGGTAGTGTTGGCATAATCCACTAATTTTTTCTGCGATTTTAGTACTCCTCTTTCCTACTTCAGGTTACTCAAAAATACACTTCTACTTTGAAATACACTCTGAGATCGCTGAGATACATGTGAGTGGGATTATTAACCGATAGAATTAATAATAAATTGGAAGAAAGTAATTTAATTAATGAGCATGCGCTTAACCGTGAACCTGTCCCTTTAAAACCCCTCTTAGAGAAAAGAAGGATTTTTTTAGGGCAGTGTAACTACAAGTTTAAAGAATGTAAGTTGTTGACTTAAGCAATAACCTTCAAACTATTGCTTAAAATTTTTTCGTCACAAATATTTTCGGCCACTTTTCCCACAAAAAAACGAATAAACCATAACAAAAGACACTATTACAACTCGCAGATCTCTTAAAGGTAGCATGTCGGTTCCAGGAGCAGCTAAACTCCAGGAACAGTTCTTTATACTACAAAATGAAGCCTAATTAGGCATTTAAGCCTTCTCACAAAAGTCAATTTGTAAATCAAAGTTCGCACCCTAAATATGCCATTTATACAGCGTTTATTGAGAATTATGATTGGAGATGTTTCCCGGAATAAACTGGGTTTTATCAAGGTCTTGTTGTATTCTTTATCGCAAAGGACAGATAGCGTGCCTAAAAACCAAATATAAGTGTCCTTTTTATACGGATTAAAAAACCAATCATAAAACGAAGCGAGCAAAGCGAGCCACGAGAGGCGATGGGTTTTCCTCCTCCCGACAACAGTAAGCTATTTATTATCCTCATTCCACAACGTGGTTTCTTCAACATTCTAATCGTGCGCAGTTGACGATAACCGTAATATAAGCACAAGAAATTCATTAAGTCGAAGAGCGAGAATAGCACATTATAAAGGAAGAGAAATAGGAGGAAAAGAAATAGTTTCTCCCTCTACCCATCCCTAAAGGTAATTTTTACTGGTCAATGAAGTTTCCACATGCCGTGTATAGAGAAACAGTGAAATATTTCAGTTTAACAATTATTGCAAGTAAACACTTTGATATGGTTAGCCTGCGAATTAGAATGGTAACTTCGTCTTCGTTAAACATATGTTATATTTTGCGATAAAAAAGTCGGTTACATTTCCTCGCATGAAACGTTTGTTATATCAGTTTTGCCTTAAAAGATGTTACAATTCGGGTTACTGTACGTTTCATTCAAAAGTTATTACATTTCGCGTTTATATTACATTCTGCGTCAATTTTAAATCTAACGGCGTAACAAACTTTTCTTTCGTCAGCGATGGAGAACTTACCGCTGCGAGAGGGTTTGGTTAAGCTGTGCACAGACGTTTTCCTTATTTTTTTTCGACAAATTTAACAAGCGCGGAGAGCGGTCTATTTTCTCACTTCCCCACCCGGACCACCCACTCTAGACAATCGGCGACAAAATGAGTTGAGACACTTCGCCCAAAACTGGCCTTTTTTACGTTTTATTAACTTCAAAAGGAGGAAATATAGCTTTCCTCCCCCATCCCCTCCGTGCAATATTGTGCCCTTGTTCTAGCTACCTGTAGAAAACCAACTTTGAATGGAGGGGACAGGGGAGGGGTGTGGATTCTTTAGTTCTCCGAAAATACCCTATTTAAGTACAATGTCTCAACAATTTTGTCGCCGATTGTCTGAATCTCAAAAGTGGCCGTACGTCCTTTAGAAAGGTAATTGAATTCATTTCTTTATGCTGGGATGTAAGACCCCTGGTGGCTTTTCATTTGTTGTGTTTGACTTCATCATACCTATTTTCGAACAGTTACAATAAGGCGATTTCGTTATTTTCAGTGCGTGACATTTCGTGTCACGCTTAACCGTGCCTTGACATCGTGCAATGTGGCGCGTCGCTCACCATTTTTTATTCTCTCCTTTATCGAAACGCATCGAAACAAAGAACAAAGTGAAAAGGATAGGAAACTTAATAGATTTCTAGGAATTAAAGTAGCTATAATGGCTAAAATTGCTCTTTAGGAGGAATTTCAACGAGTAACCACGAGTAACCACGATGAGTATAAAAGAAAAATAATTTAATTACCTTTTAAGAACACAGTTGGTTACTCGTGGTTACTCGTGGCCAGTCTCCTCCTGACCTGACAGTTTCTACAGTAAAGTACATTCTTCAAAGACCCTTATGGGTATATGGGCAACGAATCTGCTGCACAGATTTAGCGATGCTATGCAGCTTTGCTGTGCGTTAGAAGTTGGAACATTTTTCCTGAAAATTCTCCTGCGCATAGCAATCATGGCTATTTTATCGTCCATCCCACCCTTATCAAATAGCCAAACTTTGAATAAACACTTCGAACTTACTAGGGATATATTCAGATACAATATATTACCTGCCATTGATTCCTACCGATCACACTTAGTTAACAGAGGAAAATCAATCATTCGGTACGTGGGTATGCTGCGTAATTACTTGAAAACTCTACCGAGTACAAAGATTGTCAAAACTAATTTTCCCTCGAAAAACACAGGTAAGGGATTATATGCGTATCTTATCTATCTTCTGAAAAACGACCCGGTGTATATAGTAATCTCAACTAGTTACCGTCTCCTAACCGGTGCTAATAAGACAACAGCGCGTAGATTTCGATTCAGACAATCGGCGACAAAATGAGTTGAGACACTTCGCCCAAACCTTGGCTTTTTTACGTTTTATTAACTTCAAAAGGAGGAAATATAGCTTTCCTCCCCCATTCCCTCCGTGCAATGTTGTGCCCTTGTTCTAGCTACCTGTAGAAAACAACAAACACCCCAACTTTGAATGGAGGGGACAGGGGAGGGGTGCGGATTCTTTTGTTCTCCGAAAATACCCTATTTAAGTACAATGTCTCAACAATTTTGTCGCCGATTGAGAGGTTTATAAATTTCCCGCGGATCTGTGAACGGGCTAGAAGGAAGACTGAAGATATATCTTTATAATACATGAAATTGACTCCATTTATTGCGAACCGCCTTAGTCCGGGGTGTTTCAATTCTTTACTAACTTGTGGCTTACACTTGCCACATGTGGTACGCTTGCTACACTCGCTACATGTGCTACATCAACTACGATTGCTACACGTGCTACGCATGCTACATGTGCTACACTTGCTACGCTTGTTACGCGTGCTATGCTTACGACAGTTCCTGCGCTTGCTACACTTGCTATGCTTGCTACGCTTGCTACCCTTGCTACGCTTGCTACACTTGCTACACTTGCTACACTTCGGCTACCCTTGCTAAGCTTGCTACACTTTTTACGCTTGATATACACTTGCTACAGTTGCTACACTTGCTACAGTTGCTACAGTTGCTACACTTGCTACAGTTGCTACGCTTGCTACACTTGCTACACTTGCTACACTTGCTACACTTGCTACAGTTGCTACACTTGCTACAGTTGCTACACTTGCTACACTTGCTACACTTGCTACACTTGCTACACTTGCTACACTTGCTACACTTGCTACACTTGCTACGTTTGCTACACTTGCTACACTTGCTACGCTTGTTACGCGTGCTATGCTTACGACAGTTCCTGCGCTTGCTACACTTGCTATGCTTGCTACGTTTGCTACCCTTGCTACGCTTGCTACACTTGCTACACTTCGGCTACCCTTGCTAAGCTTGCTACACTTGCTACGCTTCCTACACTTGCAACACTTCGGCTACCCTTGCTAAGCTTGCTACACTTGCTACGCTTGCTACACTTGCTACAGTTGCTACACTTATTACACTTGCTACGCTTGCTACACTTGCTACACTTGCTACACTTGCTACAGTTGCTACACTTGCTACAGTTGCTACACTTGCTACAGTTGCTACACTCACTACACTTGCTACACTTGCTACAGTTGCTACACTTGCTACAATTGCTACACTCGCTACACTCGCTACACTTGCTACAGTTGCTACACGTCCTACACTCGCTACACTTGCTACAGTTGCTACACTCGCTACACTTGCTACACTTGCTACACTCGCTACACTTGCTACACTTGCTACACTTGCTACACTTGGTACACTTGCTACAGTTGCTACACTTGCTACAGTTGCTACACTTCCTACACTTGCTACACTTGCTACACTTGCTACAGTTGCTACACTCGCTACACTTGCTACAGTTGCTACACTTGCTACAGTTGCTACACATGCTACACTTGCTACCCTTGCTACGCTTGCTACGCTTGCTACACTTGCTACACTTGCTATACTTGCTACAGTTGCTACGCTTGCTACACTTGCTACGCTTGGTACACTTTCTACGCTTACTATTCTTGCTACATGAGCAACGCTTACTACATCTTAATTACTAAGACTACTACATCTCCTACGCTTGCTACAGTTGCTATGCTTACTACGCTTGCTACGCTTGCTACACTTGCTCCGTGCGGCATGTGTTACACTTGCTACGTGCTTTATTTACTACGCTTGCTACATCTGCTACACTTGCTACGTGCTACGCAAATTGACTGGCTTACTCACACGCCTCCTTTACTTGCTCTGTTCTACATTTGTTACGAGTGATACATAAGCTTCACTTGCTACATAATTGCTGCACGTGCCATACCACACAGATTATTGTTCGTTACACCACTCATATTATCTCCTGTTACACTGCTCATTCCATTCTTAATATTACGCCTGTCGTTTTTCTTTACAAAATTTATTTCCATTTATTTCTCTTTTTATTGTGTTTGTATCCGCACTTGTTCAAATATAATGTTACTGAAGAAAATGAACTTAGCATATAACTCGACTGGTTAATTATAAGAAAAAGGGGTATAGTATATATTGACTTTTAGCCGTTTTGCTTAAATGAAAAGATATACCATATATTGAATAAGCCAATCAGAGAGTGGCTTCAGTGAAGTACTTTCATCTAAATTGCATTGGCCCTCAGCTTGAGAAGTCTAGATCCTGCGCCAGTTGTTCAACTCTTTCTTCGGCTTCCGTGGAAATGGCAAATTCAAGAACGTATCAGGACATCCCCAATCTATCAGAGATATCGAGACGACGTGGCTTGAAATTTCTTCATTTAAATGTGTGCTCCCTTCTTCCCAAACTTGACGAGATTCAGATGCTGTTACAAGGGTATAAGAACATTGATTGTTTTTCCGGCACAGAAACAAGTATCTGCTGATGAAATTGGCATACAAGGCTATACCATCTACCGTTTGGATCGATAAGCTCACACGAGGAGAGGTGACGTTGCTGTTTATGTTCGCGATTGTTTGTCGGTATCTAGACACTATGATTTGGGATTGAAATCTGTTGAGGGGATTTGGTTGGAGATTCTCATCACAAAGTCTACAAATAGTTTACTTAGCACTCTGTTTCGTCCGCCGGTTGGCTCGCAATTTATCAGTGAAGACTACACTAAACCTGGAGGACAGCCTTAGCTTAGCAATCGCAGAAAATAAAGACATTTAACTGGTTGGTAATCTGAATGCAAATTTTGTACCTGGACAAAGGACCTATGAAGTCTCGAGAGAGATAATAGGTTTTGGCATGTCTCAGTTAATCAATGAACCCACTGGAATCGCTAAAAGCAGCAGCACCTTGATTGAACATCCACATTTTTGGTACTGTGCTTCTTAACGTGACTGGTTTAAGCACGCTCAAAACACTCCTTGGCTTCTTCAAAGTCACCTAGCTTACGGTGAATTAGACCTAGGTTATTGTACGTCGTTGCAACAGCAACATGTTTGGCGCCGAGCTTCTCAAGTCTGATCGCTAAAGCACGTTCATGATACTCCTTGGCTTGCTCAAAGTCACCTAGATCTTGGTGAATTACACCTAGGTTATTGTACGTCGTTGCAACAGCGACATGTTTGGCGCCGAGCTTCTCAAGTCTGATCGCTAAAGCACGTTCATGATACTCCTTGGCTTGCCCAAAGTCACCTAGATCTTGGTGAATTACACCTAGGTTATTGTACGTCGTTGCAACATCAACATGTTTGGCGCCGAGCTTCTCAAGTCTGATCGCTAAAGCACGTTCATGATACTCCTTGGCTTGCTCAAAGTCACCTAGATCTTGCTGAATTAGACCTAGGTTATTGTACGTCGTTGCAACAGCAACATGTTTGGCGCCGAGCTTCTCAAGTCTGATCGCTAAAGCACGTTCATGATACTCCTTGGCTTGCTCAAAGTCACCTAGATCTTGGTGAATTAGACCTAGGTTATTGTACGTCGTTGCAACATCAACATGTTTGGCGCCGAGCTTCTCAAGTCTGATCGCTAAAGCACGTTCATGATACTCCTTGGCTTGCTCAAAGTCACCTAGACCTTGGTGAATTAGACCTAGGTTATTGTACGTCGTTGCAACATCAACATGTTTGGCGCCGAGCTTCTCAAGTCTGATCGCTAAAGCACGTTCATGATACTCCTTGGCTTGCTCAAAGTCACCTAGATCTTGCTGAATTACACCTAGGTTATTGTACGTCGTTGCAACAACAACATGTTTGGCGCCGAGCTTCTCAAGTCTGATCGCTAAAGCACGTTCATGATACTCCTTGGCTTGCTCAAAGTCACCTAGATCTTGGTGAATTAGACCTAGGTTATTGTACGTCGTTGCAACATCAACATGTTTGGCGCCGAGCTTCTCAAGTCTGATCGCTAAAGCACGTTCATGATACTCCTTGGCTTGCTCAAAGTCACCTAGATCTTGGTGAATTAGATCTAGGTTATTGTACGTCGTTGCAACATTAACATGTTTGGCGCCGAGCTTCTCAAGTCTGATCGCTAAAGCACGTTCATGATACTCCTTGGCTTGCTCAAAGTCACCTAGATCTTGGTGAATTACACCTAGGTTATTGTACGTCGTTGCAACATCAACATGTTTGGCGCCGAGCTTCTCAAGTCTGATCGCTAAAGCACGTTCATGATACTCCTTGGCTTGCTCAAAGTCACCTAGATCTTGGTGAATTACACCTAGGTTATTGTACGTCGTTGCAACATCAACATGTTTGGCGCCGAGCTTCTCAAGTCTGATCGCTAAAGCACGTTCATGATACTCCTTGGCTTGCTCAAAGTCACCTAGATCTTGCTGAATTAGACCTAGGTTATTGTACGTCGTTGCAACATCAACATGTTTGGCGCCGAGCTTCTCAAGTCTGATCGCTAAAGCACGTTCATGATACTCCTTGGCTTGCTCAAAGTCACCTAGATCTTGCTGAATTAGACCTAGGTTATTGTACGTCGTTGCAACATCAACATGTTTGGCGCCGAGCTTCTCAAGTCTGATCGCTAAAGCACGTTCATGATACTCCTTGGCTTGCTCAAAGTCACCTAGATCTTGGTGAATTCCACCTAGGTTATTGTACGTCGTTGCAACATCAACATGTTTGGCGCCGAGCTTCTCAAGTTTGATCGCTAAAGCACGTTCATGATACTCCTTGGCTTGCTCAAAGTCACCTAGATCTTGGTGAATTACACCTAGGTTATTGTACGTCGTTGCAACATTAACATGTTTGGCGCCGAGCTTCTCAAGTCTGATCGCTAAAGCACGTTCATGATACTCCTTGGCTTGCTCAAAGTCACTTAGCTTACGGTGAATTAGACCTAGGTTATTGTACGTCGTTGCAACATCAACATGTTTGGCGCCGAGCTTCTCAAGTCTGATCGCTAAAGCACGTTCATGATACTCCTTGGCTTGCTCAAAGTCACTTAGCTTGGTGAATTAGACCTAGGTTATTGTACGTCTTTGCGACATGAACATGCTCAGCTCCAAGTACTTTAAGCTGGACACCAGCTAACAGTTTGAAGTACCTTTTTGCAGCGTTAAATTCACAGTGCTCTTGACAAGTCAGACCAAAGTTTTCAAATGTTTTTAAGATGCTTTCATCATAATTTTGAGATACCCTTCCTTTCAAAAACACATGATCAGCTAAGGCTCTTAAATGCGGCACAAGGTGCGTCGAATCCAGTATCCTGTTCTCTGGTGAAATTTCGATTATGAATTGGTTTAATGTTGCAAGAGCCCCATTGACGACCTCTGGCTCTGGACTCTCTCCATACGCATTTATTAAAGTTTTGATAGCATCATGCACAACCTGATGTACTCGAATGCGGCAGCCAGCCTCGTCCTCTTCAAAAATCAGCAGTGAGCACCTTCTGATTCTCAAGCAAATAAGTTCATTGTCTGTTGCATCTACTTTCCTAATGTAATTGATTGCTAAGCTCAGGTTTAATGGTTGCGGTGCGCACAGAGAAAGGAAATTGAATAGTTGTTTAACAACTCTGTCTGACATAATCTGTGATTCGACTGCTAACGTTATTGCTTTAGTCATAGTGCTTGGGTAAATTGGGTTGGTATCAGCAAGATTATCCTCGGTAGTGCTTCTTTTACCCTCGTCTAATTTCTTCAAAAATTCACTCCAACCAAACTTTTCCGAAACTCCGGCTTGACGAATCTCTTTAACAAAGATAGCAGCACTTGCTAAAGCAAGGGGCTGATAGTCCAGTTTTTCTGCAACGTTTTTTTTAAGTTCGCTGTCGGCGATGTCTGAAAGCTTCGACAACAAGAAAAAGGCATCTTCGGGCTCCATACCTTTGCTTACTGATATGTGACAACTAAAAGAGTTTGTTGAGGGAATAGACTGTATATTCTGTGTTGTAATCAACATCTGACCCTTTTCCCATGCGTTGTGTCCAGACTTTGGCAGAAAATCAAAGATAGAGGGCACGCTAGTGACGTTGTCAACCACTATTAGCCACGTCGTGTACAGGTTGATTTTCCCGGCAACAACCATCTTAAGATGGGTGATTTTCTCTTCAACCCTCCAATCCTTGGAGGTCAGAACTTCCATGACCAAGTGTTCCGGGCACTTAAGTTGACGAGCAAAGGAGGCATATGATTGCAAAAGTGAATCTAGGCTTGCTGCATCTAAGGTCATCACAAATGAAGAAGCGTCCGGTATTTTTTTGACTTCATCAAAGAAATTTTGAGCTACGAGGCCAGCTAGCTGAGATTTGCCACTTCCAGGATTTCCTGAGATGTAAAGATAACTTAACTTGTTATCATTAGCCTCTTTCAGCTCTCTCAGCTGTTGGGTTATCTTAGCTACCTCACGATCACGACCTCCAACTTCGTGAGAAGGTTTAGGTGGAAGAATGCAGAATGAAGGTGCTTCTTTCTGGAGCTGATGTTCAAGAACTGTTTTCTTATTCTCCGTTTTTTGGAGGTCCCGTTTGAGGTCGTCAACCTGTTTCTGAATCTTCCGCAACTCTTCCGTGGGAAAAGCTCTCTGATTTTTTATGTCCTGAATTTGAGCAGTAGGTAGACCAAGCGCTTGAAAAGCAGTGTGAACTTTCCTAATGGTAATGTGAAAATCTTTGTCAGAGAGATTGCCTTGTGTTATGTGAGCAAATTCTTCATTTCTAAATTCTCTAAGATCGTCCACATTTGTCCTGACCGCTGCATTGATGCCTTTCCCAACACAGTCGGAAAAAAGAATGGCGTAAAATAGCATTGTACAGTCCCATTCCCCTCTATCCCCGTTTTTCATGGTTGCCAAGAGACGACCATTCCTTCTTTTGCTTGCTGGAGACTCCATGCTGCAAAAGTCTGTTCCATTCTGAGGATCATCTTTCCATTCTCCCAAGAGTGATGATTTGTATTGATTGTCCCACTCTTGTTTGAAAATTACTCTCAGGCCCTCAGCTAGTATATCGGTAGTAACTTTACAAATTCTGAAGTAGTTCAGTTCTTCATTGGTATATTCCTTTGAAAGGGCCATAATTAAGAATTGGGACCTTTTGAAAAATAGACCTAATATTAGCTTTCCATTAAAAATAAAACAGGTTGCCGAGGGCTGCAAGTGGACTGGCTGGGGAAGTTGAAAGCGGATAATTAAACAGTTGTGATCTTAAAAATTAGTGGGAAGTGCAATGAATGTTCTCTATAAATGAACTTGTTTACATGTTGTAAGAAAGAGAGTACTATTGTAATTAGTTTTTGTTGTCATTCTTCAAAGATAAGAAACCTTTTAAAGTTAATTTAGCCTAAAACAAACATCTAATTATTCAGCATATCTGCCAAATCAGTCGCTTTAAGGAACAATTAACCAATGAAGCAAAAGTAGATTTTCATCAGTACACGTGCAAATAGATTTCTTTATATCATTGTTCTAAGATTCCAGAGTGGGTGGAGTTTGGGATGTAAACCGAGTACGTTGTGATTGTGAGAGGAAAACATTATGTGTTAAATCCAAGCAACTGTGAGTGTTTTTTAACGGGATTTTTTCGGGAAAATCATTGGGTTGGCAGCAATCGCAAGATTCCCCACAACTGAGAGCTGTTTAATAGCTCACAATTTAAGATAAGCAAAAGTACAGATGACGGCTGAGCAATTATCTGTGATTGTGTTCATTGGGGATCACTCGGTACGATTTTGATTGATAAAGGGTGATGTTGCATTCTTCTTGAAATGTACTGATGACGACCTTGTTAAGTGGGCAAATAGCTTTTTTTTTTTTTTGACTTCTACCCTGACGCCCAATCTGTTTCTTTAAGTTAGATGCTCACGATGCTTGAAGAGATGGAAAGAGTGAGTTTGGCTATGATTAAAGACCTTTAGCATTAGGTTTTTCATGGGAAACCGCAATCTGCAGTTTGCAGTTTCGCGTTTGCGCAGTTTCACGTTGCCGGGATTTCAAATTTTTGCAAGGCGTTCATTGTTTAATACCGCCATGTTGTTTTTTGTCAAGTCAAAGTACGTCACTTTTATAGCCCAAAAAACAGGGATAATTAACTTATTCAAGTTCAAAAATCAAACAAGCACATCGCAGACGGATAAAGAAAGCTACTTCGTGCCTCTATTCGTGAGGCTGTACAATTTTTAGTGGAAAAACCCTTGCCGTAAGTCACTTACCGCTAGATGCCCTTCCTGCCGCTCAAACGTGAACTGCAAACTGCAAACTCGACCGAAGACCTTGCCTAGTCCATGTACGGCGTTTTCCCAGTCTCTCTGGGTCAATTAATTTCGGTGACGTATCCGAGGCGAACATTTTCGCTTGGACCACGTGACCCGAAACGCTTTGGCCGCTCGGAATAATGAGGCCTAAGGGACGGACCATTAGAAAAGTGATGGGGTGGGGGGGGGGGTGGGGAATTTTCAGCTTGCACGAAATTTTTTTTTCGCTCACTGCTTGGGCAGGAACTTTTTTTCAGGTGAATCCCTTTGCACGATTTTTTTTCAGACAAATATTGTTTTTTGTTGAACAGTAAAATCTTAATTCATTATCTATGTGTTTTTGTGCTTTATAAATCATTCTACACTCACAACAGATCAAAGGATACAGGCCACCTTAATGCAAAATCTTTTCGAAAATGTACACACAGTGAGAGAGGAGGAAGCCACTTGGAGTGGACGGTCTGGCTGCCAATGAAACCCATACTTTGTGGTTCTTAATTTGATTTCTGAAACTCAGACTTTCTGCATGAATTTTTTTTCTTTACCTTCTTCTTTGCATGAATTTTTTTTCTTGGCATTTTCCCTTGCACGAATTTTTTTTTTGATTTTTTCCCCACCCCCCACCCCCCACATCACTTTTCTAATGGTCCGTCCCTAAGGACTAGGTAATGCAAGACCGGGGTCACGTGACATTCTCAGGTTAGCGGTTGACAGTTTTCAATGAAAAACCTGATACTAAAGGTCTCTAATATCTTTGAGGTCACGTGTCCCAAAACGGATAAATGTAAGCAAGTATCCAGGGCGGATAAAGGTTGGGAGGGGTGAAACGAGCGCTCCTCTCTTCATTAAAATGTGTGATGCGGAGTAGGACTGGCACGAGCGCTCTTTCCTCGCTTCCGGTGCGCTTGAAGGCCGGCGAAATTTTCGTTTTTGCAAACCGGAAATCCTATTTTCTTTCTGTAATTTCAGGCTACAATGTTAAATAGATAAATTTGTTTGATAACAATATCAATAAACAGTTTCATATGTTTGTGTTTGTGTGCCTGTAAGTCAAACTTGTTGGTCGTATAATGCTAAAAATTTGAGTTTAATTTGAAAGTGTTGAATACCCCCTCCTTCCACTAAATATCACCTGATCGTCTTTCGCCGTTTCGTTTGCAAAAGCTTAACACTTCTTAACCTCAATTTTTACATATGTTAAAGGGGGATAAATTTTATACAACATAACAAAAAATTAGATTGATATATTTTGATATAGTGGCGTTGTACTGCTTCAAACTTTGTTTCTCGAGTGCAACTCGCCATGGCGATTCACGCAATGCGTCGCAAATCCGGCAACCGCATGTAAACAAAATTTATTGAGGTTAGTTGTAAGCTTTTTTCTCCCTTTTTCTCTCTAAAACAAAACAACGTAAACAGCAAAAACTGAGCGGAAACTAATTTTGAAGTTTCGAAGAACCAGAAAGACCAAGAGCCATAATAGGACTATTATGGGTCTTGGAAAGACGCATATGTTTTTTTTTTTTTTTCAAGATGATGGTGATTGAAATTAGCATAATTTCACCTTGCACGAGCTGCACGCATTTATAAAATACACTTCATCTTGTTATGAAACACGATCTGCTGTCTTTTAGTTTTGCCATGGATAACATGGATGAGATTTTCCTTCGTGTTTTAGACAGTTCTTAGTTGTTTTTGTTTTGGAATAACATCGACATTGGCGAGTAGTAGAACGAAAATGTAATTCAGTGGTAGAGTCATGGAAGTAATTAGAGAAACCCTTTGAAACAGATGCTTGCCTACTCCAACTAAACCTCCCGCAAAAAATAGCAACATTTGCCTCTCGGAGACAGCATACCAGCACAAAGGAACGAGGAAGAAGTGCAAGAAAACAAATCAAGCCGCCATAATTCAGTGACAGCGGCAGTGTCTAATGGACAAACCACATCGCAAGCCCTGACCGAAGTCGAAAATAAGTCTAAGGAGAGTCCCAGTCCACTGCATCACACCTTTTTGCTCGGGCGCGCTCGTTTCACCGCCCAACCTTTATCCGCCCTGCAAGTATCTGTTCAAACGCGCTTGTGACCGCCGTATACAGCTATTTCAAAAAACGTTTTCGGAAGAAAAGCAAAAAGCCTTCATGCCAAGACCGAAAGGTAATATGGGAGTTTTATAATGACTTGCTATAGCTCCTTGTAGGGGTTTAGCGGCCACTCACGCATGTCCTTGAGACGAGTTTGGAACGTCTTTCTGTAAGTGAGACTATTTCTAAACGTTGGACAAGTCTTAAAACAGAGGTGGTTGGAGCCGGGCCTTCAAACAGTAGGGAGCTTAAGCAAATACGATGGCGACAAAAGAGACCCGAAAAACAGTAGCTTTAAATTAGCCAAAACAACAACTTAAGGTCTCGGTAAATGAAAATTTTAGTACATTGCTCGATTTTGTTGTTTTTTGAATTTTTGGCATGAGTGGGTCCTAAATTTTAATTTGGCAGAAAAAGAAAATCAGAAAGTGCTTTTTAACCCTTCTAAAATGAGCCTTTTCTGAGCTAACCAGCCAAGCGTGGACTTCGCGCTAAATCTTTAGAGCTGATTTTCTCTCACTCTATTTTAGACGCAAAAATCAAAATTCTCCGACCTCCAGTCGGGACAAATTTTAAGCTATCGCTTTGAAACTTTCAGATATGATGGATAATGATATAGACTCAAAAAGGGTGTGTGGAATTTTCCGATTTCCCTTTGTAACTCATTTTATGTCAGTTTCTTTGCGTAAATCGCGCTCGAGATTCGACTTTTTAGTTTGAAATGCAATAATTCCGCTAACACGAGACATCTGCAAATTTCCTCACACCCTTTTTTAGGTCTTTTATCTGTCAATCAGATGCAATAAAAAGGAAGTGAATATTTAACAACGCGAAAGGGCTGGAGCTTCAGCAGTAAACTCGATACCTCTGAGTTCGAGAACAAAAAACTTAAGCACCTTTTGAAATTCGATGAAATAAAATCTTTTATAAGGTAATTTAGTCTTTTAGCTTTAATTTGATATGTAACTTGCCTTTGTAGCGAAAATACTCGCGCGACTAGAATTTTTTTCTGTGGGCACCTCGTTTTCCTTTACCGAGACCTTAAATTTGCACGTGCATCACGTTTTTTTTGTCCCTGGCCGTTGTTGCACGACTACGGCTTCAAATGTCCACGTCTTATGCGGGAAGTAAACAGCAGACCACAATTTTCTTTTCTTTTTTTAACTTAAAACTAATCTTTTAGAATTCATTTCCAGAAAAATCGCCATTATTTCAAAACTTGAACAAGGTGGAATTAAGGCGATGTGGTTGTCCATACATTCTCACACACTGGTGTTGTGCAAAATATTACCTGCATTAAACTTTGGCGAGCTTTGATTATACTTCTTGAGTGGGAACCATTGGAAAAAGGTTTTTTTAATTTTTTTTTTTTCGCCCAATTCGTTACCACGTTATGCAAATTGATAAAATGTAAAATTCAGTTTCTTTTTTCCTTGCTAAGGTGAACAACTTTACTGCTTTAAAAAATAGGAATAAGCAATGGTGCTGACTTCTTCTGAAACATTCTGTTACCTTGTGCATTTGTTAAAACTAAAATCATGATGAGTATGGTTTAGTACGAATGACGAATAAAAATCATCGACCACTTTAGTTGAGTGCTTGTTTGCCAGTAAAAGACGGATTTGAAACAACCCACATTACCTTACAGTCTTGGCTTGAAGACTTTTTGCTTTTCTACCGACAACGTTGTTTTTTGAAATAGCTGTATACCTCAAGGATTTAATCAAAAAAGAGTTGCATTTATTATTGATATTTCTGACTTGCTGTTGAGGCGCTTATTCGGGAGTGACGGTCATTTAGTTTTATTTACAATAGAGCTTACACTAATAAGGCTGAGGTCGCTGAGGTCGCTAAGCGTTTTGTCAATGTGGGTCAAAACCTGGCCAAAAGAATTGAAAATTGTGATGGAAGTCCGACCCAATTCATAAGATCGACTCCAGTAGCTAGTTTTGTTATGTCCTGTGTCACTGAAGCCCAATAATGTTCACTATTTAAATGTTTAAATGATCATAAGTCATCCTTAGATATTCCTAATAAATTAATTAAAATAGCTGCTCAGCCATTGTCAATACCTTTAGCGTCGGGTATCTGATTATCACTGCAGATGATTAAAAGAACATCGAAGATATAAAAAGATCTTAAGCCAGCTTGGTTTTCATGCCAATATCAGCAGTCAGGGGCACCCAACGAGGATATAGTTTAAAACCACTGAACATAGCATTGTTGAACGTATTTTAGTATTTAAACGGTAGATATAGGCATATTTTTATCCCCTAAAACTTTTCATCTGTTCGGATTTCCTAGCTGAAATTCTAGTGATCCGAAAATTATAGGGATAAAAACGTATCCTCTCGAAAATTTCAGCCAAGAAAAGGCTCCCGAAAATTCTAGATGGCCTTTTTTAGGGTCAAAATCCGTTAAAAATGGGTAATTATACCATTTTGTAGATGTTCGAAAATCATAGGAGAGGCAGGCAAGCAAGAAATTTTACAACAAATGTTCTCGAAAATCCTAGATCTCAAATCGTCTTCCGAACAGATATTTTCCAAAAATTGCCGTTGGGTGCCCCTGCGCAGTGAAACGTTTTTGCGTTATTAATTAGCTGTTACCCTATGTATTCAGTGTTAAGAATTTTCTTACTCTCATTTCCAGACCTCTTGACAATTTTTTTATTAGTAGTTCATTCATAATCTGTGACAATAAATTTTGTTATTTTACATTCAACTCACTATCTGTTTTCTGATTGGCCGAAAGCGTACAGTGAATTTTCGAAATCTGCGCCTGTGACATCATCTAGCTGCAGATTATACAATAATCATGTCAAGGACACTCGAGGTCACGGGTAATCATGTCATGTATGACCGCAGTGCTTGATTTCTAAGGGTAATCGTGTCAAGTTCGCGCACTTTGTGTTGCTTGCCGTCAGTAAAGAAGCAAAAACATGACTTCCAGGTTTGGTTCATTGACGAGCAAGACAATGAAAAAATAGTTGAAGACAAGGTCTCACAAACTGCACTAAAAGGTCGACGAAGGTTGTAAAGGAGCTGCTTGCTGATTACATGAAAGAGAAAAAACTGAGGGAACCTAAAGAGTTGGCACAAACTTTGAAAATATTTTATGTCGAAGCGAGAAAGAAAGAATTCGTTCAATGCATAATAAAACAATTATTACATTCGGTTTTTGTGATATCCAGAATAATCAAGATCTCGGTAAGGGTTATCGGCTTCGGCTGATAACCCCTGCCTCGACCTTGATTATTCTGGATATCACAAAAACCTCGTCCAATAATTGTTTAATAACTTTTGGCAAAGGATGTTGACTAGCTTACGAAACGTCAAGTCTATAAACAAATGTGAAAGTTCACAATGTTTATCACCGCTGATTATGTCTCATCTGTGATCAAGTTAGGATGGCCCAACAACAAAAGGACGTCTTGATTAAGTAACAGGTTTTCCGAGACCATACCGATGTTTTTCATTCGCCTTAAAAGTGAATTTGTCCTTGTCCAATGGCTACAAACTTTTAATCAATGATTGACTATGAATTGAAGTTTCTCAAAATGCAGGTTTTAGTAAAATCGATATCACTATGACAACAATAAACAAGAAATTTTGAAATCGATAAAATCCGAATTTAGCGCGATCTAGACCTGCTACTGAAAATCCGGCACCAGGAACTTATAGTGTGGTGTTTAGCAAATAACCTCCGTGAGAGGTAAAAAATTCTGTATGTTCAAATAAAACGTAAATGTATTTCAAACCTTACATTTTCAATAGCCGTGATAAATTGTTTAATACAAAAGTTCTAAATAACTCAAATTAATCCTAAGTAGTGTCAGAAGGCTGCTGAACTTCATTTTTCGATGCTAGGAAATTTTGGTGTATTCTCTTTATTTGCGATTCTAACCAACTGTCTAAGTGCAACTTTACTCTAAATTTGACTTAAAACGGCTCAAGAGAATGTTTTTTAAACATCATCACATAATCTTTATGATGTACATAATAATGTCTGAAACTTTTATTAAGATTGATTTACTGTAACACCTTGAAATTTCAAGACAAACCTAGCCTACGAACCGTCCAAAAATCCGCGTTACAACATTAATTCACTGTTATGGCGTTATGCTAATTATTCCAAATTAATGACCACCATACATACCTTCATGGCTAGTACATTTCAAGGTGAATATTGTCAGTGTTTTACATTCAAAATATGCAATGAAATTCACACTAAAATGTACTAGCCATGCTAGCCATCACTGGTTTTTGTGGTGATCGAACAAGGATAAAATCACTTTTAAGGCGATTGAAAAACATCGGTATGGTCTCCCAAAAACTGTACAAAGAAGATTTCCCTTCAAAAGGGCACGACAAGGAAATGAGTTAATAATTCAAAGGGCTGCTCTATAAGATAAGCCCCCCAACTGCCCCCCTCCTCCCACCTTTCCCGTGGCAGTCGCGGAAACAAGGACAATTTTTCTCCCACTTCTTCGCTAAGCCTCCCAATGCAATCCTGAAGAAAAGCGTGGCAAAACGTTATACAGTACACTGCCTCTTACAAGACCCCTCGTATTCGGGCCCATCTACCTAGAAAACAAAAAAATTCACCCGATTATAAGCCCCTCCCCGGATATAAGCCCATCTTTTGCGTGTATTGAAATTTATTATGACAATTTCAAGCTTAATTAAAAACCCATAAATACAAGTGTATTTGTTTAGCACTGCCATAGCTTGTTTTGAACCCGAGTTAGGGGGGGGACTTGGGTTAATGTTTGCTGGGTATGTGCCGCTGGCCTCTCAGAGCCCCTACCCCATTATAGTCTATTTTTTGGCCAATTATAGAAATGTAATTTTCGCGATCCCAACTTGGTCACTTTCTATTTATGCATCTACCTTATCAATGTGGTTTCAAACGGCGGAATGTAATGCGGTCAATGCGAGCTTATTGTTAAATTTAATAAACAACAAGTTTTCTGATTTTTTAACCGAGAATCTTCCCATTTTGAATCCCTACTTACCCCCAAAATCCGAAAATTTGCGACCCCATTGTACTAAAGATATTGAAAATGCTACCCCATTATAGTCACCGCAGTCGTGAAAATGCGACCCCATCCAGCGGCACATCCCTATTAGCCTCTAGTAAGGGAGTACACCCCGGGGTTTGAAGCGCTTTTTCATTCCGGTCATGAGCCCCCTTGGATATAGCCCCCCCCTCCCCGGTTAAAAAAACCTCCTAAAATTCCCTTCGAAGATGTGTGAGCCCTGGGCTTATATGCAGCAGTTAACGGGAGGCTATTGACTTCACAGATGCCTGAGGGCATGGCATGTGATGGGCACGGCACGCTTCAAACTGACGGAGCCATAACCTGAATTTCATCCGATTACTTCGAGTCGTTATTACTCCCTCAGTAACGTCTGAATCGACCGGCCGTTAATGCCGCCCAGTGACGTCACTACTCCTTGACCTTTGCTTTAATTCATGCAAAAAAACTTGCAGAAAGCTTCGCGTAAACAAAACCACCGACCACCGAAACCACAAATGAAAAACCTACTGACTGTCCGCAATAATTCTTCATTCGTTGTTCAATTTAGCATTTCAGTTTCGAAGACAAGGGCAATTTTGCTGTTTAAGGCAAAGATTAAGCTTCTCGAAATGTTTGAACTACACGAAAGAATGCCAGGGATCATGGCTCTTGAAGGGATGCAATCCGCTGAATATCAAGCGACAATCCCGCTAAAATGTTTCATAATTATACATAATTATGCGAATGTTTGGACAATCAACCAATCAAAATCACTACCCGGTTTTCGGGTAGTGAGTGACGTCACTGGACGGCATTAACGCAGGTCGATTGAGACGTTACTGAGGGAGTAATAACGACTCGAAGTAATCGGATGAAATTCAGGCTAATGGAGCCACATAAATTCTTATTGTCACGGCTCTGATTTCTCATGAGTTCATTTACATAGGCAATTTGATATCGTTTTTATGGTGCATTCAGTTGGGGATCAGGGTTGAGATTTCTGCGGAAATCCATATTTCTCGCATTTCCGAATCCAAAACCGGATTTTGCTTCTCTATCCTTCTATATTGTATACTTGAAAGCCATTTCACAGAAGGAAGTCCTTTGGAGCCAAATCCGCCTTTTAAAGAATTTGCGGTCAATTTTCTTTTTAGATGTATATTAATTTCCTCATATAGACCAGATTTAGATCCAGCACAAACGCGCCCTATGACGCATATTCCTTTAAAATCATTAAGATGACACAAGAAAAACAATAATATTTGAATTTTGTTTTTCTTGCTGACACGGTTGACACACGACATTTTTAAAATCACGCGAGAAATGCCACCCTTTCGGAAATGTTGATTCAACTTAACTCCGAGCTGTACAAAGTTCAGTGATTGTACTGTTGCCAATATATTAGAAACACGAAGGTACTCAACTACCAAATGCAATACTTACCCTGGTTACCCTTTTCAACTTTACTTGAAAAAGGCTCTAAGACGCTGAGGTAAAGAACATCTACTTAGACCAAAGGAAGTCGAAAAGAAAACCAATATTTCCCTGAAAGGAAATTTGATGATCAGTATATCACTTACATAAGAAGTTAACTTAAATGCGGATCACTAAACAGAGTCAAGCCGTAACGCAAACAGATACGAAAACGTAAATGTCCATGAATTTTTCTTTCTTTTGTCAGTAACTTAGTGAATAATATGGCTAGTTCTTAAATGTCGAAGGCACCTCTTGCGCCGAAATGATTACAGCAGAGCTAACTATCAAAAGGGCCTAGTCACGCCTTCTCCTGCATGAACGCGTATTAAATGAACTGGGAATGTATCGCAGACACTACTCTAGTAAAAAAAAAAAACTTGCTCAGCATTTTAATATAACATCCAATAGTGCATTATCTGTCCCTGGCAGCGTAATTTAAGGGACGTCTTCTCGCTAGCTAACTTCCACGTGACATTTAATTGACACTAATCAATTTTTTTTACTGGAAAGCTAAGGCCCGTTTCAAACGTTGTCCTACTTCCGTGCCAAACTAAATTGATCGAATTAAATTCGACTTTAGCACGGCAGTAGCGCGACGTCTGAAACCAAATCGTGCTAGTGTCGTTTTGCAGTCGAGCTACAGTCAAGCCAGCTTAGCACGGCAGCAGCACGACGTTTGAAACAGGCCTTAGTGACCTTCATAACAAACGTCATAAAGTTATTCTAGCGGAGTGGGAAGAGATGACAAAGTCGAGAAGGTTTTTCTTCACTTCAATGGGCACAATAGAAATTACTTTATGTTCAGTTTGGCTCTCTGTTTTACAGTGGTGTCTTTCAAATTGTAAATCAGAGCTTCTGCGAAGCCCCGATTGAACTTATTTAGACCTTTCCATAGACCACTCAACTGAAGCTTGCTCTCGTTATTAAAATAATCGGCTCGCTAAATATGCAGATTAAAACGGTTTTTGACTGACCATACTGTTGACTATAGAATCACGACGGTACTCAATACAATACTCACCCTTTTTAACTTCACTCGAAGAAAGGTAATGAGACAGCAAGTTACGGATGCTCCTCTTCAGATAGATGCAAGCGAAGGAAGTCGAAAGTGAAAGAAATTTTCCCAAGACAGGGAGTCCAGTTAATAATATCCTCTGACGTCAGTGTGCAGTGACCCTTATTTTATAAATACATTTTTTTATGGGTGTGATCAGTGGTATGGATCGCCAAATAGAGTCACGCGGTATAAACAAAGAAGCAACTGATTATCATTATTACGTGTGACATTTGTATGCATAAATATGGAGTAATGTTTTCAGTAGATTATCGAAAGGAAAGTATGGCTGTTTCTGGGAAATGATTGATAAAATTAATTTCACCGGCAAGCTGAGAATGAATACCACAGCAATAAATTCTTTTGTATGCAAGACAAGTATATTTTATTTTCAAGGTGGGAATATTTATTGTCAAGGTATTTATTTTCATGCAGCTTTCACGGTGTATTCATTCGTTAAGAGAAATGTGGGTCGGAATGCACCCTATGTAGCTCTTAAATCTTTCTTGCTTTGTATGTATCAATTTTTAACTCTTATTGTTTTAGTTTATGGCTGTACATATATATCTTTTTACTTCATAGTGTCCCCAATTAGCTTATATAGCTAATAGCTATCTGATTCTTATATAGGGAGGGGGAGGGGAGTGTGAGGATTCATTTCGCTTTGTAAATAAAAGTGAGATGTAGACTCTGATAGAAATCACGAAATATTCGCTCAAAGTTAATAGAATCTTTTTAAAATGTACCTCAAATTACTATTTTGTCATATTTTAAACAGTTTCCATGTTTATGTGCCCAGCTTTCGCAACCGTTGCTATGGAAACCTTAAATAAATCCCATTCCCAATAATTTGTTACTTAAAAATGCCTTTCTTTTATGTTTGCAATCCAGTTAACTCGAAAAAATCAATTGTTTTTGTGTTTTCTCTGACCTGTCATCGCATTGGTTTGTTTGGTCCAAAATCCACTTTGAGCCCTTGTCCTTGCGAGGCCATCATGAATTTAGCAACCACATGGCAGGGTCCGCCATCTTGGAAATCTGCTAAATTAGTAGAAGGTACGAAATAGACCTCTTTAGCTTATATGCTTTGTTTTCCCAACACAGGTCATGTGATAATACTCTTAAGAACTGTTTTGTTTCTTTCAAATTTCGTCTTATTCACGTGCATATGTACGCATAATTTATGAAGAGACAAAGGGTCAAGTTCCCCTGGGACCTCTATTGGGAAAAACAACGTACCACCTCAAGCGGTCTCCTGCTTACTTTTTCTAAAAATAGCCTCAAATTATCTTTTCATCGATTTCTAGTGAAGAAGTTTGTCTTAAAACTACCTATTGAAAGATTTTTATGGAAAATTTGACATGTCTTGAGGTAGTCTTAAAAACCTTTAATGATCAAGTACTATTTGAGGTAAACAATAATGCGATTTGAAAAACGGTCAATGTAACACGCAGACTGTGGACAACCCCTTACGAAGATATATAACCTTATAAAATGCAGTTTACAGTATGGGCGCGACCAAGACATGCACTGAGACGAGACGGTGCATCCGCCTGAGAGGCCATGAAAATGGTTTTCCCCCCTCTATTAAAAAGATTGCGTAGAAGGTAATATGGTGCACGAAAGATCGGGGCGTGTCTCTCTCGCGCGCACCGTTCTTTGTTGAGCCCATATTACTTTCAAGCACCTGCTACGCAGGCTACGCATGAAGTCTCTTGTAACCATAGCTTCCCACACAAACAGCAGCCTTCATGTCTGTCGGTACTCTAGCGAGCCCATGAAAAACTGATGGATGCAGACGGAGAAGAATCAATACTCACGGGAGAGTCCTGACACAGACGTTATTTGGGCCTCCCCGTGTGGGGACGGAACGTGTAAACAAGCCCAAAACGGCGGCGGTGCATTCAGCATTGGTTACGTGTTGTCTAGTTGGCGTTTTCATGGGATAACATATACCCTGGGAGCAGCAAGAATAAACCAGTGGACTGCCCCATACCACAGGTTTTTTTCTCGAGTGCCGCGGGAATCTTCGGTGTGGGCCGAAGGCCAAGCGAAAAGTACTCCAGGGTTCATAAAATACTGCAAGAGTGATTAAAGTGGCATGAACAGTGCTATAACCGTTCGTTTCTTTAGTGTTTATTTTTTGCGAACCGCTTCAATGCTAATACAGAAATTATAAATAAGAAGAATAATTTATGTAGAAAAATAAGCTTCATTCGAAGCCCTTTTAATCAAGAAATAAAACATCTCAATGGACGCGAACTGCCGCTACTATCAGCACGTCCATGCTAAGATATTATAGATCAAAAAGTACATCCCGAAGTTATTGACTCGTCGTATATCAACGCATTCAGCGCCTAGTTTTTTAGCACAACATTACTTTCATGATTAACTAACGTCTCTTAACTGATTGACCTAAAGGATGGTCCAGCGACTCCGAAAACGATTACGACCCGCGGGCAAATGATCGTCCGTTAAGCCTCTCCTTAGAGGAAAGAAGGATTTTTCTAGGGCAGTCTAACTAGCAAGTTTAAAAAGTGTAAGTTGACTTAAGTAATAGCGTTCAAACTATTACTTAATTTTTTTTATCAATGGTGTCTACTTTTTCGGCTACTTTTTCTCATAAATAACGAATACTGAACATAACAAAAGACGATTCTTACAACTCGTAGATCTCTTAAGAGGTAACCTGTCGGGTTAAAGATCATCATTTAATCAATACTTTCCTAGATTACGTAACGGTATATGAGCGTGAGCACTTACCGATGCTTACGAGTGCGACCAATCTGTCCGCTGAAGATGGAGACTTTCTTGTCGATGTTGCTGATTGTAAGGTCCCTAGTTGTAAAACCCCTGGCTGTTAGAACCCCCGGTTTTAACAACTATTAAATGTAAGAACCCTCGGCTGTAAAAACCCCTGGTCGTAAGAACCCTTGGAAGCAGGAATGCTTGGTCGTAAGACTCCCGGATGTCACCCCTAAATGTAAGATACCTGGATGTAAGAATACCCGGATGTAACACCCTTGGATGCAAGAACCCGTGCCTAAAGACCCCTGTATGTAAAACCCTCTGGTTGTAAGAACCCCTGGTTGTAGGACCCCTACTTGTAAGAAGAACTGCTTCTAAGAACCCCTGGTTGTAAAACCTCTGGTTCGAAGATCTAAGAACCTTGGTCCGTAGCGATTTTTGAGACAATGTGTTGCTTGTAAGAAGCAATGGTTGTAAGAACCCCTGGATGTAAGACCCCTAGTTGTAAAAACCCCTGGTTGTAAGAACCCCTGGTTGTAAGACCCCTGGATTCAAGACCCCTGGTTGTAAGAACCCCTGATTGTAAGAACACTTGGTTGTAAAACCCCTGGTTCTAGGAACCCCTCTTTGTAAGACCCCTGGTTGTAAGAACCCCCGGGTATAAGACCCTTGGCTGTAAGAACCTGTGGTTGTAAGACCTCTTTATGTAAGAAGCCCTACTTGTAAGAAGACCTGAATGTAAGTCCCCTGCTTGTAAGGACTCCTGCTCGTAAAACCTCTGGTTGGAAAATCTAACACCCCTGGATGTAAGACCCTTGGTTGTAAGACCCTGGTTGTAAGAACCCCCGGTTGTAAGAGCCCTGGATGCAAGACCCGTGGTTGTAAGAACCCCTGGTTGTAAGACCCCTGGATGCAAGACCCCTGGTTGTAAGAACCCCTGGTTGTAAGAACCCTTGGTTGTAAAACCCCTGGTTCTAGGAACCCCTCTAAAGACCCCTGGTTGTAAGAACCCCCGGTTGTCAGCACCCCCGAGTGTAAGATCCTTGGCTGTAAGAACCTGTGGTTGTAACACCTCTTTATGTAAGAAGACCTGGATGTAAGACGCCTGCTTTTAAGAACCCCTGCTCGTAAAACCTCTGGTTGGAAAATCTAACACCCCTGGATGTAAGACCCTTGGTTGTAAGAACCCTGGTTGTAAGAACTCCTGGTTGCAAGACCCGTAATTGTAAGACCCCTGGTTGTAAAAACTTCCTGGTTGTAAAAACCCCTGGATGTATGACCCCTGGTTGTAAGACTCCTGGTTATAAGAACCCCTCGTTGTCAGAACCCCTCGTTCTAAGACTCCTGGTTTGTAAGAACCCCTGGATGTAAGACCTCTGGTTGTAAAGACTCGTGGTTGTAAAAACCTCTGGATAATAATAATAATAATATTTAATACTTATATTGAGCTTTTTCTATAAAAATACTCAAAAGCGCATTACAATATTATTAATAACTAAATTAAAAACCAGTAAAATTACCCGGTAAAATTACAATATTTAAAAATAAATAAATAAATGAATAATCTAACTAAAAGCCTTCTTAAATAAATATGTTTTAACAGAGCGTTTAAAAGAGTCGATTGATGTTTCCTGTCTTATTGGCAGAGGAAGACTGTTCCATAAAAAGGGGGCAGCCATCGATAACGCGCGATCTCCCAAAGTCTTCTTCGTTCTTAGCCGAGGTCTTTCTAGCAATATACCATTATTGTTACGGCGTAGCTGGTAACGTGAGTCCGGTAAGACAGAGACAAGATCCTTAAGATAGCTAGGCGCAACACCGTGAAGAATCTTAAATGTAACAAGGAGAATCTTAAATCTTGGATGTAAGACCCCTGGTTGTAAGAACCCCTGGTTGTAAGACCAATGGTTGTAAGAACCCCTGGTTGTAAGACGCCTGGTTGTAAGACCCCTGGTTGTAAGAACCCTTGGTTGTAGCACCCCTGGTTGTAAGAACCCCTAGATGTAATACCCCTGGTTGTAAGAACTTCTGGCTGTAAGACCCCTGGTTGTAAGACCTCTAGTTGTAAGACCACTGCTTGTAAGAACCCCTAGATGTAAGACCCCTGGGGTTAAGAACCCCTGGTTGTAAGAACCCACGGATGTAAGAAGACCTGGATGTAACACCCCTGGTTATAAGAATCCCTGGTTGTAGGACCCTTGGTTGTAAGACCCATGGTTTTAGGAACCCTGGTTGTAAGACCCCTGGTTGTAAGAACCCATGGTTTTAAGACTCCTTGTTGTAAAAACCCCTGAATGTAAGACCCCTGGTTGTAAGACCTTGGTTATAAGAACCCTTTGTTTTAAGACGCCTGGTTGTAAGAACCCCTTGTTGTAAGACCCCTGGTTGTAAGACCCTGGTTGTAAGACCCTTTGTTATAAAGCTTTATAAGACCCCTGGTTTTAAGAACCCTTGTTGTAAGAACCCCTCGTTCTTAGAGACCGGGTTGTAAGACCCCCTGGATGTAAGACTCCTGGTTGTAAGAACTGTTGGTTGTAAGACCCCTTGTTGTAAGAACCTCTGGTTTTAAGACCCCTCCTTGTAAGTCCCCTGGTTGTACGACGAGGTTTGAGGTTGTCCGCTATAGTGAGAAGTGATTCCATTTGGTTTTATTGAAATGGATGGATGAAAATTGATCGCTTTTTTTTGATACACAAATCATGTCCAGTGACATACAAATCATGTCAAAGAGAAAGTAAAATCAACTATTCCCATTGCACAATAAATTAGCTCGAATCGTAATTAGGTGTGATCCGTTCGCATTCTCCCTTGTCGGTACACGCCTGTAGTGATCATCATGGTTTGCGCTCCGGTGGTATAAATTTGGCGGTTTCATTCAGATCGTGGCCATCTTAAGGGTCGGTTCTCCGAGAACTCTTTCACCTTTCGCGACCCTCCCACCTCCCCTGGTGGCGGTTGACAAGTTCTGCGTTTTTTAAAGTTTCCTCAGTTGCATGCCTATTGCCTCATCAGTCGCATACTTTCCCACAACTTAATATTTGGCGATGAGGTAATGAGTATGCAGTGAGAATATGTTACTACAACTACCAGACTCCTTCAGTTTGTTGTTTTCTTGTGCAAATTAAGTCTACTGTTTTTCAGTAAAATCCAACTAGTGGTCTATTATCAATGCTGCGTTCTGGTTGGTTGAGCTACTACTAGGCTATATGTTATAGCCTACTAGCAGCGAAAAGCGCGCGCTTTTTGGCGGCAAAAAAGGATTAAAGTCTAGCTTTAACTAGCTAATTTTTTTTATTCTCGATACTTTTGACCATCTAGTTGGATTTTACTCAAACAATTATTCCTCTCGCCCTCCTGGCCTCTGAGTGAATAGCCCATTCGGCCTTCGGGCTCATGGGGTATTGACTCAGAGCGCATTCGGGCTCGAGGAATAATTGTTTTTTAAACCTCTGCAGGATTGACGAATTTTAACAAGAAAACGAAAGCGAAATGAATTATGGCCTATTAACTTGGAAAGATGCAATGATCACTGAATGTAAAGTATGTGGACTTTTCTTCAGAGGTAGGCTGACTTGCAATTCCCTTTTCTTTTTTGTGCTTAGCTTATCAAGTCATTCAATAACTTTTAGCACCATTTGTATAGCTTTTCATCTGCCTTTTACTGGCTTTTTCTTTGTTTGTCTTCTTTTTACTTGGGCTTTTCCTTTGCTAATCTAGGTCCCAAATTTAACCTATCTAGGGATGATTGCATTTTATTATTTGAAAATTTCAACAATTCATTCATACAACACACGATCACGCACTTCTAGTAGTTTTCACGTTAAAAGTTCAAAGCTGGAAATACACAAAAACTCCTTCTCTTGTTTTGGCCTAAAACTTTGGAATGAGATACCTCGTCATATTAGAGATCTACCTCACGGATTTCTTTCCGATATCTTAAAAAAAATGACTATAATGAGAAGCCATTGATAATTAAAAAGTTGGGTTAACAGTTAAGTAAATTCATGTTGTATAAAATTATATACTTTCCAATTCTCAGTCAATTCCTTTTTCGTTTTCCTTAGATGTAATAGTAATTACTATGACGCGATAGAATTAAGAATTATTGTAACTTTAAATATTTTCCTTCCTTACATTTTTTTGTTTTCTTTTAACTGGGTCGCCTGGATTAGCAATTGCTATTTTGTGGGCCAGTCTATTGTTATACCATTTTTAATAAATAAAGTTGAAGTTGAAATTGAAGAAATTTTATTAAAATAATAGAGACCCTCTATATCTCAGTTATTTGCTTTTGCACGATGGTGCCATTTAATGACTACGACCAGGATCCTTTTCTTTTTTCTTTCAATTTTAAAAATTTGATTGGAAATCCCAGCGAGGTTAACAAAAGCCCTAATTTGCACAAGAAAGCAAAAAACCCTGAAGGATTCTGGTCGTAGTAGTAAAATGAGGTCATCGTGCAAATGGCCTTATAAAATTAACAAAAATAGGCCCCTGAAAATACTTAACTTTGCTTTCACGGAGTACGAAAAAACAAGGTAACCAAATCTTCAGGCCTGAGCACTGCAATATGAGAACTCGATCGGCTCTACTGGTTCGAAGCAGCGAATCTCGTGACCGCCATAAAGTAGTCAAAATACGCTTCAGAAGAAAGGTTTATGATCAGTCTTAAGACACCAAGTGAGAAAAAGACGTTCCCTTGACACGATCTGATATTTAAGATCAACATCGATCACAGGAAAGATGACAAATCCCTTTCTCCCTTCTCCTCCTTCTTATTCTTCTCTTCAGTTTCTTCTATCCACTTTCAATCCTTGTTTTCATCCGCTTCTTCCTCCGCATCCTTCTTCCGCTTTGACTAATGAATTTTTTGAACACTTTGAACAGCAGTTTTTCTCAAAATGGTTGCAAAACTTCATATCCAGAGAACCATAAAAAGTTGTCGAATATATCTTGATGACCATGATCTTTCTTCGCCTTATTCCCAGAGAGGAGAAGGCCCTGGAAACGAATTTGCTAATAACTTAAGGTATGTATCTTTCGTCATGTAAATATTCCACAGAAACCGCAATTAATCATATCCTCAGACCGCATAATTCCCGGAAAAACACGGTCCACTGACCCCTTTTCCTAGAAAGCATATGTGTACACGCTACAGAAGTGAATCAAATCGAAATTTAGCGGTTAAGAGTAGACGAAAAAAATTCAAATCGTAATAACACTTGTCCAGATGGATACATCAGACCACAAAGCTTTCCTAAAACGTTTAACAAGTAACGCTACAGCAAGAAACATGATCGACTTGCTTTTGGTCATTACAATTCTTGTATTACTCCGCACTGCAGCTCCAGTTATTCGAGGCGAATGTGATGGTATGTTATTGTTATGACATATGCTTAATTCTTGCATGTTTTCATAATTTGCGACTGTTAACGTTTAGAGTCGTTGGAATCAGATCAAAGCTTGGTACCTTCATTTTCGAACATTGGAATTTATAGGCGTAATTTAAACCAGGTGTCTAGTGACCAACAGTCATTTAAGCAGTTTTCAGATCACTAAATGACCGACATTCCGTCTCCGATCTGAATTTGCCTTATGTTCAGATTTGCTCCTAACGGTAGACAAGGAATATAGATGTTTGGGAATTAGGTTAAAACTATTCAGTGTTTTGAAAACCTTAGTGACGGGCAACCAGCCTTATAACCACAGCCTAATTTAAAAATAATGGACAAATTTAAAATGACTAAGCGAATTTTTTTCGTCTGTAATTCGCTGCCCCTATGCGAAAAATTAAACACTCAGAAAAATACATTTTTCCCAGAAAGGTTTGATTTCAATATTTTTTCTTCGTAAACTCATATGATCTTGTTTTGAATAAAGTGTTGCGGCTGTATAACTTAGTAAATAACTCTACAATTAATGCAACCGAGTTTCGTAACGTCCTGGCACGGCCGTCTAAGCCCCTCAGCTCGGCGAGGTAACAAGGGATACACTTTGGCAGGGAAAATCCAAACCTTCGTCTAGGTTTTTTATGCCTTTGATCGGGTTTTATTTTTACTCTGGGTAGACTATTAGTCTCCGTAGCAAATGAAAACTAAAACCCGTAAGCCATGCTTTGAACATGAAAGCTGGATCGTGTCTTTAACTCAAGCCCTTGGGCAAATGAAAAACGTATATTAAATTATTCTGAAACAAAGCGGAAGACATAAGTCTTACAATATCATAGACATACAAATGACAGTCATATTTTTTTAGCTTCTCTTCCTGCTAATCTAATGATATGGCCAGATAAAGATAAAAATCACATTCTTTAAGCATTATTTGGCTGCAGTAAGTAATTCCTACTAGGGTTAGTTTATCTAATCGTGTATGACTTCAATTTTTATTGACTGAAAATTATTTGAAAATCCAGGAGGGAACGTTGACGAAAAAGACAGAGATCATAACTCCAAGTGCAATATACAGGCATCTTGCATGAAACTAGAAAACAGCTCCAGTGTTAAGTGTATCTGTCACGTCGGTATCAAAGAAGATCCTAATGGCATTAGAGGTAAGACAATAACAATGTCCGTCAAACAAAAACCAAATTCACAGGCGTCTGAAAAAAATAATTATTACAAAGGTGGACAATCTTTAAATGTATGTTAAGCCGGTGAATACTTAAATAGAGAGAGTACAAAAGTAAATGCAAGACGCGAAATCGTTACATTACAAATCAGATGTACAATGATGACAACGCTCAAACTCAACAGCCCATGGATGTACCCTTTAATTTCCAAAATATTGTTTTTCCGAATTTAAGATCCCTTTGGTGAACAAAATAGAGGAACTCACCCGTCTGAATTGGGACAAAATCAGTTCAGTCAAGGGATAACATGACCAAGGGGTAAAATGAGATTCATAGCCAGTTTAAGTAGTTCTTTGTAAATAAAGATGTTTGTCCAAATTGTGCTCAAATGACTGGCTCGACGCAACGGAATCCGGTTTCCGGAACAGTGGAAATTTTTGCGGTGAATTCTGGAATCCAGCAATTTTGGATTCTGGATTCCGCGCCATAGATTCCGGATTCCATGGCGTGGAATCCAGAATCCAAGACTGTCTTGGATTCCCTTACGTTGGGCGAAATGACTCCCAGAAAAGCTAAATAAGACTGTGGGTCCACAGAGCTTGTTTAGCAGTTTGAGTGCATCTGAAACAGATCTCTTGAATGTACAGTGAGAGTGACGTTATGTTTGTTGCTTTATTGTGGTTTCTAGGTACCGTCGAGTGTGACCCCGGCAACAATAATTCATTCCCTGTACGCAAGAGTGACGTTTGAGCATCATTGGTTCCCTACACTCTAGGATGGTTACAAAGGCTCAATACTGATCGCCGACAAAGTGTTCTGTAATACGCAGCACAGCAATTTAACAAAAGTGACGAAATACAGTCAACGGACCTCAAAGACCCCACATCCCCCTAAAACGGGTATTTAACAATTATTTCTCGAGCCCGAATGGGCTCCGAGTCCGGCCAAATGGGCTATTGACTCAGAGGCCATGAGGGCGAGAGGGATAATTGTTTTAGTAAAATCCAACTAGTTGGTCAAAAAGCCCGCAGTTTTCTCTACTAGGGGGCTATAACATACCGTAAAGTTCCGATAGTAACGACCCCCCGAAATTAACGTCAATTTTTTTCTGGCCGCTAGTAAATCCCGAAAGTAGCGGCCCCCCAGAAAGTAGCGAGACAAAGTTTTTTAAATTGTATACCGTATACCTTTAATTTGTCAATCAATGGTCAAAATTTTAATGTACAATAATATGTTCGTGCAGTGTCACAAATTGTTCTCGAAAGGGCACTTTAATTTACAACAAGGGGAAGCTTTATGCCCCCATTCGTCCTTGGCATCAGTTCACTGATGTAGCGATGTAACAACTACCGTAAACCGACATAATTTCGTATTAACAACAGGAATGTTTCTTCAAATTGAAATTGAAAACTCTATATAGTTTTTATTGATATCGCACCAGTTCAAGAGAACATAAAACATTAGACAACTTTGCGAGGGGTTTGTGCACTAGGCAACACTAGGCAACAGCGAAGTCGTTCCCAAGAACTTTCCTTTAGAGGGTGTTGTTTATTTATCCATCATGTTCCTTACTTTCTGTACAATACCCTAGCTCCAAAGGTCCGTTCTCAAAATATCTAGGATGAATTAAATGAATCGCGCTTAAGTTTTGATAAAAACGAGACCTTCGAAGCGTTGCGTCTGGCTATCGCGATGTCGCATTGCGTGCGCGTGCGCAACCTTCTCTTAGTCTCTGCTAGGAGGTAGGTTGCGCTGATTTCCAAAAATAGCTGTAGTCTCTTAGCTAACGAAAAGACAGATAGTGAGCACAATTGTTTGAATCTCCCATCGAAGATTAGTTCGGGATAGCCGCGGGTTGGTTTTTTGATTTAAGTTCATTCACAAGTCATAAGGCTTCGAATTTTTCATCAGTTATTCAGTTTCGTTTTGTTTATTTTTTTTCTTGTTTTGCTCTTTTTATCTCCATCAACTAGCTTCACCGTTAATTCTACCAACGAAAGTAACCTGAACTTTATTAAGATTTAATAGAGAAAAGAGTTCCAAACGCTTAGTCACCTTCTCGTCTTTGTTTAAAGTAATTATGGGTTTATATCTTTTGAGAACGGGCAGCTGGACAAATTATTTGAAATGCAGTCATTTAGCAACCCCCCAATATTGAAATCTTCTAGTGGTGAGTGTCAAACCGGTGTGATTTTGAAAACTTACTGTCAAAGCAGCGCTTTTTTGTCTAAGATTTGACGTGCGACGATAGGGCATTCGATTATGAGGTGGACAAGAAGGAAAGAACACGGATCTCTATTTTCTTGGCTATAATAAAAACAAAAACTAAAGCTCCCAAAAATATATGCACATTTCATTTTCCTCTTTTTGTTATGGTCCTACACGTAATAATTGTGCTGATGTACCCGTCACACGATAGAGGAGTAAATAGTACCAAACATATTTACTTCTGGAGTCCAAATAAAAAACGAAAATTAATAAATCTTCAAGTTTCTTCGATGGCATTAATTATGGAAGACAGCTTTTCGCTCTTGCCTATTTCATTATGGAAAATACCTTTTAGTCGTACTTGCTTAAATTCAACCATATGCACTGCAGTTTGTCAATTAACACATGAAAACCTGTTTTTGTTAACTTCTCCAAGTGGAAGCTGGCAAGGGATGAATTCAGCAGCTATAAACGTCTGTTCTGGAGCACTTACAAACACAGAAATTGTAGTGTTAGCAACCTTCAACACAATTCTTGGATTAACATCATGTGTTGGAAACGCACTCATTTTAGCAGCCATTTACCAAGTACCAAGACTAAGAACAATTTCAAATGCGTTTATTGCTTCTCTTGGATTTGCCGACTTCACAGTCGGTTTGTTTATGAATCCTTTGTGGGTTTCCAAGAGTCTTCTGAACGTCTGGAAAAGTGATAATCAGCTTTCCATTACAATTGAATTCCTTACAATGCAGACCATCGTGGCGTCTACGTTCAGCTTGTGTGCTGTTAGTGTGGATCGCTATGTCGCAGTAACCAATATTCGTTATATCGAGATGTTGACGCGGTCTCGCGTCAGAGCTGTCATCGTTTCCATCTGGTTCTTCTCTGTTGTTTTCGCGTGTTTAAGACTGGTAATAACCGATCCATTTAAATTACCTCTCTACTGGATTGCTGCATCAACCATCACTGTAATGTTACCGATCGTAATCATTTCCCTTTGTTATTTTCACATATTCAAGGCGGTTCGCGTTCAAATCAGACGAATAGCAGTCAACGCAACGTTAAACCCAGACGAGACTTTAGTGCAACTTAAGAACCATAAAGCAGCTTTAACTATCGGAATAGTTGTGGGTGTATTTCTAATTTGCTGGACTCCAAGTCTAGTCATATCCCTTTTGCAATTTTTCAGTACTGATTCTTGCAGGAAAATGAAAATAAACGGTTACTGGTTCTGGGTTGCCTTAGCAGAATTCAGCAACTCAGCTTTTAATCCCTTTATATATTGCATAAGAAGCCGGGACTTTAGAAAAGCTGTGCGAAATGTAGTCTTAAGCTTTTCATTGGCAAAAATTTGCTTTCAGAGGAATAACCACGTAATTGTTTGAATTAGGCTTATTAAAGATTTTTATACTAAAAGTAAACGTTCTCAGTGAGCTGATTTATTCAAGTGTATTCAGTACTGATTCGGTGCATTTAGGGCAGCAAAAACTTCATTATATTGTCTTTCTTTTCTTCAGACTTCAAGAACAATCCTCAAATTTTTGGCAAACAAAAATCCCTAGCTGGATGAATTTACAATTCCTTTAAAGAAAGCACGAGATTTGTTAGATCTGCATGTTATATTTTCATTTTTTTTTGTTAGTATTAAGATACCTTATTAGCTACAGCTTTTCTTTTCGCGGCACTTAATTTCCTGAAAATGAGACAAATCTGGCGAAACTTCAAATTCGCGCTATATGGCCAAAAGATGGAAATTTAATGTATACAAAAAGATCGGATCGCTTAAAAAGCATGTTACTGTTTTCTTGAACCCTCAGGGGCTCCTAAACAAGCCACGAGCCACCGAAAAGAAAATATCCGATTCCCCTCTACACTGATTCGGTTGCCTTTTTGCAATCCCCATTTTTATGTTTTGTTTTTTTTGTATTTAGACGAAATAATGCCTAGCTTATTCTAATTTTTTTTTTTAGCGTTTTCTCTGCAATTTTCATTTGTGTATATAATTTTGTATATCTCTTATCTGACTCCGGATTTGTCCATAGTTCATAGTAACCTCTAAGTTTCTTAGGAAACAAGAAACAAAAGGTGTTACACCTGTTGTAACTAAGCGAAAATTATTCAAGACATTGTTGTTCAGTAATTGTATATTTGTAATTAAAAATAAGTTTTAAAAAAACCAACCGGCCACTGGTATAACGACTGAGTAAATTAGCTATCAATGGAAAAGGATTTTAGCATCAGATGGTGAGTCAACGAAAAGAAAAACAACTCAAGATGGATTTCCACCGCCGCATAATTTTTACTTGCTTACGCGCGTAAATAGAATAGAGGCATTGTATGAAAGGTCGCGCGTAGAGGTACAAGTTGAACCTCTCTCAGCTTTTACGTTTACGCTAGCCGTTCATACAGACATACGTCACCTCTATTTTGGTTACCCGAAAAATTTTTTACACTCGTCCGCACGAGAAAATTACGCGACAGTCTAAACCCGTGTATGCTTACTGGAGTATAATTGGCGGTAATCGAGAAAAACACGAACAATCGTGTACAGAGATATAGAGCCTTGAATTTTCTTTTTTTTTAAATCAAAAGCGTAAAAAAGGAACAAGAGATCTTTGAATGAATCATTAGCAACCGTCTTCGTGTCTAGGCGTCTATCTCGAGTCTATTCAGTTAAAAAGAAATTCTAACGCCAAAGGTTTGGTGGTAATTGGCTTGCTACCCTTTAACGAACCAAAAAAAACTTTTGGACCAATACTAAGTGAGGTCAAACAATAACTGGAAACGAATTAAAGATTAAGTGGATTGAAACAATTTTGATGATACCCTGTTGTTTTTAATTGCTTTTTTTAATCACCTCAAAAAGCAGCCGTCATTGGCAGTCCAATTTTTCTTTCAACAGAACTTGAAACACGTTCAAGATATGAAGAACACCAACACATTTTTTGTAGGTAGTAAGCTACGTCTGTCGAACTGATATCAGATTACCTCAGTTTAAACACAATCGTGTTGACCCGTTCGCTTTGCACCATTAATCAGATCTCGATCAGTTTGCCGTGTTGGTTTGTTTATTCAAGTAGTGTATTATTTTTGTACTTGTTTGATTTAACTTATTTGAACAATGAACAACACAAGTCTGGCTGCGACTGCGTCAGATGTAATTGTCAACGATTCTTGTGAAATTGAAGTAGAGAGCGCCGCTGAAAGAGTGGTCAACATTGTTGGCTATTCAGTTATCATCCCTGTATCTATTATCGGCAACACTCTGTTGATATGTGCAGTGAAACAAAATAATCGACTCAACACCATTACATACCGCCTCATTATAAACATGGCCGTCGCAGATATACTGGTTACGGTCTGTAATATGCCTGGACGACTTATAAGGCAGATAACGGGTCAGTATTATTGGTTCGATGGGATACCAGGAACAGCACTCTGCAAGTTTGCAAGTTTTATATCGGACTCGACAGTCTCCTGTTCCATATTAACACTGACAGTGATCGCATTTGAGCGTTTCTGTCTGGTAAAATTTCCATTCAAAAAGATCATCACGATGAAAGCTGTGAAATTTGTTATACTGGCTATTTGGCTAGCATCGTTTCTCTCAGTGTCTCCGTTACTCTACGCCATGACTACCCAAGAAATAGATGGAATTGTTTACTGCTTTGAAGACTGGACGCCTTTGTTTGACCAGGAAACAGCTGCGAAAGCCTACACAGTGATTACATTCGTCCTACTTTATGCCGTACCATTATTAATCATCTGCGTCTTTTACTCCATCGTTGTTTACAAGGCTTGGATTCGGCCGGTACCTCTAAACAACCGTTCAAGAAGAGCAGCGGAGTTGGGAGCTCGCAAAAAAATTCTCACGCTGCTTATCATTGTGGTTGTGGTCTTTGCGCTATGTTGGCTTCCACTACACATCTCTCTTTTCCTTTACTTTTTCCAGGCTGATGAGTATTTATGTGGGATTCTGCAATCTGGATTTAGTATCGGAGCAATTGGCCTGTTTCTCAGCCACACGGCCTCCGCGATAAATCCTTGCTTGTATGTGGCGTTCAACAAAGATATCCGAAATGGATTTCGAAATATTTTACTCTCTTGTTGCTGTCTATGTAACTTACGACGCAAATGATGCAGATTGCATTTCTCATCCTTTAAAGAAGTCTCAAGATTCCCCAAATGAAACTAATGACTTGAAGAGAGGAAGAAAACGAAACAACAAAGGAGAGGTAGAAAACTATAAAGACAAATGACAGTTACAGAGACTAATATATGATTGTTCAGGATTTCTTGTTTGAGATTCAAACAGTCGAATGGATTTCCATGATTACTTTATAAAACAACGGCGACTTATTTGGATGAGGGGAGGCGGCGCTTATTTGATGGCGGGGGTTAAATAAGTTTTCTCATTCACAAATAACAAAACATGTAATAATGGCTCCCTCTGGTGTTTTTTTTTTTTAAATGATGACACGACAGCGAAAAAACGTAAAACGTAACAGAGGTCAAGCTATTTTCAATTCTAAACTGGAGGCACATCAGCATTAACAAATGTCAAAAAAAAAAAGTAATAATACAATGGCAGCTTTCCTAACGGACACTCACGTGAGTGGTCGGTTCTACTAACAGTCGCCTTCACAGAACCCTGTTTTTCTCTACTCCCATACAAACTCTGTACCTTTTTTACATTCCTGTAAGCGGCCAGCTCCAGTTAGGGATTTGCGTCCCGAGGAGGGTCCCCAACAGGTTTTTCGGGATCTGGATTTTCCTTATTTGAAGCTCAGGATACGGGATTTAAAAGCAAAATCAGAGCGAGATTCGGGATTGAAATTATGTGCGGGAGGTGGGATGCCAAATAATAACCCTCGGGATTACGGGATCGAACGAAATTGCGGTTCGGGATTAAGGGATTGAAGGACCCTATTGGGGACGAGGGTGTGCGCTTATGAGAGCTTTCACTGTATTTAAAATCGGCAAGCGCTGCATGACAGCTGAAAGGGTTAGGGACATTTTCGGAGGCACCGTTCTTTTGGGTAAATATGGGGTGTTTAAAATTAAGATAGCACATAGTTTGATAGAACCTACGCTTAAATCCATGAAGGAATTAGAGGGAATAGATACAAATAAAGGAGCCAAGTATGAATTTTAATGTCTCGAGTCTATCACCATTGATTTTCAAAAGTGTCACCAAGCAACGGATGCCCACATTATACTGGAGATTCAAATTTCAGCTGTTGCTTTCAAAGCTATTGCTTTCAACTAATTGCTTGTAATTAACCCATTTGCCCCCCGGAAATGTTGCCGAGAAACGCTTTTAAAGCTAGTCGAGCGGTTTTCTAGCCACTGTCGGGCTTTAAAGAGCAAGAATTTACCATAAAGCCATTTACCGGTCGTACACTTAGAGGCCTTCTGATCCAGATACAAAATATCTTGGCTTGAGAAGTTCGGGCATGAGCATGCTTCTCCCCTCTTTTTCGCTTTTCTTGTGTCGTTTTTTTCTGTTGCTGGGCATTTAGTAGGCTTCATTTTGGTGGGAAAAGCTTTCAGGAAAGCTTTTATGACTCTTCGGCGTGTTAAGCTCTCTTGTTTGGTTAAAAATATTTTTTCGTTCTTAACATCAACTTAGATCACAGTATTTTTTGCTGCTTTAGAAAAAGCAGAAAAAATATGCCAGTTCAAAGCAATCATAGGTATTTGGAAAGCTTCCTTAACGACCTTAACGATAAGCCAAGTAACCTCCCGGTGCATCAGGCTTGTTTCAGAAAGTAAGTTGAAATGAATCCACCGCCGATAGAAGTATTGACAAGTGCAGACGAAGCCTTTGTGCCCGTTGGAAGAATACAGAAATGGAAAACACAGCATAAGTGGTCTACTGAAAGCGGTTTTCGAATCTCTGTGGTCAAATCAAATAAAGCCTGCATTGGTAATATTGCTGGTAGTCATGTGACAGGAGAATTTTTTTTTATTATTGTTATTGTCTACAACTAATATTGTTCGAGCTTTTAGACAGACTACATTGTAGGTTTTAATCTTATATTTTTTGATGTCAGGTTATAAAGTTGACAAGAACCAAATTCAGCACTAAAGCACATGTAATCGATAGTCTGAAATATCATCCTTCATCCGTGGAGATGCGGGTTCTGTGTAATTCAGTGCTGAATTCAGTCTTATTAACGCTGAGCCGCGGGTCAAAGTTAAGCAAAGAAGGTTTTTACGTTAAAATCCCTACACGCTTGGTTTCCATTGTAAAAGCGCAGATAATTGTGACCAACAATTTCCAAGCCATCTAGTTACAGATAGTACACTGCTTTGTTAAAGCTTCTCGTCAAGGAAATAAATTATATCGGTTCAGTTTCACTCTAGAAAACTAACTGAACATACGGTGGAAGAATTCGAATTTCATTCAAATCTAGTTGACGTTCTTCCCCGGTGTCAAACTTTACGTGATAAGCCCTTTGCCAGCAGTCTTCATTCCGTCTGACCACCACCCCTGGAATGTAGCTTGCATACCCAGGAAAATGGCCAATTACACGCTGAGTTGCATGCACATGACTGTATGAAGGAATGATGTCAAGGATAATGGCTCTTTCGTCGCTGTCTTGGTGTGAAATGGGGCCCAAATGATCCAGCTCCACGTCTATGTAAAGTTTCTGACCATAGTGAATTTGTTTCTTCACAAAACCACGGTAGTAAAGGTTGTCTTTTCGGCGAGCAAAAACACGAGCGCCGACTAAAATGAGAACATGGATGTAAATTCGTCGATAAAGTTTAAGTAAACAGTCATTTTTTACTGAGCTACATGCAAACGAAAGTAAAAACCCCCAACAATGTTGGGAGTTGTATGCATCGTGGGACGGAAACAACAATAGACTTTGTAAGCCAGGCATAATGCGCGTGCGTGGCCCCAACAATGTTGGTAGAGCTGTGCAAACGGATTTAACATTGTTGCCCTACGCCTAGGGGATCACAGAACAAAAGAAATGTTGGGAGTTGTTGGCTAAAAAAGTCTGACTGGCTTCAAACTTTGCGCAACAACTCCCAACAACACGAAACAACATGCAACAGGGTGTGCAAACGGACGCGACATGTAACATCCAAAAATGTTGGGAGTTGGTGGCCAGCAAAGTTGCGTCCGATGGGCTTAATTTGATTCAAAAACATCTCTTTTTTGCTCCGGTGTGGACGCCATACTACACCACTTTACCTTCTTGAGCCTGCTTGAGTCGAAAAGATCTGCATAGAAGTTTAGTTGGTGACAGGACAAGCCGGAAAAGAAATTTTTGTTACAATTCATCAGTTTGGTGTAGATGAAGATGGGTCATAAAATTATCAGAATTGGTGTGGACGGGGCCGAAACAACAACGTTAAATTCTTCAGCAGTGTAACATTTTTGACTTGCTCTCCCTTTACCACAATGCTCACAAACCAATAAAAAACAATACACGTTGTTTTAAATCAGCTTTGCAGTAGTCTTTGGAATTCTCGTTCTTGGTTCTTTATATTTTGGCTGATTTGATCTCTTTTCTAGAGATCCAACGTTTACAACTAGCAGGATCTTCGTCCACGGTTTTTGCAGTTAATTTAATCCAAAACACAGATGAACGCAAGTTTTGTCGACACTCTAGGCGAAAAAATGTTGAAATCGATTCTAAAAAGACGTTCCGTTTTACTCCCAAACTATTATACTATTATACGTTATTGTTACTATTATATGTTGGAAGTAGTGGGCACAAGAAAAAACGGGCACGCGCGAGGGAGACACGCGCGCCCGTTCTCTCTTTCGCCCACTACTTCCAAGCGCCTGCTATGCAGGCTAGGTGACTTAGTTCTTAAGAATTCGGGAAATGTTTACTAGCCGTAAACTCGCAAAATACGATCAGGCTTTCTTTTTTTAAGGGAAGGCGTGATTGCAAGCTATAAGCTTATTGAGTAAATACCTTCATGAGCTGATCGGCAAAATGGAAGCTTTCGTAAATGTGGAAGAGTGTAATTCCCACGATTATTATTATCCAAAGTAACCTCATACAACTCCTTTTCATGTGGACAAAAAATCCTTGTCACAAAGCCAGTAAGATATTGCTGGTTCTCATTCGTCAATGGTGACAATGCAATCACGTGATCACCTAAAGTGACCCACGCCGGAGTGGAGTCTGGTACGACTACAGTCCTGTCTTCATAGCTGCACTCGATTTGACCTCCGTTGTCCAGTGTGACTAAAAATTTTAATCCTTCTGAATTAGCCACCTTTCCAGGAAGATATTCACCGTCTGATGTTCTTGTCAGAATTCGACTTCCTTCACAAAAAAAGGAACGAGTCTGGTTTGGAGAAAAGCCATCTCAGTGTATTACTTATTTGGCTTTGAAGTTGGTATATGTAGGTAGCTTAAGCAACAACAACAACCACGACTACGGCAGTGAAAACGTCTCAGTTCTTAAAAATAAAATGAATTTGTGTCCTTTCATACTTAATCGCGTCTATTCGGACCCACTCCATTTGTCAAATGTAGGCCATTTTTCCTGGAGTTGAATTCTTAAGACTTAATCCAGGTTCAAAACGAGTAAGGAAAATTCGTCCTCGTATGTTGATGACCTCCTATTTCACGTTGTAGTTGGATGGTAGACGTCAAAGAAATGTACTAAAAAAGCGTGATGCGCGTGCAGAGCTGTTCTTGTGCTCGATGGAACCAATTTTAACTGGACGTTGTCATTCTTGTTGCCGTATAGGTCGTGGTTGCTTAAGCGCCCTATTCTTGGTTATCAACAGCGAAGAGGCTTTGACACTCTCTGAATACAGTGTAGAACGATAGCTAACGATGGTTAAGTTTAATCCTAGGTTTGAAATTAAGGCTAGACTTCTTCCTAAGGAACATGTGCCTAAAGTTATGGAGCCTTCACATCACGATCCCGGCGATCCGAGGTCTACTTATGACAACACAAAACGATACCCTGAATAGATCTTTAAAGCACTCTAAAATTTATACTAGCTTGAGTCTTTTTATTCTTGGTTTTTTAGTTATTTTCTATTGCATTGTAAATGTACGGTTGAAAAAATGTTTCCGTTAAAGAACATTAAAGATTAAATTATACCCAAAAAGTATACAGATAATTTACCTTCAGGGACGAAGTTTTCCACAAAGAGGAAAACACGCAGCGATACTGTTAACACAAACAATGTTGCCTTCACTAGGATACACATCATACAAACTAGAGGAAAATCAGAAAGAAAAACATAACAAAACTGAAAGCAACATACGGACTTTCTTTCTAAAGACCACTTTTGCTACACCAAATTCCGCCCGATTTTCTGATACCGGGACCCCTTTTTGGATTTTGAATTTCACTGATAACCTGACAATCTGAATTCAAACTAAAGCGAGAACGCTGATGTACATGCAATTGCCGTAACATAAACGGCCACTTAAAATAGCGACAGCTTAACATTAAAATATATTTAACAAGTATTTTGTACTAGCCATGATATATTTATACTGGTATACTTACAAACATTAACAGTTTAACTTTTAGGTACATTTGATCACTGTTTTAGCAGATAATACGCCAATTTCTTTTTTCACTTTTTCCTAGATAAATTTTAATAATAATCTATACATTATTGGTGTTCAATATTTCCCATCATCGGTATTTTTTACATTTATAGTTGGTACTCAAAGACGTATAATGAAAGACAGTTAGTGGATAATTTAAGCCACACTGTTTCAGAAAAAAACTCTCTAGACAACCTGTAACTGATTTCCGAAAATAGGTTTATTCACGTCACCTTGAAACTGTTATCCATGGCTGTGGTGGATGGAAGGGGGGGAGTTAATTTTTTTCTCTATATACTTCTCTCAAGTTTGTAAAGTTAAAATGGTCAATATGTCATAGTTTTATATCAATGATCACGTTTCTTATGAAGTGTGCATGTTGACAATTCTTACCTGATATTTTAGAGCAAAAGTCAGAGAAGAAGCCCTCTTCGAGTTATTTTCTTAGTAACGCAAGAAGCATTTCTCTGTTTGTACATAATGGTGATATTGAACTCTTTCAGCAAATATGTCAATCATTAAAGGCTGTATATATAAACTTTTTGTTGGAAAATAAAACAAAAATTTCACTTCCATTCTTTTAACTGAAGATACATCGTTCAACCTGTTTCGATGTTCCTGAATTAATGATTATTCACTTTTTTATTGTTATTGGAGAACAAAAAGAAAACCAACAGCACCAGTTGACTGAATATAATGAGATACATGTGTCTGCTTCCATAAAACCACTTTTTACCAGCCAATCATGATCATTAACACCTCTATAAGAAAAGATACTACTCGGAGATGCTAGCTATTTCGAGCTATTCTAAATCCGAGTTTAAAATATTTGTATGTATGTATGTCGACCTCAACAGTTAACCTTCACACAAAGAGGAGCGCGTGAAACTTGCAGAGAATAGAAAGCAAGCTTAAGTTGCCCTGAATTGTGTCGTATGTTTTAAAATCACATAGCACCAAAGTAGGCGACACTAGTTTTTAGAAGAATGACTCATAGTAAAACGATGGCATTTTTTTCACAGACACGACATTAAAAGACACTTATTCTAGACTAAGGAACAATACATACTAAATGAACCTGTTTTTAAACAATTAAAATAGCACTTTATGATTCTTTTGCCTTGTTGATTGAACATAAAAAGGAAAGTGCTAAAAGAAACTTCTATTTTTCTTTGTCATTTCTTTTTTTCAGAAAATTAACTTGAAAGATTGTTACTTGGGAAAGTTTTGCTTCTTGGTAACTGTTAAATTAGAGTTATTTATTTATTCTTTATATATACCTCCCTGGTAGCCAGGGTAGGCAAACTAATAACCATTTATTAAAAGAAAGAAATAGTTTGTGTGCTTTAAACACAAATAAACAGAAAATTTCTAAATTTTAAGGGCAAATTGATTATTAAAATGTACATTAAAACTTTACATAAAACCCTCATTTCTATTTCAGCACAAATACAGTGAAGAATTATGACAGAGTTTTCGAGACGTGGGATTTTTTCATTTCCAACGTATTTGCTATATTCACAGGCTACAGGCTTTCAATTTCTACCTTACTTTAAGTCCGTCCTGTAGTAGTTTACATTTTATACCTAATCCGTACTTTATACCAAGTCTGTAGTTAATAATTTAAGCCTAGTGTTGAATCCGGCGACTATTCGCCTCTAGCTCAAAGAACGACTGCTAAATGTTTCACTTGTGATTAATAAGTCATAAAAATGAAAAGAATTGCTTTAGCTCTCCTCTACTTCCACTGGTATCAATAACGAAAATAGTCAGCGCCTAGTGGACGATGGGAAGAGAAAAGGCAAATTCTTCCCCAACCCTGTTCCCGTCATCCCTTGGGTGCTAGTGGCGCACTGAAGAGGCGTCTACGTTGTATCTGCGCACGGCAACGGAATTGCTATCATTACTGCGCTTTTCATAAACATGCGAATTCTGAAGTTCAAAAGCCAACTGACGATTGCGTTTTTCGCTGCCGTCAATCATCTTAACGGACCTCTTAGGAAACAAAACTTTAGTTTAACAGGTTCAAAAGGTCATGGTTTGTGATTTGTGATTGGTGGATTTCGATCCGTTTTGTGTGTTTCTGTGTTTCAAGGTTCGTTGCTTGTGGTCGTAATTATGATTGACGGCAGCGAAAAACGCAATTGTGAAGGCGCCTTTTGAACTTTAGAGTTTGCATGTTTGTGAAAAGCGCAGTAAAAGTCTTTTGTGTTTTGCTTCAAATTCCTGATGTACTTAGCGATTTAATTCACACGAGGTTAAAACGGAATCCATTAGGAAATTGAGCAGTTTTATTTTTTAGTGGACAAAAACCTTGTACCAGAATAACTTCAAGCATATCCATTATTGCACCCTTTTTTACACTTTTCGAGGGCTATAGAAGCAATAAGTTATATGAAATAACTCCAACTAAAAGGCTCTTATGGGAGCTCGAGAAAACAAACTTCAAAAGCTTCAAATTTCACAAAATGAAATCTTACGCATGACGATTTACTCGTGTTTTCTCAATGCTTGTGATATTTGAAAATTATTTTCTCGGGCTCCCATAAGCAATTGTCTTTAGTGTTAGAAGCGAATCTTTGTTTTACACTGTTTGCCTCATTAACATACGATTATCACTATCTTATGACGCTAATAAAATAAAAACTCTGAATATTGAAAGGGTATAACAGTTTCACTTATTTCTAAAAATTTGAACCCAACGCACCGAAAGGTTTTGGAGAAATTCTCTTCTAAAACGTAGAAATTTTACTGCGGAAGTATGGTTCATTAACTTTTTGCCCACACAGCAATTTCGCAGTTTTTGATGGCTGATATACCCTTCAATATTGCTTGCAAAGAGCTGAAAATTGCACAAATTGCTCAACTTAATCAGTTCTTTCAACGTTTGAATTTAGTTCATATATACCGCCACGGATTCTATGAGTTTTAAAGTCGTATGCTAATGAGGAAAAATTAAAACAATGACGTCAGCAAAGATTCACCTATTAAAGATGACAAATTATATCAATAGCCCTTGAAAAGTGTAAATAAAGGTGCAATATGGCCTAAAGATTCTGCTACAAGGTATTTTGTCCACTGAAAATTGAAATTACTCAATTTCTTGATGGATTCTGTCTTAAAACTTTTACCGGGACAAGATTAGGAGTGAATTCTCTCTAACACGGTCCGATACTGGCAGTGTAGGTCTTAGCGATGTTGCCGTCTTTTAAAGGGACAAGCAGATGATCGACCTATTGTAGGTGCTAATTTTAGGGAGGCGTCTGTGACGGCTGCATTATTCTATAGAGCCTTTTCACACACCTGCCCAGCAACTATGCAAATTTTCTAGGAACAAAAGAAAGGACAGGATTTGCAACACCAATATCCCACCCACCATTTCATTGTCATGGGACACCACAGAGTATGGCGGATATGGACATGACGTCATGTGAAAACACTCTTTTGGGCGTTTTCACATGACGTCACGGTGGCCATATTCTTGTCCCAAACCAGTCCTGTAGGAGTTGAACTCTTTTCTTATGTAAATGCTTTCTTTTGTTCCAATAAATTTGTATAGACGCTGGTCACGTGAGTGAAAACGCTCTATAGTTGCCGCGTTCTGCCTTTGAACTACAGGCTCCCGAGGAAGCGTAATAAGGATAAGATGAAGAAAGACTCTTCTCTTCCCCTCCTCATTCTCCCCTGGGTTTTTCGTTTCTTTTCCCTCCCAATGATGATTACAACGAACTTGACAACATGTTTTCGCGGTTAGGCCACAAGTTTTATTTAAGATAACGTCATTGTTCTTAGTCTAATTGCATTACATGTTGCACAAACCTTACAGAAAATTAATTAACCATTAAAGCGAATTGAAATCTAGATAATTTCTTGCCTACAGAAGCTAAAATTGAGCTAGATTGTTTTCAGAGACTAGTGTAGTGTACTGAAAACAAACGATTACTTTCCTTGATTCTTATCAAGCAAGCTCAAACACAAGAAGAGGGAATTTCAAACGCGGCACATCCTTTAACTCCGTAGATAAAATCGGACCATTTGTAGACGTCTCCTCTGATTCCAAGGTTACTGGAGCAAGATTCAGAACAAGCAATGATAGCGTCTTTTGGCAGGACATAGGACCACACATTAACCCTAGCCAAGTTTCCTTCAAAGCTCTGGTCTTCTTCGAAGCCGCCGCAGACCTCATCTTGGTCTTGTCCAAGAACCAGAGATCCCCCAGCCTTGATGGTGTAGCCCTTCTTAAAGTCTGTCTCTTGTTTTTCCATTGCTCCATCTTTGAAGAACTGATAAGTGCCATCGTCGTTGTTCCATGTCACGCAGATAGCGTGCCATTTGCCATCATTTGCCGATATCCCTGTCTTCCTGTCAGTGAAAAAGAAAGTTACTGTGCCATAATAATAAATAATAATGTTTATTTCTTATATTGCGCAGTCTAGCATGCGATAAAGATATGATCGAATGCGCATTACAACAGTAAAATCTTAAAGTAATAAATGGCTAATCCAAATAATGATATTAATAATAATAATTTACAATTTTCGGAAAACAATAAAAGTAAAATATGAGTTAATAAAAAAACTAATAAAAAGCTAATTTAAAAAGATGTGTCTTTAGTAAAACTTTAAAAATTTTCAATGATTGACATTGTCTAATTTCTAGAGGGAGTCGGTTCCATACTTTGGGCGCAGCATTTTCAAACGCCCTATCCCCGAGTGTCTTTTTTGTTCTATAGGTATTGTCCATTAGGAGTATGCCCCGGTATGATCTCAACTGATACCGCGAGCTCTCTTTGATTTTTATCAAGTCTAAAAGATATTGTGGTGCGACGCCGTAAATACATTTGTGAACTAGCATTGCTATCTTGAATTCTATTCTGTGTGTAACCGGAAGCCAGTGCAGGTTGATCAGGGATGGTGTGATAGGATCATACCTAGATACAGTACATACCAGCCGAGCTGCCGCGTTCTGCAGGCGTTGCAGCTTACCAAGATGAACAGCGGGCGTACCATATAATAGACCGTTACAATAGTCTAATCGTGACATTATAATAGCCTGTACAATGGACTTCCTATTGTCATATGATAAATACTTTCTAATACGCCGGATGTTATGTAGATGGTAATAAATATCCTGACATATGCTGTTAATATGTGTGGTCATATTCATGTTTGCATCAAACCAAGCACCCAGATTTCTAACAGAGTAGACAGCAGAAACCTTTACCTCACCTACTTGCAAGTCACTTATCGTACCATACCGAATAATCCGCATTATCAAAACAGCTGAGCTAAAACAACCTCGTGCCTGCGCTATTGATGTCATCAGTACACGATATCGCAAACGTCTTTCAAATTTGTTTAACGCTAGCTGGTTATAAAAAATTGTCCATTGTATTTGAGCCAATCAGTGAGGAAGAAATATTTTGAATGAATATATATTTTTTTGGCTACCTCAGTAATTTCGGGATTTCTCGTGTTGGATTGTTCGGTCTAGTATGGCTGGATATTGGCCTCATTTTTTTTTTTTTGCGTTTTCATTGACCATGATTTTGTCTTGCAACATAACAACGCAAAAGAAAACAGCTTGGCCAACATTCATTCATTACACACGACTGCTCCTGGGTGCGGCGCTTATTCGAGGGCAACTATCTTTTTATTCAAAACGTTATTAACTTAAAATATCCACACTCTGGCTGGATTCACCGAATAAAATCGAAATCTGAAACTGAAGATTAAGTCCTGATGGTAAGTGAACGTGCTTTTAATACGCGAGATCAAGGTTTTATGGTTCCCAACGCTGAAGAATCCAGTTTCGAATTTTTTCTGTTTTTCTATTTTTTTTTTTTCGTTGTTAAGAATCCGTTTGGCCCCAGATTTAAAATCTCTACTATTAGTCTCGAGTTTTTCCAAAGAAATACACCATTAATTGTATATAACTTACTTCTTTTCACCACCAATACGTAAGGCAAAGTCCTTGTAATTAGCCAAGAGCAGTTCGTTTTCCTGTACTGGAACGGCATAGCTAAATGGCACTCCCTCTTTCTTGCCGCTTGATTTCATCCAGAAACAGACGGTAAACGCACTCAAACTGGGCATGTTCCACACTTGGGCATAATTGGTCACTTCTCGTTTTGGAAAACGAAGAACAAAATCTGTAAATGATAAAAAAGCCACAGACGCGTACGTCAATGTTTTCGTTTCATATGACTGCATGGCACTGAGTTCTCCCCTGTCAGTATTGCGTCAATGGGGAACTGAAATACAAAGATTCGGTTTTATCAACTAGTGTCTTGGCCACTGTAACGACAAAGAGAAGCTGATTTTTTTAGCCTTTCGTCAGAGAGCAAATCAGGGGATTGTTGGTTGCGGGTTTGATTTACGTAGAGGGGTTTTTTGAAACTGTCCAGTGGTAGGAGCATGGTAAAACTTAAACAGGGTGGCAGGGTGGCGCATCACGCTGACTTTTTTTCGGCCATCACGCATCATGTAAATGAGGTTCAATTGCAGTTAGTTAATAATATATCATCCCTTGAATGAATTAGCTCTAAATTGCTTTCAGGGTCTTTTGGGGGTTGAAAAGAAAATCATGATGTCATGAATATCTGTTTTGAATGTCTGTGCTTCTAGTTTCAAATGAAATTCACCAATCACTGAAATCTATAAAGAAATACTCGCGTCACATGTTGTGAATATAGAAAATCACGCACCATACAGCAGAAAAAGCAGATATGCCCAATCACTCCTCAAGCGGCTAATTTGTGCCCGATCACGCATCTCGCAGATAATTTGTGACTCATTACGCGTCACGGAATACCCCTTTGCCACCCTGATGAAAAAACATTATACTCTCACTTGGGAAGAGCATCCATTCTTGTCCCCAATCCCCTCACCTTTATTCCATCTCCCTTTCCTATTCGACGCTTGCAAAGCAGGCTATAAAGTTCTAGGCAATAATCACATTCGAACAGTTATTTTACAGAAAGGTGTCGTTGGTTACCCCTAAGCTTTCCTTAATTTCTTTTGACAAAAAGAACACGGAAATTGTTCCAGTTCTTCTAATATACATGTCCAGGGGCCCATCAGGGGTTGAAGGGCTCCTAGCACGTCTTACTGTCTCTTTGAACATGACAACGACATGACAACCTAAGCCATAAACTTCTCTCCCTTGGCGACCATGCCATAACTAAATTATCCTGTTTGCGAGGCCCGGAAATTGCTATGTCCTGGTTATATAATTAAACCTCTTCTTGAGTCATTCTTTTTATGAATTTGTTATAAAGGAACAATGGGGGAAAACAGTAAGAAACCGCGAGCATTTTGCATATTTTATAACGGCGAGATAGCATATGGTCCACTTCGAGTCGCCACTCTGACTGCTACCTAGATTTCATCCTCGGTAATCCCTCATCAGGCTCCAGTTGTCGACAATGCTTGAAAAACTAAAATGTGTCTTCGCCAACTGAGCTGAATTCTAAATTCTATTAATGGCCAAGTCTTGTTATTCAAGACTTCTTTACTAATGTATATTTAAAGCATTGAAATTGTTTCCTGTCGTAGGTCTGTTACTATGGATGGCAAGGATGATTAAACTTGGATCGAAACCGCTTGAAAAAGTTGGGCCAAATTTTTCAAGTTTTAATGCCATGCCTGTAAAAATCACACTCTAAGAATGTTATGGTGAGGGTTCCCCTGTGAAATTTAATCTGTTTAACATCTTATTCATAAGGAACATTTTTTGTATGGGTAAAAGACGTTAAGCACAGAATTTACTTGAAACAGCACGGCCCCTTTAAAACTCTGACTGTTTATTAAAGAAACTCGACATTGCAGCAATACATTACACATACAAGGCTGAATTACAGACCTTCTTACAATCGTATAATAATATGTGGAAAAATAAATCACACTAAAAGACCCAAATGGCAAGCTAACTGGTGTGTCTCCCCCTTCTTGGTAGATTGCGAATACAGCCCTTACTCCCCGCTCCTCGACACTAGGGACGTTTTATTCGCAGGCTAGCTTGTTGGGATTTGAATCGCATTATGTTAAGCCCGACTTCATTGTTTAATCATGATTGATATGATGCTGATGAAGTGCGCTACTATACGGAAAGTGCATCAACCAGAAACAAAAGCCTTTCGATTACTTAAAAAAAAAATACATGTAGAGGGTTTTTAACCAGAACGCTATTTCTTTAAGGGGGCAGCTTTTTTCTAAACTTCAATGAAGTAGAACCGCAAGTTTAGCACAATTAGAGTTTATCATAGGCGTACGGGCAATTTTTTGCCAGGGGGGGCGGTAATCCATTTGCCCAAAAAATTGTTGCAAGTTGCCCACATTTTTACAAAAAAGTCGAAAGGAAACTAGGGCCATGCAACAAAATAGGCCGTACTGGCATATGAAAGTGGCTCGATAAAGTTTTTCAGAGTCAATACCTGCCAAGTTTGAGCATAAACTACGTCGCCACAAACGAGCATTTGGAAAAAATTGCCACCACAGTTGCATTAGATAAAGAGGGAAATTTGTCATGATCAGGATTGCAATGACATCGGAGCTGTCATAGCAACGACATGACGCCATTACCTATTATACTTGCAGCAATATTTCTCACTGGGAACTGTTCTTACAAAATCTTTCAGGGGAGCTCTTTCCTCCAATAGTCGCCTCAATGTTCGTGAAGTTAAAACGGAACTGTAGGAGCGTTATCGAGATATTTTGGGATGAAGTTTTTATTGTTAGAAATAAGGTAAAAAGGGGAAATGTTGATGTTTAGTCGTAATCTGAAGAAAACGGAGCGCTTTTGACATACAATTTCACCTCACAGTAGTTTCAATCTTATTAAAAACGTGTTTGAAAGATCATGGAGATAGCTCCTGCCAATTGCTATAAGGAAGGATTTGATTAGCGCTCGATCTTGTTAGGGGTTTCGTAAACATTTCGGTCTACTTAAACAAATTAGTGAATAATTTTTAAACCCCTCGACAGATTTTTTTAAGAAAATTATGATTCTTCTCGTAATTCAAGCTGAGAATTAGTCAGCCACTTCACTTTCAGACCCATTGCTGATGCGTGTTCTGCCACACACTGTTCTAGGAGCGGAGGTGATTCTAGAAAGTTATGCGGAAGTTTATTCTAATCAATTCATGACTGGAAATAGCCCACTCCAGCTAGTACAGTGAAGTACAGTGCCCAACAAAGCAAAAAATCAGCATATGATACCCTTCCCTTATAACCAGAAACTCATCACGTGCTAGGCAAACACTGTCTCGTGTGAACGTAACTGAATTATTACGCCGACCTCTGGTTAAAATAGAAAATATTTATCTCTTCAAAATAATAATAATAATAAAACATGGAAACGTCTTTAAAAACTGGCTTTGCCCAAATTTTCTCTTGCTGCCCAAAAAATCTGAGTTGCCCAAACTTTGGGGGGGCTGCAGCCCCCCTCGCCCCCCCGGCCCGTACGCCTATGGAGTTTATGGACTAATTGGTATAGTGCAATAACAAACGGATAAAACATTGCAGCATTGCTATGGGATATAGTCCTTGTCTTATTAAAAATCCACGATAACTTCGAGCTGCGAGCTTCTTGGATACGAGGGCGGTGATTACGGTCCAGTTTCCATATCAAATATCATCCAACATACGAGAATGAAATAAAAGTGTGAGCAGACTAATTCACTGCAACCATGGGTAACACTAAATAATTTTACTCAGGATGATTATTAATTAGGTTTGCGGTATAATTCACAGTAACCAAGAGTATCTGTGATAATTTGTTGTATTTATACTCGATCCAAAAGCAGGCGATGGAATTGTCAACTTTGTCAAATTCTAGAGGCACGCACTCATGTCTTCCACCTTGTTGTGGGTTCCAAATCACTTTCGTCGAGAAAAATTTGAATAAACGCTCTTTTTTATTAGAGTACTGCGAGGTAATCATCTCTCTTGTAAAAGCCTGGCTGCAGAGTCGTTCAGCTCTATTGAGGTTTCAGGTTTTGTTTCAAGGGCTTAAAGAGTTTAAAGCTGGCATTTCTACCCCTCCTTTCTCCGTCTTCAGAGCAGATCAAATGTAAATACAACAAATGATCCAAAAAATGCACTTTTTACTCGACACTCTTGATTACTGTGATTTAGACCGTAAACGCAATTAATAGTCATTACTCCGCATCATTTCCCATGGTTGCTATTAATTAATCCATGCACACTGTTAGCGGGTGTTCGGATACAGATATTGGACATTGCCAACGAACTCGTATCCAACGAGCTCGCAACTCCTGGATTAATTATATTCTTAGACAAACCTTACAGCCCAACCTGCAATTCTATATATCTGTTAGGAAAAACTGTTTGAATGCAGAGGTCCACGCAACGCTCAGATAAAACTGACTGGTTCCTCTTTCGGATCTCTTATTAAAGATATGCTGTAGTCAGACGTCGAAGTTACTTGATGTTTTAAAATGAAACAAAACTGGCAATACTGCAAAGGGCTGATTTATTATAGGCCAATAATTCGGCTAGCAAAATGAGCCTTCCTCGAGCCAGAGCTATACCGAAAATATTGTTAGCCGAAATATTGGCCTATAACAAATGAGCCCTTTGGCGTAGTGCCAGCTTTGCATTCAGTTTTGGTTCATTTTATATCTGTTGTTACTGCATGCGAATGAGCAACCGTGTCAAAGTCTGCTTCATCAAAGAAATAGGACTACAGTCAAATCTCTTTAATACGGACACCAAAGGGACAGAACCAAGTGTCCGCTTTACAGAGGTGTCCGTATTATAGAGGTGGGCATGTATGATTTTTGGCATTTCTGGGACCAAACGAACTGTCCGTAGTAGAGAGGTGTCCATATTATAGAGGTGTCCGTAGCGAGAGGTTAGACTTTCGATATAGTGAAGTGTACTCGCTGTAGTAGCTGTATCTACTGAACACGCATTCTCACGTAACAGTCATGACCAAACAATGAAGTGGCAGGGAGCTTATAAACAAAATGTGATTTAAAAAACCAGTCAGTTAGCTGGAGGAGGCAAACCTGCCAATATATTGCTTGTTGTCTTCAAGCATGGTCGAGAATTGGAGATTTGGGATTCGGGTTCGAAGTGGACTTTGATCGACACGCTTACCACTCACCCATGCTATTTTTCGAATCAAGTTTGTATTGTTCTTTTAAACGAATAATCCCATAAAGAGCTTTGATTCGGTAACCAGGACATGGCTATTTCCGACAGCATTGTTAGCAAACAGGAAAATTCAGTTCGTCGCCAAGCGAGGGAGTTATATGGTGCGTTGTGTTTAGTGGCTGTCGTAGAGACCTCAGTCAGAGTCTTCTCATAAGCGGATGTTACTTTCAAGTGGCCGGCCAATCGTGCAATATCGCATCCCAGGGCAACACTCGTACTTTGTCTCTCAAAAAATCGGGCCCTCATTGTTAGTCGTTGTAACCAACACTTTTTTTCCTGTGTGGTGAGTATATATAAAGCATCAACATATCGTTTGCAGTCATTTACAACCTTGCACTGTACTGTGTATTGCCACTAACAGCCTGATAAAAGCTTAAAAAGCCAACTGAAAGTGAAAAGTGAGTAGAGGTTTTAAACTTAATTTAGGATTGTAGGATTGTCGACCTATTTACTATTTATTTTGAGCAGTTATTTGCCCAATCTTAACTGATCGTTTGCCTAATTTTCCTAGGAATTCTATTTATGCGAGTGCAATAATCGTTTATCTTAAAAAAAATCATTTTATCAGTTTCTTTTAACGTTCGATTTTCGCATATCAGAACCGAAAAATTGAACTTTACTCCTGTGTTTTAATTGATTAATCGTTTCTCATCGTTCACTTGCTAAAAGCATTTTAAAAGAATCGGACATAAAGACCAGAAACGAAGCTTCGCTCAAATGAAAGTTAAAATTGTTTCAAACTTTTTTATTGTTCTGAGCTAGGCCTGTCGAAATTTTTTAACAGGAATAGAACGATATACTTTGAAAAAATGAACCGAATTAAAAAAAGTTTCTCCTGATCAGTATGGTCCGAAATACTAAGGGAAAGGATTAATGGTTAAGAATCGTTGAAATAAAATCCACTAATTAAACGTCATTTTAAGATTTAACATCTTACAACTCCTTATAAAGCTTAAGTAAATCTATTTTTAATCATCTACGTTTTTCTGTTTTTCAACTTGTAGCTACGACTGCATCATGTCCTGGTTACTTCCTTCGCTCGTTGTTGGTCTTTGTTTTGCTGGACTCGTCAACAGTTGGCCCATGGAGAGTAAGTCGTGTCTTAATCGTTGTCATGCGTCATTAAATCTACAGTTAACTCCATCTAAGATGGACATCTTTGGACTAGTCCTGACTGTCCGTCTTATAGAGAGTCTAGGTAATGTGAGGGCCCCACTGAGAACCGCCTTGGCGAGTTGGGCTCCCTCTATAAATATTATTATTATTATTATTATTATTATTATTACTATTATTATTAGCATTATCATTATCATTATTATTATTATCAGTATTATTATTATTATTATTATTAATATTATTACGTGACACCAGTAATTTTAATGCTGAACCTATTCGCAATGAATACATGTCTGCTTAACTAAAACAGCTAAAATAAAACTGGAACATTGTAACAGAAAACTGGAATAATTTTACTCATTATGCAATCAAACGTTAATTACAAGCAAACGTTCACGGCTTTGTAGTCTAAAAGCGAAACAGTATACACTCAGCGAACTGGAGCAAGACTACAAAATATTAAACATTTTCGGGTTATGTAGAGCACCTAACGTGTAAATTTCCGTTTTGAGGTATTTTTCAGTGTATAAAGCACTTCCCAATTCTTCGTTGACGGTTTCAAAAGTGACCGTGGTCCGTCTTCAGTCATAAAGTCTTGTAAAACAAAAGTACTGACGTCCATGTCGTTTTTTTATAATGTACAGACTATGCTCTTCACTTTCCGAGAAAAGGAACGGCCGATTATGCCAACCTCTGGAACATGCCCAGTTTGAATGCGTCCACCGTCTGTTTCTGGATGAAATCATCCGCCTCTAATGCAGGAACACCATTTAGTTATGCCGTTCAAGGAGAGGATAACGAACTGCTTTTGTTTAATTACAAGGACTTTGACTTACGTATTGGTGGTAAAAAGAAGTAAGTTATATACAATTAATGGTGTATTTCTTTGAAAAAAAACTCGAGACTAATAGGAGAGGATAACGAACTGCTTTTGATTAACTACGATAACTTTAAGCTGCTCGTTGGTCTGTGGTGAAGAGAAGTAAGTTGTATACAGTTGGTGTTTTTCCTTGGAAGAACCCGCCTGAGACTTAGGCCATCCCCTTTACTTACTGTATTTCTCCTCCTTTAGCGTTGTCCCAACCGACCTACATTTTTTGACATTTTCGTCATAAAACAGGAATGACGTAATAATACCTTTTCTGACTATAATTAATTATTTTAATCTGAAAAATGAGCATTGTAACAATATTTCCAGGCATAGACGTTAGGGTGATGTATCCTTTTAGCTTTTTACAAGGCCCGACCATTTGACTTTTGAGGGGGGTATGGGTGATTTGGTTTGGGTGAGAATTTTTTTTCCCCAAACCCCTGGAGATAAAATATTCTTTCCCGACACACAACAATGTAAAATTTTTTCTCCAACGTTATTCACCAGGAGAGATACTTTTTTCAGTGTAAGATTTTTTTGCCCAGGTATTTCCTTGCAAGATTTATTTTCCTTCGAAATCAGTCAAACGTTTGGCCCCTGATACCATGACATCGAAATTCATATTTTCCGCCATATTGAGTTTGTGTCGATTTGGTGACAATTTCTTGTTGTTTCCCCACTCCACGTCGATGATGCTGGGATTTCAGGCCTGCTATTCTCAGACTTCTTGTGATTTATTTAGGTCTTTTTATCCAAACCTCCAGATCATACGAAAGGTGAATTCAATAATTGTTTTAATAATAATAATAGTTTTATCATTTATTCGAAATAATTTACACTTTAAGAATTAACTAGTAAACGATTCCGTGTGAACAGTCCGAGTTTGGGCCGCTCGCCCGACGTCCTCTTCAGTTTCAGATTTCCGTTTAACCCAGTAAATCCAGCCAGAACGTGGATTCGTTAGGGGAATTCGGATCAGGATACCGGGAAATTTTTTCTTTTGGAATCTGAAATCAGGGAAATTTCCTGGGCTTTGGAATCCGGAATACAACTCAAGGAATCCGGAATTCAACTAGCGATTCGAGTCCGGAATCCAAGTTCCACTGACATAAAATCAGGAATCGAGTGCCTGGAATCTGGAATCCACGGCGTGGAACCCAAAATCTTGGACAAACAAATTGTTAAGAATTGTGCACTTTCTTATCCACAGAACCCCAATCCATCCTGCGGATTTTGTGCCACAATGACCTCACCCCTCCCCCCACCCTGGACAATGTTGTTCATTCGCGGTCAGATATAATCTATAATTTAAAATTGCTTTTTTTGGGGGGGGGGGAGGGGGGAGTATTTTTACTTGCCAGTGCTTTCAAAGGCTTTATCTTGAAACTAGACATGGCAACGTCAATTTTTCTTAACATTTTTGTCCAAGATTGCAGAATCCTAGACCAACTTGTATCCCCTGACATGGGGTGATACCGGTATGATCCAATACTGATTCCTCTGTTTGCCAACAGGATGATCGGGGTATCAGCAAATGATGGTAAATGGCATGCTATCTGCGTGACCTGGGACAACGAAAATGGCACCTATCAGTTCTTCAAAGATGGAGCGATGGAAAAACAAGGGACAGACTTTATGAAGGGCTACACCATCAAGGCTGGGGGATCTCTGGTTCTAGGACAAGACCAAGATAATGTCGGCGGCGGCCTCAAGAGTAGTGAATGCTTCCGAGGAACCTTGACTAACGTTAATGTGTGGTCCTATGTCTTGCCGAAAAAAGCTATCATTGCTTTTTCTAAATCTTGCTCCTTTGGAATGGGGAACGTGTACAAATGGTCCGATTTCAAATACGGTGTCAAAGGAAAAACCGCGGTTGAAATGCCGTCTTCTTGTTCACCGATCAACAATTGATAGGTGTTAGCAGTATGCATCAGTATGTTTTCAGTATACTACTCAAGTGCCCGAAAGCAATCTAACTTAATCAAACTTTTCTAGCCATGTGTTAACGGTGAAACGAATTATCTGTTTTAATATAGTTAGTTTTTTGTGTAACGTGCCATGTAATAGGACTAAGAACACATTCTTATAGTCTTAAATAAAACTTATACCTCGCCGCGAATTTATTTTGTTTATATGAAGTATTCATTAAGGAGATTTAGCAACGACGGCAGCGAAAACAGCAACGATTAGCCTCACGTCATGGTCGTGTAGAGACTAGAGAGATTAAAACTGCAATGAGGCGAAAATGCATTTTAAAAGCTCTACGTTTTCTACAAATAATGGCGGAACATCGAAATTGTTCAGTTTTTACGGTATTTCTAACCATAAAAACCTCATCCTAAATGTCTCGATAACGCTCTTACAGATTTCGCTGAAACTTCACGAGCATCGAGGCGGTTATTGGAGGAAGAAGCTCCCGTGAACGATTTTGAAAGAACAGTTCCCAACGCCAAGAAATACGGCTGCAAGTAGAATTAATTGTAATGGCGTTATTTCGTTGCTATGACAACTCTGATATCGTCGTAACCCTGATCATAAATTTTCTTCTTCATCTAATATAGCTGTGGTGATAATGCTCCCAAATCTTTGCTAATGGCGACGTAGTTTATGTTCAAACTTGGGAGGTATTGACCCTGAAAAACCCTATCGGGCCACCTTAAGCCTATTCATTTAACTGGAAAATCTGGACCATTTACATGGACAAAGAAATGTCTATAAGTCGTGACTTAGCACTAAGTCCTAGTAAGGGTGCAAATTTTCCTTATTTCTACATATGGAATACAAGAAGTCTGCAGCCGGAATCATTTTTCAGGCATTTTGTATTTTTTGATGTCTTTTATTCTAGAATTGTTATGAAATGACTGTAAATTTCAACTGCGGAGATAATTTTTTTGTCCTTCCTGTCGTCGTTGCTAAGGTAGAGGCAAGAAGAAGCATAACACACCCCTATGAGACACTGTTCCTCGGTTATTTTGTTTTGACAAGACTAAAACAACACCCAGAGAAGGAACGCTTGATAAAACATTGAAGTGATCAGGTAGCCGTTCAGAATAAAAGCAACAACTACTGTGTTCCTCTCGAGGGAAATTGGTTAAATCACCATCAATGTTTTGTTTTTAAAAGGGAGTACACAGTGCTAAAGAAGGTGGTCGAGAAAGAATGAAAAAAAAAAAAAAGAGGAAACCACTGAGATGTTTAAGCTGATTTACGAAAAGAAATAGAGCCTTAGCGGTCTTGTTTTTCGTGTAAAAGAGCCAGTCTTTAACACTTTCACTGCCAGAGTGCTTGATGGAGTTTTGTAGAATGACTCTAACTTTTGAGTCTTTGGACGAAATCCTTTGCTCTGCCCATTCAAATGAAAGCTCTCTGCCTGTACTTGCACATGGTGCTATTTGTTTTAGAAAATTTCACAAAATGAAATTTGGAAATTTGGTCGAAATTTGCTTTTGGCTAAATTCTGTAAGCGATGAAGTAAACTGTCTTAAAGGACACCCCTTTGCCTGTAGCCTCCCACACTGACGTTCTTGGGATTGCGTTAAGAGAAGAGAAACCTTTGCCAATGTTAATGTGTGGTCCTATGTCCTGCTAAAAAAAACTACCATTGCTTTTTCTAAATCTTGCTTCTTTGGAATGGGAAACGTCTTGCCCTGTTGATGGCCCTCGTTGGGCAGTTCGCAGCCAGTGAAATCATGCACAGTATTGACCGTGTTTGATTAAATGGAAAAGAAGACTTCCTTTTTTGGTAAATTCATTTTGTGCATTGGAATCTTTGGACTAGTTTTACGCTATGAGTTCGGAGTATTCATTTTTCAACTTTTGCTGTGCAACGAAATTAATCAATATTCAAACACAAACAGTGGAAATAACTGCCAACATGTAACGAGTAAAACATAAAATAAGCCTTAAAACATTTATAAAAGAAGACATGAATGCCAAGCTAAATAAAGATTAGGTATGGATTGCAATTGTGGTTTTTAAAACTTGCTAGGCTGACAGTTTTTCAAAGTTAAGTTTTTTCTCGTTTGTGGTTTTTGATATAATACTGTTGAGACACGAAGATATAATTTTGTTACGTGTTATTTCTTCGCTAACTTTTACAAGTTCCGTAGCGAATGTTGTATGCAATGGAAATAAATACAGCTAGGAAATGATGAATTTCTAATGTTGATGTATATTTAAGTGACCATATCAAATGGATTAAGAGTCTTTATTAACGTGGGCCTCAGGCCATTCTCCCATGAGATCTCGGCCATGGTATGCTTGAAAGATCGTGCAAGCGATCGTCTGGCCTCCCTGATGATAATAGTGATGATGATGGTTCGCGTCTTCGCCGCTTGCGTGCATAGAGAGACTGCTTGCAGTCTAGAAATAAAAACCCCCTCGGAGGATAATTGTATGACAGAATTCGTGAAGGCTGAATTTATAAATGTTAACGACAAGAAAAATTGGCATCTGCGTGTGCAAATAATTCTTTGGAGACATTTACGTAGTTAACGCAACGGAAACGGACGGAAACAGGGAAAAAAGAAGACACGTAGCCGGACCGTAACTCCACGTTTCCGCCGAAAGACGAAATGAAACAAACTTGTTTCCGAACGTAATTTCGCGTTTCCGCAACTTATTCACATGATAACGATTGCGGAAATACGTGATTCCTGAAACGGAAATCTGTCGGAAACGCGAAAAAAAGTGTTCCGGTTCCGTTGAAAACGCAGCGACGGAAACATGAGAAACCGTAATGTATCCGTTAACGGAAACACGTGTTAGCCGCTGGGTTTCCGCAACGGTCCCCCGTGTTTCCGCTATGTTTAAGTTTCCGGATTCTTGATATTTCGTCCTGTGATTTCATCTACGGTGTCAAAGGAAAAACCACGGTTGAAATGCCGTGTTTTTTTTTTTCTCCCGTCAATAATTTATAGGTATTAGGGTATGCAACATTGTGTATTTAATTTGGTATACTACTCAAGTAGTCTAGTAAAAAAGACATGTGCTCGAAAGAAAACATTCTGCCTAGCTTTTCTAGACGTGCGTTAATAGTAAAACAAATATTTCGGCGACTTGATAGTAAATTTTCTGTCTGTTGGTTTTGTGTAACGCGAGTTGTGAAGTGTTATGAAGTAGTTGCTGTTAGTTCTGTTTTGGAGTTTTGGTATTTTTAAGGTTTTTCTATCCGAATGATTATTTTGTAGCACGCGCTAGTTTCTTAATTAACAGTTCATAGTCCAAGGAAATTCAATGTATAGGCCACACGGTTAGTTCCTGAGTTTTGAGAAGTATCGTCTATCGAAAGGATTTGTTAAGCTTGTTGTAGTTCTTTGAAGTAAGCATGTTCGGGGATTATAGCTGACCTTGAGTTTTGCCTCCTCTGAAGTTCCTGTTTTGTATGCTTGGTCCTAGCGAGCAGTTTTACCGCTAGCATTCAATTGGCTCTTTAGTACTTGTTAATTGCGACAGTGTAGACTATTCTATCGTTCACAAGTTCAGCGACAGGATATGCAATGGAAGGGTCTCATGGTCAGCTAACCCAAACACGTCCACAATTTCGTTATTTAATTCGCTGTGTAAGCTAGTAGCGTTAGTTGAGTAGTAGAGTTGTTGTCAGAAGCTTTTGAAGAATAAACCGCTGTCTAAGGAGAACGAACAGAGTCTTGGTCCTCTTCGTTAAGAAGCCAAGCGAGCTGCACAAGCCCCCAACATAAGTATTCTGAACGTTTTTATTAGCAGATTTCATGTTTTCACTGAAAGTTTCTTTCTCTCAGTTAGTTATGTTGAGAAGGACGTAAGGGGGGTACGAACACCACAAAACCGCACAGATATACGTGTAAACACCGTACAGAATAACATAAGAAAACCGCAAACTGCAGAGAAATTACCTGAAAATTTCTAAATACCGCAAACCTCTTGGTTTTGTGACACCCCAAATTAAAATAAAAATTTTAATTCGCAAAACCGTATTACTGCAAACCCTTACGCCCCCCTTCATGTTGTATATGTAGTATGTACAGTTAGGGATCTTGTAGTTAGGTTGAGTTGTTGATTTGTAGTGGTTAATGAAGTTAGAGCTGTTAAGTGGAATATTCAAGTTGATCAAGTAGAAGAAAACATAAGAGCTGCTGTGAAGAATAAAGAACGCCAAGACGTAAACCAGACTTTTCTGGGGCCTGTTTCTCAAAACTCCCCATGGTCCCGATAACTTTTCGGCCCCAAAGGCAAAATTTAAAGTCAAAACCAGTTGTATAGTAGCACGGTTCCTAACTTACAAACCATTCAAGTCATTCAAGAGAGGACAAATGTTTCATTGCTATCATTTTCAAATCTACAGTAAAATTCCAAAAATAAGCCCCGGGGCTTATGTTTTTCAAAGGCCCTTTTTTCAGGGGCTTTTTTTTGGAGGGGCTTATCTATGGAGGGAAATTTGCGTTTTAAAATCGATTGGGCTAGCTTATAGTTGGAAGGAAATTTACTGTTTTTGCTTTGTTTTACTTTGTATTTGAAGACAATTTCCAATTACAAGCCTCGGGTACTAAAACGTTGATCTCGAATCTAGACATGGATACCCTTAAACAGCTTTTCGGGGCCAAAAAGTTACCGGGACTTTCGAGGAAAGTACCCCCGGTACCTTGTTATGTAACTGGACCGTAAGGAGCACGGTCGTATAGTCTCGAATAAAACTTATTACTCACCTGGAATTCGTATCGTTTGTATCAACCATTGAGGATATGTTATAGCGACGACAACAGTAACGGCAGCAAAACAAGCAGAGCGATTTCCAGTTTTGTTGTCTTTATTCCAATACGCTCTTAATGGAAACCCGTATTAGAATAGAACATTGTATTGGGGTCATGAGCTTTTCTGCGTCTTTTTTTCCTGGCTCAAACCGATTTAAAATTTTTCGCCCAAAAGAGATTTTTGCTCGTATTCACAAGTCAAGGCATTATTTCCGCAACGGTATCTTCCATACTGAGTTCTTTAAACCGTTACAGACGCGTCCCAAAAATGGGCACTAAGATTTGGTCACTACCGTTCTTTACTGAGAATGAGTTCATCCTCTTTTGTTAGTAACTCTGGTTTACTCTTTGTAAGACCAGCACCTCATACATTTAGTGTCGGTGCTTCTTGAAAGAGGTTTCAGTTAAGTCCCGGGGATAGTTATAACTTAAGCGCGCTTAGGAGATCGGAAATTCTCCTGCAAAACAGAAGAATCTCATAAAGAGAGCATGAAATAAAATTCAGTCTCCAGCGCGAAGGTTTTCATTGAGAGGCTTGTGATCTTAAGCAACCGGACGGCAGAAGAAAGACAACAGAAACCTTAATCCTTTATTGTAACGTCGTTAATTGCAATCGCGCTGGCTGGGATGTAGACTGCGTGTAGTCTCTCTTTTTTCTTCAGATTTAGTGAGGGGAGTGCACGCGAGCGCGAGCGTCGAGCGGCGAAGTAGCGAGAGGCGAGAAACGAGGGCGGCAAATGACCTCTCCAATCTCGCGCCTTTAGTCACGCGCGTGGTCATTTGCGTGTCTTGCACGTTTTGCTCGACGGAAAGGAGAGACTGCTCGTTGTCTAGCTGGGATGAGAACCAGGCGGATTATAACAGAAAAGGTGTAATCCAAGCAGTCTAGCAACGAGTGTGACAATAATGAAGTTTCAAAAATTTCCTCAAACTTAACCTTCCTTTATGGTGGATTCCATTGCCGTGTAATCCACTGCACGAAAAATTTGATTTACACCAAATTTACTCAGTGCAAATTTGGTGCAAACAATTGCAAAGTAAGGTTAGATAAAGGGCAAAGATTGTAAATATCGCATTTGCCCTCAGATTTACAACCCCATGCAAACTGGCAAGCAAATGCGGTATTTACCATCTCTACTTTTGATTTCCCCCTAGTTTGCACTCAGTTATATCTTTATGTGCGTACGCGCGTAAATAAAATAGAGGCGAGGTATGAAAGGTTGCGCGCTTACAAACGTAAAAATCGAGTAAGGTTCAACTTTTACGATTACCAGTTACCTTCCATACATTACCTTTACTTCATTTGCGCGGGTAAAATTTACATGCATACGCACGTGAAAATTACGCGACAGCGGACTTCCAGATCCTCTTGTCAAAGAAGCGGAAGAAAGTAATGTTTAAGGAAGATCGCGACAAAACTCGCAAGTAATATTATGAGCCCTGTCATGTTTGTCATAAACAAACGTTTTGCCGTCCTCAGCCTTCCTAACGTGCGATCAGGCGTTCTTTTTTCGTGGAAAGCGGGAAAATCGGCGGACTGGGGGAAAGGGGACAAATTTTTTCTCTCGGCTTCCAAATCAAAAAGGGAAGAAGGATCGCCTGATCACAGATTATCTCCTTCCAGATTCTGCCGTCCTGCGCGCACGAACACCCGGAACAGGCTAGCGCGCAGCTGCGAAAGATCACAAAGAGGCGGAGAGAGGAAAAAAAAAACCACAACGACAAACCAGTGAGGGTACACCGGATCGTTAGTGGACCGTAATCAATAATTCGTAGCAACTGTAACTCTGTCAGAAAGGCACGCGAGGCTCCCCTTATTGACAAAGCTATAACTTTAGAACCTCATGGTATAAATAGACGTAACGAACGCAATTGATGACATTTATCTTTTTAGTAGCCTATCGTTTTCTGTTTGCTACGTATTCAAATCTTGCATATGTAACGTTCAACTTCTATCTGTATTCATTTTTCTTTTCTAGCCCCTGTTGAAGGTTTGTGTTGCAAACCGAAACATTGGGCAAATATAATGCACCATTTTATTTTTGTTTTCTTTTTTCATTTGCTTGCTTGCTGCCGTAAGGATCAGTTTACCGTTTTAAGTTTTAAAATTAAAAAAAAAAAAAAAAAAAACTCGGGGGGACTCGGATCAGAAGGGGAAAGAAATTCTGCCTTGATATCTTTTACCTGGATGACTCTTTGTGCCAAATTATGGTGCTTGGCGCCTTCTAAAACGATTACATGGGGGTACACTGAGTACTAGTGCGATTATTTCCCAGAATGCACCAAAACTCAGTCTATCTTCACCTCTCTTCTCTCCCGTACAAAATAGGCAGTGGCTTGGGACATTTTGGGCAGTCTTACACCAAGCACTACCCTGCGGGTTGAAGTGACGGTTGAAGCAGGCGTCGACAATATGGCAGAAAATAAGATCTTTGGCCTCGGAGAAAACTGCAAGCCATTGTGGAAAGATACTTGTGCAAAGTACGACGAAACAGACGAGCATCTAGTTATCCTGGGTAAACCGGTTATGGAGCGTTGGGAAACACCGTACATGTATAAACTGGCTTCAATAGCAGCATCCAGAGGTGGTCGAGTCCTTGAGCTTGGCTTCGGACTGGCAATTTCGGCGACGAAAATTCAGTCCTTTGCAGTAGATGAACACGTCATAGTAGAATGCAATGACGAAGTCATCAAAAGGCTGGAAGCATTTGCTAAAACGGCCAAGCAGAAGATGACGCCTCTGAAAGGTCAGTTGTGAGGCCAATTAATCGATTAATCATCAGTCCATCAGTCAATCAATGGTCAGTCAATCATCAATCAATCAATCAATCAAATTTGTTACGGTTATGACTATATTCTTGCTGGACAACCTAT